>OY731401.1:36007089-36277089 GCA_963425845.1 Sphenostylis stenocarpa
GTCTTCACCTCTCTGAAACCCTCTAGGAGCTCCTCCTCATTGCACCTGCGCACCTTCGATCTTGTCGCGAACCAGAGGTGATTCGGACCAGGGTCGTGGGTCTATCCTATTGGCTTCTGCATCCTTGTTTTGTCAATTACCTTTATGCATTTTCCTTGATTCTGGATTGTTTTGTTTGGTCGTGGACTGATTCTTCCTGGGTTTAATGTATGTAGACATGTTTATTCTGGGTTTTGTATTATTATTTCCGTTTAGTTTGACTTGAATATGTGATTTTGACTTGGTTATTCTCGTGGGGTTGAGATTGGTGTTATCCAAGCCCTGTTGGGTTGGTTGATGTCGCTCTGGTCCGAGTCTCTTAGCGGAAGAGTTAAGGCTATGGGTTTCCACGTTGGGGTGTAGGGCTTTGGGGTATTGATTATATTTGGTTCTCTTGTTTTTCATTTGGGTTTGTTTCTTATGTTGTTGATTTAGGTTTGTTTTTTGTGTTGTTTGTTTTGTTCCTGGAGTTTTACTGTTGTTCCAGTACTATTTGAGTTTGGATTAGAGTTGGAGTTGTTTAAGTTTGTTGCCTCTGAATAAAGGTAATTCCATTTTCACACTAAGCAAAGACGTCATGTACCTATAGATATGGATCGGAGTTGGATAAATGCCAAACGTATAGAAGAAGAATATGAATTAGGGGTTGAAGAGTTCTTAGAGTTTGCACAGAGAAATGTGGGTAACAATAGAGGTCTCTTTTATTGTCCTTGTGTGAAGTGCTTAAATTTAAGACAACTAAGTGTGAATGATATAAGAGAGCATGTCCTTTGTGATGGATTTTGCAAGAGTTACACTAAGTGGATTTGGCATGGGGAAGTAGTAGATTTCCCAATGGCTTCGAGACAAGCTGAAATCCAGAAAGAAACCAATGATCGACTAGAAGATTTGATACGTGATATTGGTGAAGAGCCATTTGAAAAAGGATATGTATTCGAAGAACTATGCGAAGATAGTAAGAAGCCTCTGTATATAGGATGTTCTAAGTTCACACGGTTGTCAGCGAGTGTTAAAATTATTTAACTTAAAGGCCAAAAATGGGTGGACGGATAAAAGTTTTACGAGTTGCTACAATTATTAATGGAAATGCTTCCAGAAGGGAATACACTTCCAAGCCATACTTATGAAGCAAAGAAAGTAATCTGTCCGATGGGTATGGAGTATAAGAAGATACATGCATGCCGTAATGATTGCATCACGTACGGGAAGGAGTTTGGAAGTTTGCATAATTGTCCTGTTTGTGGTACATCACGATTTAAAGTCAAGGATGGAGAAGATAATTTTGATAAGACAATTTCATCAGGAACCCCTGTCAAAGTAGTGTGGTATCTTCCAATAATTCCAAGGTTTAAGCGGCTATTTGCTAATGCCAAAGATGCAAAGAGCTTAACGTGGCATGTAGATGAAAGACACTGTGATGGGATGATACGACATCCAGTTGATTCTCTGCAATGGAAAAAAATTGATGACATATTTCCAGAATTTGGTCAAGAGGGGAGAAACCTTAGACTAGCACTTGCTACGGATGGGATGAATCCTTATGGCAATTTAAGTAGTATACATAGTTCATGGCCTGTTTTGTTAGTAATTTACAACTTGTCTCCTCGATTGTGCATGAAACGCAAGTTTGTAATGTTGTCGATGATGATTTACGGCCCCAAACAACCAGGAAATGACATTGATGTTTATTTACGGCCTTTGATTGAAGACTTAAAACTTCTTTGGGAAGAGGGTGTTGAGATATTTGATGCATATCGTAATGAATACTTTAAACTGAAAGCTTTGCTTTTTTGTACGATAAATGATTTCCCTGCTTATGGAAATCTAAGTGGATACAGTGTCAAAGGACATAATGCATGCCCTATTTGTATGGAAGAAATGTGTTATCATCAACTGAAACATGGGAAGAAGACAGTGTACCTAGGACATAGAAGATTTCTACCAGTTAATCATCCATATCGGAGGTTGAAGAAGGCTTATAATGGCTTTCAAGAGAGTCAAATCGCTCCTAACCCTAAAACAGGAGAGGAAGTGTATTCGAAGGTGAAAGACATTCATTGTTTGTTTGGAAAGACCCAAACAGTTTCCCATGAAAAGGAAAAATGGAAGAAAAAATCCATATTTTTTGAGCTTCCTTATTGGTATAGTCTAGATGTAAGGCACAATATTGATGTTATGCATGTAGAAAAGAATGTGTGTGACAGTCTTATTGGAACCCTCCTGAATATTCAAGGAAAGACCAAAGATGGCTTGAACTCTCGCTTAGATATGCTTCATATGAACATAAGACAGGAATTAGGTCCCCAATCACGTGGTAAGCGGACTTATTTGCCTCCAGCTTGTTATACTTTGTCTAAGAAGGAGAAAAAAAGCCTTTGTGAATGTCTTAAAGGTATCAAAGTGCCTCAGGGTTTTTGCTCGAGTATTAAACGGTTAGTGTCAATGAAAGATTTGAAGTTAGTTGGATAGTCCCATGACTGTCATGTATTAATGCAACATTTTTTACCAGTTGCTATTCGGGACATTTTGCCAAAGAAGGTTAGACATGTTATAACGCATCTATGTTTTTTCTTTAATGCTTTTTGTAATAAAGTACTCGACCTTGAGACTTTGGATAACCTAGAAGCTGAAGCTGTGTTGATATTATGCAAATTGGAGATGTTTTTCCCGCCTTCATTTTTTGACATAATGGTGCATTTAATTGTTCATATTGTTAGAGAGATTAAGTTATGTGGCCCTGTGTATCTAAGGTGGATGTATCCAATTGAGCGTTATATGAAAATCTTGAAAGGATATGTTAAAAACCCATCAAGGCCTGAAGCATCCATTGTTGAAAGATACATTGTAGAAGAAGCAATTGAGTTCTGTACAGATTATCTTTTTGAAGTAAGTCCTATAGGGATTCCAACGTTTCGTCATGATGGAAGACAAATTGGGAAGGGAACCCAAGGTGTTAATGGTAGAAACATGAGTCGAGAAGAAGTTTTACAAGCACATTTGTACATCTTGAATAACATCGATGAAGTTCAACCTTTCTTATCTACTCACAAAGAAATGATCAAGCAAAGATATCCAAGGATGAATGAAAAATGGTTGTTGAATGAACACAATAAAAATTTCTTGAAGTGGTTTGAAGAACAGATCGTTACAGCTGATGCTGCATCTGAAACTTTGAAATGGTTAGCTCATGGCCCAAACTTTGATGTCATAACATGGAGTGGATATGATGTAAACGGTTATTCCTTTTATACTAAGCTTCAAGATGACAAGAGTACAATGCAAAACAGTGGTGTGATGATAGTTGCTGAATCAATGCACTTTGCTACTTCAAAAGATAATTCTCCTGTAATGGCATCCCTTTCTTATTATGGAGTAATTCAAGATATTTGGGAGGTTGACTACACAAAATTTAGAATTGTTGTATTCAAGTGCAATTGGGTTGACAGTAACAATGGTGTTTTGGTGGATGAATTAGGGTTTACATTGGTTAACCTGAACAAGCTTGGTTATAAAGGCGAACCTTTTATTATGGCAACTCAAGCAAAACAAGTCTTTTATATCTCCGATCCAGTTAATAGTAGTTGGTCAATAATGCTTCAAGGGAAACCCATGTCTGGTAGTGATGACCTTGAAGATTTACAACTTCAACATTTACTAGTCCATCTTCAGCATCACATATTTTACCTTCTAATGATGACAATGAACAAGATGATGTATATGCCACCCGATTTGATCATGAAGAAGGAATATGGGAAAATTGTTAAACAATAGGTATATTATGATTTTTACACTATTACTTACTTTGCATGTCTTTATATTAGTTACTTTGCATTCTAACTTTTTTATTTGTCTTATTTGGCAGGAATATGGCCGATTCTAGTAGGTCCGCGAAGAAGGGGAGACGTGCAACACAACTTAGTGAGTTGACACTAAGTCGGAATGCTGATGAGAGGTTACCGATTGAGTTTGATGACTCGACCGGAAATGCTATTGGGCCTCACGCAACAAAGTTTAGAAGTTATGTTGCACTTCTGGGCCGCAGCAAAGCGAGCATAATAAAGAAGGATTGGGATGATGTGGAGACGCGTGTGAAGGAACAAATTTGGAAAAGCATCTTGGTATGAATTTTTTTTTATTAAATTTACTTGTATTGTTAATTCTTGTAGGATTCACTAATCTTGTATTCTTTTTGTAGCTCACTTATAATGTTCCGAATCTGAAGGGCTAAGGAGGAAGTGGATATCATTCGCTGGTGAGCGTTGGAGGGCCTTCAAGACCCAATTGACTTCCACCTATGTGTTTGGAAGCAAGAAAGGAGTGTCTCCTTGTGAGCAATTTTCCTTTCTAGACACTGAGACATGGGATAAGTTTGTTGAGAGACGAATGGATACTTCTTTTCAGGTTCGTGTGCTTTAAGAATATTGTGCTTGCAGAATATTGTGCTTGCCTGCTTTTAACTTGCCCATATTTTTAACTGACCTTTTCTTTGAATGTATCTTTATTAGGAGAAACGACAAAAGGCAAAAGCAATTCAAGAAAAAAATGTATATCCTCACGAGTCTGTCCGAGGGGGTTACCAGCTACTTGAGAGGAAGCTAATAGAAGAGAAGCGTAAAGCTTCTCAAGAAGCCTCTCAAAGTGACCCCTCAGGTGTGACTTCACCTCCATCACCTCCTTCTTGTCATGAGAAGTGGAAGAAGGCACGACGAGCAAGAAAGGTGACTATACTACAGATGAGAGTCGTGTTGTGGGACGAGAAAATTGTAAGTATTTATTTAAAAAATTGTTCATAATGAGATAGAATTATATATTGTGTCTTCTCTAATCAATTACATTTTCTTTGTAGGATGAATTATTAGAGCAGAGTTCACGGGGGACCTTTACCCCTAGTGGACGAGAAGATATATTATCCACTTGCTATTGGACGACCGGAGCATCCGGGTCGTGTGCGGGCGAGCTGGATGGGGGATTGACATCCGTCAATATTTTGGCACTCCTAAATTTACCACAAAAAGTGTGGTAATTAGAGATGAGTTGCGAGGCCATCGGGGATCAAATTAGGGAAGAGCTTCGGGCGGAGCTAAGGCGGGAACTTGTCTCCTTAGGCTTATCTCGAGGGAACACGGGAGGGGGTCAACGAGTGTGTTCCCGAAGCTTCTCGCCCTGAGGAACGTGTTAGCACCAAAGGGAGTTGTGCACCGAATGACCTTCTTGATGATGAGTCAACTCCACTTAGTGAAGACACTCCTAGGCCTCTATGCAAGTTGTTCACACAGGAAGGCTTGCTAGTGGCTTATGGTACTATGCATACATTAGGACCACTTATACACGGCGTAGAAATGACGGATTCCTCTGTTCGTGTTGTGGTTGAACGGGTGCAAGTTTTTGAAGCTCCTGTTCCTGTTCCATCCGACGAGGTTAGAACAGTGGGGGAGGCTCCCAGTCATTTCATTCAGTGGCCTAGAGCACTTATCCAGTTTCCTACTGATCAGGTATTATATCTTTTCTTTAATAATTTGATACATGTTTATAATTTTATTATTTTATCATAAATTTTAATTTAATTCCTTAATGTGTATAGGACATTTGTGCCCAGCAGAAAGGAAAGGAGAAGGGGAAGGAGAAAGTTCAAGAGGAACTGGACTCAAATCCGATACAAAGGTTATGCCTCTTAGCTTACAAGCTAGGAAAGCATATACCTTTATAGATCCAGATGGACCCTCATGTGATTGGGAATCCGCAGCCCATCACGTTGTACTTGAGTCAGAAGGACATGATGGATGTTGTTTTGAGTCAAGACATGATTTGCGTCACAATTCTCCAAGTCTGGTTAATGTAAGTCTTATATTTTTATTTAAGTCAATTGGTTGTATGTCGTATTAGATACCAACTTGTCTAAAATGCAATTAACATGATATTTTCAATTTCTAGTTACCTCAACAAAGCTGTTGTGGAAAAGGGAGTAGTAGATGTCTATGGATTCATTGATCCTGTCCACATTCAGAGTTTGGGGAACAAACCAAATACTATTCAAGCATACATTCAAAAGAGATTTTGTGAAGGATCAAAGGAAGTTTATCTCGCACCATATCATTATGGGTAAGTTTTTTTAAATTACTTACTCTCAAACTTTGAATCTCTTAAGAATTGCTAATTGAGTGACATTTTTTGTAGGTGTCATTAGCAACTGCTTATCCTTTGTCCTAAACGTAATGAGGTTATTTTGTTATGCTCCTTATGGAATAAACCCAAAAAGGAAATTAAACAGATTATTGATGTGTAAGTATACTAACACCCTTATACATCAATCTGTCTTTGATAACTGTAAAGATCTGTGCTTCACTCCTTTGAGCTAAATAGTATCCAGATTTAAAGCATTTAAATAGTATCCTTTGTGCTTCACGTGGACTGATACACTTAAAGCATTTAACTAAGATGTAATCATTATCCAAATGCACATGAATTGTATAACAAATACATAACATCCAGTCCCAAATTCTGATCCAGACAACATTCAATTGTTTAAGATGATGTGTAAGTATACTAACACCCTTGTATAATATTTCATTCATTTCATTTTAAGTTCCACATGTCTTAATATGAAGTATTTCCATTTAATCTTTTATAGGTGTATAGAAGCATGCTCAGTCATGGAGGGTAAGCCTAAAAAGAAACCCACATGGATACTTCCACGTGTAAGGACATTATCTTTCAAATTCTTAACTTTAATTTACTCATTTTCTGTATTTAATGTTTTTTTTCTTATTTTTCTTATAGTGTAATAAGAAAAAAGGAAGTTGGGAGTGCGGATATTATGTGATGAGACATATGTTAACAATCATCACAGCAAATATCACAGATTCATGGAATTTGGTATGTGTTATGACTATATTTATGTCATTGACATATATTTGCCTACTTGTGCTTCTTTGAAATGTTTTTTTTATTGTTTTTAGATATTCAAAGATGGTCATCCAATAAGTGAAGCAGAGATTGATGACATTAGACGACTTTGGACAGATTTTGTTATTAAGAATTATAGTCGTGATTGAATACTTAATTGTGAAACATTAGGACTATTTTCTTTGTATATATAAACTTAGAATACAATAATGTTCACTGTTTGTTATTATGTAATATACATTATGTTTACTTGTGTGTTGATGCATGTCCCTTATAGATTAACGTTCGAGTAGTCTGTAAATATTTAAAATGCTGTACAGGTTCTGAAAAATCAAAAACTAAAATTCGTATTTAAAAAAAAAATATGACTTTCCACATCGATTATGGCCTAGAACCGATGTAGAAAGTCATTTTTTTATACTTTCTACATCGGTTCTAGGCCATAACCGATGTAGAAAGTCTGATTTTCCACATCGGTTATGGCTAGAACCGATGTGGAAAGTCAGACTTTCTACATCGGTTCTTAACCGATGTTAAAACTCACCAAGTTTCTACATCGGTTGTATTTACATCAGTTGTAGAACCGATGTAGAAAACTGTTGAGAACCGATGTTAAAGGTGTTTTTTGTACTAGTGCTACATCATGAGTTAAATAATCACCTCAGCAGAGTCTGAAGTTGATGAAAGATAGTGATAATAATAATGACCCAAGGCGTGCGGTACTAATGGACGTGTATTATGCCAATTGTCCATGTTCCGGTCTGTAACCTACAGGAACCATTAGTGTTTAATTTAGTTGCCATATATTGTTAATTAAACATTTTTACACAGTAAATCGATTAAAATCATTTGCTTTTGTTGTGCCAAGAATTTATTCAATTTCACTGAATCAGGAAAATACTTATCTCATCAGTGGAATCAGTTATGAGTTTTCACACATGGTCAAGAGATGATTTTAATATTTTTATCGAGGTTTACAATAATTACTATATAAAAGTCATATCTATGGTACTCTTTGATTGGTTGATAATAAAAAAATAAAATTATCATACATCATAGATATATGAAAATTCATTGTTGTCATAATTTTATGATAATTATTATAAAAAATAATAAACCCATGCTATATAAAGATTTGTGATTAAACGGGAAAATATAATATCCTTTTTATGCATTATGAATGCATTGAGTGTAATTGATAAAACCATTTGAGTTGAAAAAGAAGAAAAAACAAGAAAGTGATTGGTCGATAAAGATAATGAATGTGGTACCTCTTCATAAAATGTCATTGCAGTGAGATGGTAACCAGCTAAGAGCAGATATTCCTTGACAGCATAATTAAGATCTCGACACTTAGCATTGATGAAAGGTTCGAAAGCAGAAGCAGTGAGTGAAGTGTTATCGTGATCATTATGAGTGCCCTTTAGTTCCTGAATCCGTCCCTCGGAAACATGACCGTTTGTCGGCGAAGCTGCGAGTATGAAGGGAGAAATGCGAGAGTGAGTTAGAGATTGTAGAAATTGGAAAACGCATATAGCGATTGAAAAGTGAAGGACAATCGTATGGTTGATTGAGGCGTTGGGTGTGGGAGTGCAATTGAGATTTGATTTTGGCGATGTCTTCATTGGCCAAACGGAGTTCGTAATCGGTAATGGTAGCTTATGGTCGGATTGGTTTCTGAGGTGGAGGAGGGTTTGGGGATCGGCGGTGGTCAAAGAGTTGAGTCGGGAGATGTGGTTGGGAGGGAAGTGGGAGGGGTTGGAGAAGTAGTGACGGAGGCGAATGGCCTGTGTTGAAAAACAAGTATCGGATATTATCACTTGATGTATTTTCCAATGAGTAGTACATGGTCATTTTATAAGCTTTTGGATATGGTCTCTCAACTATATGCATTTAATACAACTACTACCTTTCAACTACATACATTCAATATAACCACTATCTCTCAACTACATACATTCAGTACAACTACTACCTCTCAACTACTACCTCTATAATCACTACCTCTCGACTACATGTATTTAATGTTTACCTAACAAAATCCCTCCATAAACTTAAATGTTTTTTCTTATCCTTCATTCCAAGCATCTTCTTGTTGTTCTCGAACAGAGTGGTTGACAGTGGTTTCGTGAACATATCTGCAGCTTGTGCATCTATGTTGAGTTGCTAAGGAAATCAGCAGCCTAATTGTTTCAATTCTCGTTACTGAGGCGAATACTTCGTCATAGTTTATTCCTTCCTTCTGCTTGTACCCCTTCACTACGAGTCGAGCTTTATATCGCTCAACTTCTCCTTCAGCATTTGTCTTCTTGTACACCCACTTTACGCCGATAGGCCGCGCTCCTTTGGACAAATCAGTTAGCTCTCATGTGTTGTTGCGTTCTATTGCCCCGATCTCCTCGTCCATTGCCTTTTTCAACCTTTTCTCCTGCACGGCCTCTTCAAAACTTAAGTCTTCTGAATCTGCCAAGAGACATACAACATGCACTTCGTCAATGGAGTTGTATATATCTTGTAAACTTCGCGCTCTGGGCTGTAGAGGTTCATCTTCTTCATTAGAAGTCTCATGATCTCTCACAGTATGTGGTGTATCAACTTCCGAACTTCTACTTCCTATGGACTCCTTCTTTGGGTTGTTCCAACTCCACTCGCTTTCTTCATCAATTTGAATATCTCGGCTCATGATGACCTTCTTAGTTATTGGGTTAAATAACCTGTACGCCTTGGTTTTTTCATCATACCCAATAAACACGTACTTTTTGCTTCTATCTTCGAGCTTGGTCCTCTGTTGAGCTGGAACATGACCATAAGCTATGCTACTGAACACTTTAAGGTGAGACACACTCGGTTTTCTTCCACTCCAGACTTCTTGCGGTGTCTTCTCGTTCAGCTTAGCATGTGGACATCTATTTTGCAAATAGATGGCACATTGCACTGCTTCTGCCCAGAACTCCTTTGGTACATTTTTGCTCCTCAACATTGTTCGAACCATGTCAAGAATGGTTCGATTCTTCCTCTCCGCAACTCCGTTTTGTTGGGGTGAGTATGGTGCTGTCATAAATCTCCTTATCCCTTGCTCCTCGAAATATTTCATGAGTTTGGATGAAATGAACTCACCTCCTCGATCAGACCTAACAGATTTGATAGGCATGTCAGTCTCTTTCTCAACCATTGCTTTAAATCTCTTGAACACCTCAAACACCTCGGATTTCTCCTTCAAAAAATATACCCAGGTTTATCTTGAAAAATCATCTATAAAAGAAATGAAATATCTTTTCCCACTGAAGGACTCAGGGGTAATCGGTCCACAAAGATCTGTGTGAATCAATCCAAGTTGTTCCTTTGATGGTACTCGGCCGTCCTCGGAAATGAGGTCCTCGGATGCTTCCTGAGCACACACTCTTCACAGAACTTCTTTTCAAATTTCATAGACGGGAGTCCTCGCACCATCTCTTTCTTTACCAACTCGATCAGCCCGCCAAAATACAAGTGGTCAAATCGAAAGTGTCACATCATTGTTTCATCCTTCACGTCAAGTTTCAAGCACCTCTCTTGGACTATCTTCAATTCCAGCTTGTACATTCTATTCTTCTTCATTTCTACTCGGGCAATCAAACGATTCGACTTGTCCTTCAGGTATAGTACTTGGTCTTTCATCAAAACCGAGTAGCCTTCCTCCATCAACTGGCCCATGCTCAATATGTTGCTTTTGAGATCGGGTACATAATACACGTCTCTGATTTCTCCAACTCGGCTATTCTTCTGCAGGTACTAGATTGTACCTCTACCTTTTACTGCCACCTTTGATGCATCTCCAAATGACATGTGTCCGGCCTCAACTTTAGTGAGCTCCTTAAAAAGGTTCTCGTCCCCACACATGTGGTTACTTGCTCCTGTATCAAGATACCAAACCGAGTTGTCAGAACAGCTCGAACTTAGCTCGACATCCGAACTTCTCGACATCATCAATACTCCTTCTTCCTCAGCGTCCTCAAAAAGGATATTTGTTTCCTTCTTGCTCTCAAATCGGCATTCCTTCGCGAAATGCCCAACCTTCCCACAATTATAAAATTTGATACTTGAATAGAAGTCCTTAGCAAAATGACCGTACTTCCCAAATTTGAAGCACTCAACTCCGAAATTGCTTGAATGACCACCTCGGCCTCTACCGCTACGACCTCTACCTTGTCCTCAGCCATGCCAATTTTGTTGACTGACATGCTCCTTACCTCTTTCATATCCTCCTCTGCCTCTACCACCTCGGCCTTTAGTGTTCTGAGCATAAGGAACCTTCTTCTCCTTTAAGGTTGTCTTTGCTTGGAGTGTTTGATCAAGGGACTCTTCTTTCTTCTTCCTTCTCCGCTGCTCATGCGCTTCAAGCGACCCGGCAAGCTCTTCCACCGAGAGCACCGACAAGTCCTTGGACTCTTATATTGCACAAACAATATTCTCAAAGTCGTCAGTTAACGACCTTAAGATTTTCTCCACCACTCGGCAAGTGGGCAGCGTCTCTCCATTTCTTCCGAGTTGATTCACCATGGTCTCAACACGGGAGATGTACTCGGCAACCCCTTCGACCTCTTTCATCTTCATGCTTTCAAGCTCGCCTCTAAGAGTTTGAAGCCTGACTTGCTTCACACGATTATCCCCTTTATATGCCTTCTCCAGAATATCCCACACTTCTTTTGAAGATTTAGCATTTACTATCTTCTCAAAGCCGGACTCATCAACAACTCGGTACAACACGTACAAAGCCGTTTTGCCCTTTACTCATGTTGCTCTCAATGCAGCAAGTTGGGCAATCGTCTGCTCTTCAATATTCTCTGGTTCTTGGTGCCCATTTTCGACCACATCCCATACTTCTTGGGAACCAAGGAGAGCCTTCATTTGCAGGCTCCAGTTATCATAGCTTACGCCTTTTGATAACTTTGGCAGGGGCATGCTGTTAGCTAAGTTGGTCATCTCAAACAAACTCTCTAACTCTCAAACACTCTCTTTAACGCACTCAGACACTCAGGCTCTCAAGCTCTGATACCAATTTGTTGACAAACAAGTATCTAAATAAAACACTATGTATATTATCACTTGATATATTTTGCAATGAGTGGTACATGGTCAATTTATAGGCCTTTGGATATGGCCTCTCAACTACATGCATTTAATATAACTACTACCTTTCAACTACATACATTCAATATAACCACTATCTCTCAACTACATACATTCAATACAACTACTACCTCTCAACTACTACCTCTATAACGACTACCTCTATATTAAATATAAATATATACATATTTATATATTTTAAACATTTATTTATATTTTTATATCTAATAAATATAAATAGATTTATATATCATACAAATATATTTATATATTTATATGTATAATATATTTGTTAATATTTTTATAAATATAGTAAATACAAATATATTCATATATTTAATATATATAATTATATGTATAATATATATATATATATATACTTTTATTAAATATTATATATATATATATAATTTTATTAAATATTATATATATATATATAATATGTAAGTATTTATTTAATATAAATTAATAGAAGAAAAAATGTATAAAAATAATCATTTATTGGAATTTTAAATAAAAATAAAATTATATAATACATTATAGGAATAATAATTTATTTAATAATAACTTTAATGTAAAAAATTAGAAAATTATAATAAATAATAAGATTATAGAGTAAAAATTATTTAAATTCTTTAATATAAATTATTTATAATTTTTCCAAAATAAAAAATAATTAATTATTCAAATAGACCCTCTCCCACTTTATTTATCCAAGGGTAAATAGACAGGTTTCTTGTGCAATGTCGAATTCGATTCCAGGGAACTAAATTTCGAATGGGAATTCGCCACGTGGATACTCAAAAAAATAATTAGAATTTGTGTGTTAGATTACCATTATTCTAGGGTTTAAGCATGTGTAACTAAGAGTAAATCATTTGGACTTTCCATGATGGTTGCATGTTGGACAAGTCCACTAAAGTAAATTATAGCTTCAGAGGAAGAAATGTTATTTTGTTTTCCGAAAGAGGTGGAAATAGGGGGGTTTAAAAGCATCATTATTTCATTAGTAAATCTTGTATATTTAAAATATTAAACATCTCTAATGTTTTTCTTGTTCTGTATTACATATTTCCTTCCACAAATTAGAATCTTGCTAATAATTTGTATTCATGTCAAGATTTGTAAATAGAAAATATAGGGAAAAATGAAAAAATGTGCTTTTTTTTATTTACAACAAAATGGTTTGAATCCAAAATATAAATAGAAATGTTTTGATAGAAACAGTTTGTAAAAATATTTATACTTGTACACCCCTTCTCTTGGGATTGTAGTTTAATTGGTCAAAGCATCGCCCTGTTATGATGATAATTGCTTAACTTTTCATATTAAATAATTAAATGTAAATATTTATTGCAATAGTTAGTTAATTTTTCTTATTTTTGAAGAAATTGACAAAGTTGGATAGTTAAAAATAATATTTAAGGGAAAAAGAAATGTACAAAAGACTTGTCTATAATTAATTAAGGAAATTTCAATAGTACACTTAATATTCATTACAAAAATGTTAAACTAGTCTCTGTAATGGTGACCAGTTCCACAACGCGGGTATCGTCTATTACGTCTTGGATGTTTTTCTTAGGGTGGTCCTTCTTGCAGTGATTGTTGTTCAGGTGTTTCATGGGGAAGGAAGGCAAAGGAACTAGTTCCTTCGTGATCATATTGTGGTGGGTACATTGATTGCATATAATCATGGACAAATAATGGTGTTTTAAGATTTTCTCCAAATAAATTTGACAAAAACTCATCTGAACTTGAAGAAAAAATAAGTCATGTAACATCCATTGCTAGTTATGGTGGAGGTGTCCAGTAGGCAGTACTTATGAACGATTGGTGTGAAGGCATCAAAATTGACGACATAGTGGGAGAGCCAATTTCAAATGTGCATGATTGGCAACGTGTACGTTGTTGGTTTCTTGGATCTTGAAGTAATTTTGATATAGACAACAAATAAATGAAATTGGGAGTGTACCATTTCATGTATTCTCTCGTGTGATAGAAAGACATTTGTATTGGTAGACCTACTAGTACAAGGTCTTGTATGTTGATCCATATATTGATCCATTCGACGTATCTTATTTGCCATTTTTCATCAACTCTCCCCGCATGTCAATTTGGTAAAGATTGTCTAGATTTTGTGGGGAGACATGACTTCTTGAAACTAACTAAATTGAAACTTGACCTGATCAGACTGATGTCATTCTACAACTACCAAAAAAAATTATGGTTGTGCAAAACATCCATAATTATGAATCCAGGTATGTTTGTGCCGTTATTATTGATGTTTCTAATCCTCGATATGGAGCCCATAAAAACTATAGTGAAGTTATGAGTAATAAGTCAATAAAAAATAATTTATAACATATATTTTAACATATATTTAATAATGAAAGTGTTAACTGAGTTTATCTAGTGAGGTTGAATATGATCAATCTTTGCTCGGTACCCAATTATGGGGTACATTATGAAAGTTTAAAACCATGCCCCCACTCCATTTGCACATTAATGGATACGTTTGTTGTTCGCGGCTAATTGGTGTAATATACGGCATGCGATGTCATGCTTATGATAGAAATAGTGAAGCATGATGAAGTTAATCTTGTCGCCTAGATTTCATCAAACAATTTGCAATTAAAGTAATGCAGTACTAGGGCTTGGCCTAGGTCGTATCTTGAAGAGAATTACTTGATTTTGTTTCAAATATTGATTTTTTATATCAAAAGCTAAGAGATAGGGGGGTTTTGGATTTTTAATGCAGAAATTAAATTGAAAACTGTAAACCTATACTATGAAAGCAATTAAAGAAAGAATTTTAAATTAAAACATTACATCAAAGCAGTAAATGAAAGTTTTTAAATATGATCTAAGAAAGATTTTAAATGCAAAGAACATTACAAACTAAGTTTTAAAATAGAAAACATAATCAAATTGAAAACAGTGAAGAATAATGAAGAAATTATGTTAAACCGTTGAGCGGATTCTGCTTCCACTTAGCGAAATGCAAAACGTTAAGTGGATCTAGCTTTTGTTTAACGATTGAAGCACAGAAAAATTGATTTTTTAAATTTTCTTCATCAAACACAATTCCAACATCATAATAAAGAAGTTTTGGGACATATTCAACAATCAATTCATCAATAACATCAATCCTAAATACAAAATAATCTTCACATGGATATTTTAAGATATCTAGGATATTAAATTTAATTAATGTGTCACCAAACTCTATAGTTAATGTACCAGCATAAACAACAATCTTGGTGTGTGTAGTTTCCAAGAATGGTCTTTCCAGAATAAGAGGAGGTGAATCAAGTTCAGAGTCATTAGAAATCAGCATGAAAGATAAGGTTGTTCACCTTCACCAAGACATCTTCAAGTAGACCAGTTGGTTGGATTTTGCTTATGTTTGCCAATTGAATTACCACACTAATAGGTTGCATAGAACCAAGGTACAGTGATGAATACATAGCTAAAGGCATAACATTAATTGAGGCTTCTAAATCTAACATTGCATGCTCAAACTTCTTATTACCTATAACACATGGAATTGTAAATACACCTAGAACTTTACATTTTTCAAGAATCATAACATTAGGTTAATTATTCATTTTTATGAGTTCTATATGGAAGAATAGTTAACCTTTTATCAATTGTATCATGATGTATGTTATTAATGTGTAACCTCATATTGTACCATGACTATGAAAATGAAGCATTGGTTTCCCAACCAAGCCAGGAATGAGAGTTTATATAAGTTATGGAATGAAAATGTTGGGCTACAAGAGGTGGAATTGTTAAGACCAATTGGTGTGGTGCACCATTCAAAACTAGATTAAACCATTTTAGAGAAAGGGCATGCCCTTGGAGTGGAGCACTGAGCATCAACCAATGCTTCTTAAATATTCTTGTCAATTTGTGGACCTCTTCAACAATGAGTAGTTGAGCTATCCCCTATTGGGTCATCTAAATTAGGTTAGAAACAATTATATAATTATTACAACGATACCAAAAGATTCAATGGAGAAATGTCCCCTGAATGTTTCAAGTCACTATTCTAAATATGAGAAAGACATTAAAGTTGAAACTTAATTTTTCATTCAATTATTGCTTTTGTTTTCTTTCATTTGTTTGTATTTCAATCATTGTGATTATATTCTAGTTGTTATAATGTAAATCAACTTCATATTCATTCCATACTCATTGGTACTTAGTTGCACACTAATATCAATACAATGTTAATAAAGTAATTTTGATATAGTTACATCATACTATATCCAACCTCATGTTCAAATATCTAATTGAATTGTGTTCAAACACTACACCAACATAACAAAATAAAAACTCAAACTAACATTAGAAAACTATAAGAATCATAATATTATAATACCATGAGTATGAGCCACAAGACAATAATGATGTACAAACCTAAACCTAACTAAAATGAAATGCAAAATTGAAACCTAGATCCATGAAATTCGAATAAACCTTAAACCTAGATAACATATATTGGAAACTAGTTCATAACCACTTGAGTGAGAGAAGGAGAGAGAACCTAGGAAAATGAGAGAGTGAGAACACAACATAACATAAAGGGTGCACTACTACGAGAGAGAGAGTGAGAACACAACATAAAGGGTGCACTACTACGAGAGAGAGTAGTAGAGTTGTCAGTGAACAAGAAGTGTGAACGATAGTTACAGAGACCCTTGCAGTAAAATGAGAGAGAAATTTAGAAAAAAACAAAAATGATGACTGAACTATTTTAATATTATTTTATTTAAAGGAGAAGGAATAGTTAAAACAATTGTTTCTTTTGATTTCGTAATAAATTGTTTTCGTTGTGAATACGGATTTGCTTCATTTAATCATATTTCAAAACCCCTATTTTATTTTGTTGTAGAAAACCTAGAAGCTCCACCATAACAAACAAATAAGCTCAACATCAAACCTATAAGCTTCACCATGACAACATTATTCTCTCATTGTCGCTCCTCCATAATTGAAGCTTCCATTATTTCCTTATTGCTTCACCACAACAAACCTAGAAGCTTTTATCACTTCCTCATTATTTATTTTCTAACTTAGATTCAACGTGTCCAATAAAACATTGTCCTCTACCTCTGCCTAAACAAAATATTATCTTTTACTATTATTCTCCCTTGTGACAAATTTGAGTGTGTTAGAGACATTTGTGATAGAGAGAAACACGTTGAGAATGAAAGAAAGAGGGAGAAGAATAAGAGAAAAGTTGAATCACGATGAACAAAAGAAGAAGATGAGACTTGCAAGCAATTAGGAGAAGAGAAAAAGAAAAGACATAAAAGAAGAAAAGAGAAGTGGAGGCACGAAGATAAAATGAACAAAATTGGTAGAATTGAAAATTTTATCGAGACATATAACAATGGTTCTTGATGGACAGCCATCTGGTTCATAACACATTGGGTCTCACCAAACTGCGCCTCAACACACTAAGCTTCAAATAAGGCTCAAACTTGAAGGGGTTACATTGTTGCATAGCCATAGAATTTTATTATTTGCTTTCAATTTTATAATCTTCCATGTTGTATTAGATAGTAATGTTTATTCCTTTAAATGTTCATCATTCCATAGATGTTGTCCCACATGTATTCCTTAGATTGTTGTCCCACATATATATAGTAAAACCAAGTTTGTATGCTAGGAACCAAACCATGTATGTTGGCTTGTACCATTGAGTATATTCTTTTGCTATTAGATCATTGGAAAAATTCTAAACATAAAATTCTTGTACAAGCCGAGATTGGTCTAGACTTCTTTTAATTTTTGAAAGTTGAATCAATTGTGGATTGATATGCTATGATAATGTTTGGAATTATGTGGAAATAATGTAATAAAATTTTGAGTTTAAATTTGATTTGAAAAAGGCTTAAGTCTCATAAGAACAATTAAAATTGTGAAATTGAAAATACAAAGAACTTGAATTGAAAAAGTCGAGACTAAAAGAAAAGAAAATTGAAAATATGTTTGCAATTCTTACATAAGTCTCACACTCCTTAAAAACAAAAGTGGAATTGAAATGTGTATGTATTAAAAGAGACTAAGGAAGTGTATAATTTGGCAAAGCTCAAATTGGGCTTATAAGTTATTCAACTTAAGTCTTTTATTTTTGTAATTTATTCTAGATCCATTCTTAGGCTTCTTTTGAGTGCCTTCTTTTAAAATTTGCCAAAAAATTTGCTTGTCTTTTTTTGAATTTGTTAAGTTTGTCAAATAATAACTCTAATCACTTGATTGTGTCCAATTCTTGTTTGACCTTTTCTTGTATTTTTAATTCTTACATCTTGAGCACTCAAAGAAACAAGATAACCATTTTATTTTTTTCTTGTTTCTTGGAAACTTACTTCTTCTTCAAGGTAGCATCTTAGGTGTTGTTAAGAAGAAAAGAGAAGGTGTTCTTCAAGAAAGCATGGGAAGCAAGAATTGGGATGCAAGAAGAGTAAAACACTTGACCAAGTGAGGAAACATAAAGTAATGGCAGAAAAGTTCATCAATTTCCGTCACAAAACAAGCGTTGCAGCAAAATTTTTGTCACAAAAAGCGTTGCTAAAATATGTGTTGTAATTTTGTCACAGATTTTATCATTTTTTTTTTAATTCTTGTTGTAAATTTTGCTTTTGTGGGTGTCTTGGGAAAATGTCCTTGGTACCATCCCATCTCCTACTTTAAATATTGTAATAGTTTCATAAATTAGTCTTGTAGAAGTGTCCCAAGAGGCTCATTAATTGTCACTTAGACTTTCACTCTAGGTTTTCGTCTAGTTTACTTTGTGTAAATTTTTACAAGTATAATTTAATTTTTCTGTGATAAAATCTAAGTGAATCTTTAAACAACTAGTAGACCTTCCTTTGGTCTTAGGGGTCCGTCACACACACTTGAAAAACTTCTTTTGTGAAAACTTTTGTCACTTCATTTTTGTGAAAAGCAATTTTTCAAATTATTATGAAAATCTTTCTTAAACAAAAATGAGTGACCATTCTCATGCACCTTCAAGTCATTCTAGTGTGAGTGAGAGCTACCGTAGATCTAGGAAACACTCTTCCGTTAAGGACAAGCTTAACACTTTAGAAGAGAAAATTGAAAAAAGAGATGAGGAAATAAGGGCTATGTTTGCCCAACTCTTAGATAATAAACATAAAACTAAAAATATAAGTGAGGGTTCTAGGAGAAGATTAAAACACCATGAAGAACCCCACTCACCACGCATGGAGGTTTATAGTAGTCATTACAATGATAATTACTATCAACACTCGCCCCTAGGAGACACAGGACTAGGGTGGATCATCCTAGAGAACCTATGGTAGACCTTCCTCCCTTTCATGGAAAAGATAATGTAGAAGAAAACCTAGACTGGGAGATGAAGGTAGAACAACTATTTGAGTGTCACAAAGTTAATGAGGAAAGAAGGATGCCCATGGCAACCCTTAGTTTTCCAGGGCATGCAATGTATTGGTAGACTTTCCTAGTACGAGAGAGGAGAATTCATAACGAACCCCAAGTTAGGTATTGGAATTAACTCCGGAGTGCCCTTAGGAAAAGACACGTGCCCTCTTATTATGATAGGGAATTGATGGATAAGATCCAACGACTCCAACAGAAAAATATGACCATAGAGGAGTACAGACAAAAAATGGAGTTATTAAATAATGAGGGTTAGGATAAGGGAAGAATCATGAATTACAGTTGCTAGGTTATAGAGTGGTCTTAACCTAGAGATTAGGGATAAAGTTGAATTATTGTCTTATAATAACTTAAACGAACTAGTTCAACTTTGTGTAAGGGTAGAACAACAACTGAAAAGAAAATATTCTCATAGAAGAGACTACCTTAACACATCTATTCCTAAGGAAGATTTTAAGAGGGAGGGTTATCCCTCCACATCTAGGGATGAATGGTCACAAAGGGATAAAGAAAAAAAAAAGAGAAAAAGAAAGAGAAAAAGAAATATATAAAAATAAACAACCTTCCAAAGGGGTTAGAACTAGAGACATTCAATGTTTTCGATGTCTTGGAAGAGTGTACTATGCTTCTGAATGTCCCAATAAAAAAGTTATGTTTTTAAAAGACCTGATTGTAAGTCAGGATAAGCTCACTCTTCACCAAGTGAAGAGGAATTTTTAAACTTTGAGGAAGAAATTCTCCCTTGTGAAAGAGAATTACCTGTGATGAGAAGGCTTCTTGAAAGCCAACATTATGAGCTAGAAGAATCACAACGAGAAAACTTATTCCACACAAGAGGTGACGTTTTCAAAAACACTTGTTCTTTAAATGTGGATAGTGGTTATTATTATAATTGTAGTAGTTCTAGGTTGGTGGAAAAGTTAGTGCTAACTACTACACCCCATCCAAAACCTTACAGACTTCAATGGATCAATGAAGATCGTGGTATAGTAGTTAGTAGTTAATAAATAAGTAGATATATCAATATCTATAGGAACTTACAAAGAAAATATTTTATGTGGTATAGTTCATATGGATGCTGGGCATATTCTACTTGGTAGGCCATGACAACATGATAGACAAACTATCCATGATGGTCATTGTCGCCGCCGTCCGTTCCGACGTCTAGGGACATCTCGAACGTTTATGCAAGCAGTTGCGAAAAGATGGTTTAGACTCGCGTTTTATGTTTAAAATATGTTCATTGCTTCCGAGGTGCTCAACAACTAAACTATCCTCTAATAGAAGCAAGGTTTTCGAAAAAGGGGTTCTTTTGGAGTCGCCACCAATGTTTTGACCTTAAACATTAGAAAAGGAAAAAAGATGTTGATTTTAATAAAAACCGCACTTGGCCATTATAACCAGAGTTGGGTAAGGGAGTTAGTTACGTGTGGGGAAGGTGTTAGCACCCCACAACGCCCCTTTCGGGTTCCCTATGACGGATTAATTCGTTAAGTGAAGATTATAAGAAATTACGCTATTACCCTATTTTATTCATACAACATTTAAATATGGCTATCTACATGATTTTATTTACATTTCATATATAAAGCAATAAATAAAGTAGTAAAAGAGAAGAGATTTGAAAAGAACCTCCGTAGCAAGCTTTATATTGTAACTCTTTTACAATAAGGACGCGTTTCGGCAATCCCTCGCTCTACAACGACTCTCCTCACGAATACAGACTCGACTCGACTAAAATTTTATAGAAGAATCGAATGCTGGAATATAATTTCTTAACTGATTGTTACCTATTTAAGGCAATCAGAAAGATCATTCGAAGTAGGGAGAGAAGAAGACAAGTCTTGGGAGTTGTCTGGTGTGTGAAACATGGCAAATGAGCCTCCTATTTATAGTTTTTCACTGCCTGAACATCTGAGACGCCCTACTACAGACGGTCGTCCCAACTGCCTCTTTTACAAAGGCTGAGACCACCTGAAACCTGGGACTGGCAGTCCCAGTTGGGACGGCTGTCCCACTTGGCCAGGGAAGGTTGGGACGGCCGTCTCGACCTGTTTTGGCCAGCCTTTGTGTTCTGGGACCCCTGGGAAGCTTTCCTTTCTATATTCGGACGTCGTTTGATGCCGATACACGCCCGTTAAAGCTTTATCTTCATATAGGAAGTCTTCTTGTCCTTTATTGAGATGTCAGGAGAGCTTTGTCTTTGTTGTAGGAAGTCTCTTTAGCCTTTATTGAGAGACCGGGCAAAATTAGGGGTCTACAGCTGCCCCCCCTTCACCTGCCTAGCTAATTTGTTGGCTTAATATGCCGACAAAATTAGTTGGTAGGGGAAGGAGTTAACCATTTTTCCCGGTTATCCTTCGGATGCTTCTTTGCTGATCCTCCGGATGATAAATATTTTTGATAGGTACCAACCCCTATCTGGTTTGAGCCTTACTTTATAAGGCTCTGGTGAGTACTTACCCTCACCCGGTATGAGTCTGTGTTTCGCTAGGCTCTTGTGGGTATCTACCCCCACTAGGTATAAACCTTGTTTTGCAAGGCTTTGGTGAGTACCTACCCTCACCCGGTATGAGTTCACATTTTGCTAAACTCTTGTGGGTACTTACTTCCGAGGTGTTCAACACTTGAACTATCCTCAAATAGAAGCAAGGTATTTGCAACCCATTTTTGTAATGCTCAGGCAAGTGTTTTACTCCACCAGATGCATTCTGTTAAGTTTTGATGAGTACCTACCCTCATCCGATACAAACCTTATTTTTATAAGGCTCTGGTGGGTACCTACCCCCACCTGGTGCGAATCTGCATCTTGACAGACTCTAGTGGTTTTTACACCCCTACTTGGTGCGAATCTGCATCTTGACAGACTCTTGTGGGTACCTACCCCCACCTGGTACGAATCTGCATCTTGACAGACTCTAGTGGTTTTTACACCCCCACTTGGTGCAAATATGCATCTTGACAGACTCTTGTGGGTACCTACCCCCACCTGGTACGAATCTGCATCTTGACAGACTCTTGTGGGTACCTACCCCCACACGGTACGAATCCGTATCTTGACGGACTCTAGTGGTTTTTACACCCCCACTTGGTGCGAATCTGCATCTTGACGGACTCTTGTGGGTACTTACCCCCACCGGTACGAATCCGCATCTTGACGGACTCTAGTGGTTTTTACACCCCCACTTGGTGCGAATCGCATCTTGACGGACTCTTGTGGGTACTTACCCCCACCTGATACGAATGTGCATCTTGACGAGACTCTTGTGGGTACCTACCCCCACCTGGTACGAATCCGCATCTTAACGGACTCTAGTGGTTTTTACACCCCCACTTGGTGCGAATCGCATCTTGACGGACTCTTGTGGGTACCTACCCCCACCTGGTACGAATCCGCATCTTGACGGACTCTAGTGGTTTTTACACCCCCACTTGGTGCGAATCCGCATCTTGACAGACTCTTGTGGGTACCTACCCCCACCTGGTACGAATCTACATCTTGACGGACTCTAGTGATTTTTACACCCCCACTTGGTGCGAATCTGCATCTTGACAGACTCTTGTTGGTACTTACCCCCACCTGGTACGAATCTGCATCTTGACAGACTCTAGTGGTTTTTTACACCCCACTTGGTGCGAATCTGCATCTTGACAGACTCTTGTAGGTACTTACCCCCACCTGGTACAAATCTGCATCTTGATAGACTCTAGTGGTTTTTTACACCCCACTTGGTGTGAACCCTATTCTATAGGGCTTTTTGAGATATTCTCAAAAAATCCTTATCGGATTTTTTTTTAGAAGTGTTGGCGGCTTACTGTCTTTGATCATGCGCCTATTCCGTAGGGAATGATGGATTTTTCTTTTTGACTTTTTTGTTTTAGTCATCCGGTTTTACCAGGGATTTTATTGTTTTGACTTTTTCTTTTAGCCATCCGGCTTTTGCCGGGGATTTCATTATTTTGGCTTTTTTTAGCCATCCGGCTTTTGTCGGGGTTTCTTTGTTTTTGGCTTTTTCTGTTTTAGCCATCCGGTCTTGGCCGGGGATTCTTTGTTGGTTGCCTCTTATTTAGGCAAGAATCCATTGGGGATTTTATGTTTCTTGATTGTGCCTCTTGTTTTTAGGCATGTGCTTCAGCAGTGGTGAAGACTTTACTGTTTTTCGCCTCTAAATAGGCTGATGTTCTGCTTGAGGATATTTGCTCTTGGTAATACCTCAGAGTAGACAGATGCTTTTATTAGAAGCTTTGTGCTTTGGACTTGTATTACCTCTTATAGGTTGATTTCCCATTTCTTGGGGATATCGGCTTTTTGCTTGCCTTAGGCAGAGGCTTTCTTGGGAGTGAAGACTTTGCATTTCACTGGGGATATCCATATTGGGCGTTACAGGTGATTAACTCCCTGAGGATATGAATTTGTAGTTTTGCCTTTGCTGGTAGGCTTGCTGGGGATATTTTCTTTTTGGTGATCCACCAGGGATTTGATCGTTTTCTGGAGATCTATTTTGAATTGCCCCCTAGGGAGGGATGGAGTTTTTGACTCCTTATTAGATGCTTTTGTTTTGAGCTGGCTTTGCCCATGCTCTTATTCCTGCTGGGGAATGAGTTTTTACCGTTTTCTCGCGATTTGTATCTTTTTCGCGATTTGGCTTTTATATATGTGCGCCTTTTATGCACATTGGCTTTTTCTTTGGATGAAAAGATATCTTTTTTCTCTTTTCTTTTAAGCGATCCCTGGGGAATTTTTCTTTTCTTGGGGGATCTAATCCTTGATTTGATTTTTTTATGATGATGGAGTCTTGAGCTCCTGGTCTTTTGTGAAGCTCTTCATTGAGCGGAATGAAGAAATTTTCTTCTTTTCTTTTTTTGGAGATTCACCGAGGAGTTTGTCGGTTCCTGGGGATCCAAATTTGATGATGGAGTCTTGGCTCCTGGCTTTGTGAAGCTTCTTATTTGAGCTGGAAGATGGAAAAAATTTTGTTTTCCTCTTTTTGTCTTTTTGTAGACTTTTCTTGATATACTCTTCTTGGAGATTTTTTATTTGGCCTTTTTCGTTGTGGCCTCTATTGGGGATTGAAAGTTTTTCTTTTCTTTCTTTTTGTTGCCCCCTGGTGATATGGAGGATTTGTCTCCGTATTTTCTTTAATGGACTCTTGTATAGTCCTTATTCTCCTTTGGGGAAGTGGCGGAGATTCTGGATGAGTTTGCTTGATGACTCATGTGGCGATGAAGCTAAGTCGTGAGGTAATCTTTTTGTCTTGCCTCTGGAGTAAGCAAGGATCCACTTGGGGATGATCAAGCCTTTTCGTTGGCTTTTTCATGTTGATGGCTTCCTTCTTTCTTAGATGGAAGGATGTTGATCGAATCTTCAACTGACTCTTTTTGACGACTCATGTGGTGGTGCTAAGTCATGAAGTAATTTTTGTTTTGCCTTTGGAGTAGGCAAGGATCTGTTTGGGGATCATCGAGCCTTTCCGTTGGCCTTTTTCTGGTTTACCTTCGTTTATTGAGATAGAAGGTTAGAGCTAGTTTCCTTGAAGCTCTTTATTTTGCTGAAATGATTTTGATTTCGCCTTTCGCGATTTTGATTTTCATATGGAGACTAGATTCTGGCGCCTCCTATTTTTAATCACAAGTATGGAGACTAGCCTCCTTATATGCATGTTTAATATTCTTATTTAAAGAAAATTATTTTTTCTTGATTTTGACAAAGTCGTATTGTGCAACTACTTTGTGTATAGATGTTCTAGATGCAATCTATTTGATGCATTTAGAAAGTAACTGGCCTTCTCCCGTTGGCTTCTTATGAATATGTCGATAGGCTCTTCTTTTAAGATCATGATGATGGGCTCCTCTTTTATTCATCTCTTGGTTTTAGCCCTATCCTTTTCCTAGACCGCCCTTTACGGGTTTTCGATCTAACGGGCTGCCTTAATTTTTGCCTAGAATATCTTAGGGGGCTTTTGCCTTATCTTTTGCCTAGATCGTTCTTTTGGGGTTTCCGATCTAGCAGGCTACCCTAGTTTTTACCTAAGAATATCCTAGCAGGCATTTATTATTTTCTTATTTGTTATGCTTCCCTTTTTTAGATGCATGCTTGATCTTTGATTAAAGGTCTTTGCACATATTTATGATTTATCAATAAAGAAGCATTTCCATAATATTTGGTCAAGAGAAAGGAAATGAAAAGGAATTTTATTGATAAATGAACAAAAGTTTTATTTCTTTTATAGAAGGATTTCAAAAGGTATTTAGAAGAATGGGTGGTCAGGGTTAGCTGTACTGTTTAGGCTTATACAGTCATGTCTATGATATCTGCCCCCTGGTTCTCTTAATTGCTTCAGTTGAGATGCATGAGCTCAGAGTGAAGACTATGTAGACTGTTTGCTTCTGGAAGAATGTTACCTTAGTCGCCTTTTCGGTTTTCGACTAAAGTAACCATTGCTCTTAGTTTTTTTTTTTTTTTTTTACCTTTACTTTTTGCCTAGGACGTATCCTAGCGAGGGATATGGACCCTATCTTTTGCCCAGGGATGCCCTTTGCGGGTTTTCATTCCTTACGGGTCATGATCAATGTCTTCAAGCATAATACTTCTTCACCGTACCGAAGTTGATTAGGTGTCGAAGTTCTTTTCCATCCATATTGGCGAGGATAAGAGCCCCTTCCGAGAAAGCTCATTTGACCCCAAGGGGTCCTTCATAGTTCAATGCCCATTTTCCAATTTTATTGTTTTGGGTTGGAAGCACATTATTTACCATTAAATCCTTCTTATGATAAATATGAAGGTTGACTTTTTCATAAGCCTTTTTTATTTTCCTTTGATAGGCTTGTTCGTGAGATATAATATTCAACCATTTTCTTCAATAAGGTTTAGCTGGTCATATCGGTTTTGAACCCATTCAGCTTCTGTTAAGTTTACTTCCATCATCATGTGCTTTTGTCAACATGATTAGCTGTACCGATTTGCCGTCTCAGATCTTTGCTATAACCGAAGAGTAATCATTTTGAATGTAGAGTAATTGTCATGTCAATGCCCCTCTTCCTTTCCTTAGGGATTTCAATCCTCCTATTGATCACCATATTTTCACATTCCCCAGTTAATTACTTGAATGCTTTATTGTGAAGGGTCAAGAGAAGAGAAAGAAAGGGATTTATTGCAAAGGCTTGTGTTTTAGTGGGATTTTTTTTTTGAAATAATAGTTTCTGTAAGAATAGCTAGCCAAGGTTGGTCGGTGTTTAGGCTAGTTTAAACAAACGTTTTGTTTTAATGAGGTGGCGTCTTCAGCTGATTATTTTATGGCGCCTATTTGTGACTGATTAACTTTCCTAGTCCGCCCTTTTGGGTTTTCAGCCTAGGATGTTGTGATGTGTCCTAACTTTTGTCTAGGTTCCCCTTTTTTCATTTTTTTGGGATACCTAGCGGACTTTATTTTGTCTATGACGCTTTAATTGTTTTGATACCTATTGGAACAAAACGTTTGTCTAACACATGGTTATTTAATGGGGTATAGACATGATTATTGAGAAAAGAAGCAGATAGTAAGAATAGCATTCTTTTGTAATTAAAAGGGAAATGCGTGCCCTAAAGATGCTCGGGGGTCGGGCACACCCCGAGGAGTGATCTCTAATAGTCATTGGGTTTACATCCCTTAAAATTAGAAGAAGGACATCTAATGATTAATGCTATCCTTGATGCTAATATCCCTCCTTTTTGGAATATCGTCTTTGAGGTATGAAGGGGAGACTTCTCTTTTGCTTGTACGACTTAATCTTTTGTAGGGTCGTACTTTAAAGGATTATCCTTAAAATCTGATGGCTCTCTTATACTTTGAGCATCCTTTCCAAGCCCTTGTCCTGGGTTGTATCCATATCTCTTCATTATATGGGTCACTTTCATATTCTAGGAAGTCTTTCCCTATTTTCAAATGTCTTCTTCAGCCGCATCCATTTAAGGTATGGTAGACGGCTCGCTGATTCGAATGTAGTTTTTAGCTTGAACCATGATCAACTTGTTGCCTACCACGAATTCGATTTGTTAGTGGAGCGTTGAAGAAACTGCCCTAGCACTGTGAATCCAAGGTCTACTTAATCTTCCCCTTGGATTCTTTTTTCCTTTTCCTCTTCGGTTTCTTTATTTTTCCTTCGTTTTTAGGAGCATTATCTTGTAGCTCCTTGGGAAATAAATTCTTTTGCTTTTTGTTGTGCCCCCAATGCCGGCTATGTTGAAGACATCTTCATCGACGGGCAATTCTTTTATGCATATCCACAGTACAACTTTATCCGATGTATAAGGGAAAGGACAAGGCATGAATAAACGCAAAGGTGTTATTGCCCCTTTCTGATATTATCAATTTGGGTACCTGATATTTTCTTCTTTCTTATTATCTCTTTGTCCCAAATTGATGGCCTTAGTTTTTTCTCGATGGGGCTGTATCAATTAAGCTTCTTTTCTCCAACAGTCTTTGCATGTCCAGGGAAATGGTCCCCTCCTCACTGTCTGACTCAATCCATTCGCCTTCGGCTTTCAGATCCCGCAGAGAGTTTTCAATCACAGACATGATTGTTTATATGGTCTATATTTGGGTTTAGATTTTATTTAATTATTTTGGAATGAGAGAGAAAAGAATGAGAAGCATATGAATATTATGAAAAATGCCTCATTGTATTGATGAAAAGAGAAATATATACAGATTCCCTTTAATCAAAAGATCTCGCGGCCATGAGCAGAGACCGCGAGAGATGCATCAGAAGCTTTTGATTATTATTTTTTATTTCTTTTAACCAAAAGATGCACAAAATGGGGAGCCCTAGTTAGATGGCCTTCTCTACCCAAGCTCACTATTCTGGTTGTGATAGAGGCTTGATGTTTACGTTTGGGTCGGGAGCATCGAAAGTAATCCACCCGGCATTCAATAATTCTTGAACCCTATATTTCAGGTTGATGCAATTCTCCACGGAATGCCCAGGAGCACCTGAGTGGTAATCACATTTTTCGTTGAGTTTGTACCAACCGGGGTAAGGTGGATCTTTCTTCTTTGGGGAGATACGTGTTAAGAGCTTGGCCTCTAAAAGCCTTGGCAGCAAACTCTCATAAGAGATTAGGATGGGAGTGAATTTCTTCTCTTGTCTGCGCGACTGTCCAGCTAATGGCGAAGAGGAAGAAAGAGTAGTAAAGTTCATGGCATTTACACTTCCCTCCTTTTTCTTACCAAAGGGCTTCTTGAATGATGCGTGGGATTTCTTAAACTTGGGAGGGAATCGAGTATTTTCGACATCGGTTACCTCCTTTACATCAAATTTGTATCCCTCTAATGCTCTTAATCTCTCCTCTAGGGCAAAAATTCGTTGCTCAGAGACCTCATTATGGAAGCATTGTTGGTACATTAACTCTGTCAATTGTGCCATTTGTTCTTTTATGGCATTAAGCTCGGTGGTGAGCATACGGTTCTGCTCCTCTAATTGCTCCATCTTCTTGGCTTTTCGAGCACGAGTGAGAACAAGTAGAAGACCAGCCACTTTCTAAATGATTTAGAGATTTTTATTATAGCTTTTTATTATGAATGATTAGTGTGAGATAAATATGCTTTAGACAATAGCTTTGGTATCTTCTCAAAAGCCTATGTTTTAAGGGTACCATACCCACCTTGGTGTGATGGTTCCCTTTTTTTCAAAAGGTTATCATCATACCTTAGCGCACTTATCTCTTCTAGGAAGGTTATAAACGCACTTGGGTCTCTTTCGCTATTATCTAAGGATATCTAATGCATCCTAGAATGAATGTGCTTTATGCATGCACTACAAAAATACTTTTTTATGACAGCAGATATTGAAAGTGGCATAACTTTTGACTGGGTTATCCGATTTGGACGCACAACATGTCAAAACGAAGAGAAAAGGGTGAAGAACAAGGCTACAAACGCCCGAAGGGGATTTGGCCCGGTAATTTTCCCAAAAAATGCTCCTAAGACCTATTTTTTGGAGGTTTATTAAAATGATGTGCATGCTGCAATTATTTTCTTAGTTTTACCACTTATTGGATAATATGGTATGAATGATACGACTTTGCCAAGAACCTTTTTAAAGTAAAAGGCATTTTTATTGCTTTAATTGTTTTTATATTTTTTTTATGACCCTTTATCTCTTCTGTCGGTCAACGTGGCTACTTAGCTTACAAAGAACCTGAAACCAGGCTAGCTTAACTGAAGACTGTCCGAGATAAAGTTGGCTTATCTTATCACTTTTATGATTTTTAGGGTTTTTCACTATTTTGTTTGTTGTATGATTACCCTATGCTAATGCATCAATACAAATGCAGCAAACGAATGCACACACAATTCATACATCCACGAGCAGAGCCACGCTTATTTAATCACGAGGTAGGGTTTTCCTGCAGAAACGTGCTTGGTTTAGGTGGTTCTAAACTGTTCTCACTAAGGCCAAAGGTCCCCAAGGTGCCCCCATTATAGGGACCTCTCAATCTCTCAGTCCTCGGGTCATGCACGGAACTCTGTGGCGACATCCTTAGACCAAAAGAAGAGAGTTATCACCTTGAATTGGTGGTTTCCGACAACGGTTGTAGCCCCGTGTTCCAACAAGCCGGTCGTATCTGCCACCCACTCCCTATAGGTATTCACTCTTGCCCCTGGGTATAGAGGGACTGTTGTGTGCAAGGGTTTTTGTGTGCAATTTATATTTCAAACAATTTGCAGAAAATAATCATACAGCAATTATTAAAGCCATACAATAAAACATACGGAAGAGGGTAAAGGCGTAATTTCAAATCTTTACTTAGTTTGAATTTATCTGTCACTAAATGGGATCAACTCTCTAGCTTCCCCAGTGGAGTCATCATCTGTCACTGCCGTCCGTTCTGACGTCTAGGGACATCTCGAACGTTTATGCGAGCGGTTGCGAAAAGATGGTTTAGACTCGCGTTTTATGTTTAAAATATGTTCATTGCTTCCGAGGTGCTCAACAACTGAACTATCCTCTAATAGAAGCAAGGTTTTCGAAAAAGGGGTTCTTTTGGAGTCGCCACCAATGTTTTGACCTTAAACATTGGAAAAGGAAAAAAGATGTTGATTTTAATAAAAACCGCACTTGGCCATTATAACTAGAGTTGGGTAAGGGAGTTAGTTACGTGTGGGGAAGGTGTTAGCACCCCACAACGCCCCTTTCGGGTTCCCTATGAGGGATTAATTCATTAAGTGAAGATTATAAGAAATTACGCTATTACCCTATTTTATTCATACAACATTTAAATATGGCTATCTACATGATTTTATTTACATTTCATATATAAAGCAATAAATAAAGCAGTAAAAGAGAAGAGATTTGAAAAGAACCTCCGTAGCAAGCTTTATATTGTAACTCTTTTACAATAAGGACGCGTTTCGGCAATCCCTCGCTCTACAAAGACTCTCCTCACGAATACAGACTCGACTCGACTAAAATTTTATAGAAGAATCGAATGTTGGAATATAATTCCTTAACTGATTGATACCTATTTAAGGCAATCAGAAAGATCATTCGAAGTAGGGAGAGAAGAAGACAAGTCTTGGGAGTTGTCTAGTGTGTGAAACATGGAAAATGAGCCTCCTATTTATAGTTTTTCGCTGCCTGAACATCTGAGACGCCCTACTGAGTTGGGACGGCCGTCTGGGTTGGGACGACCGTCCCAACTGCCTCTTTTACAAAGGTTGAGACCACCTGAAACCTGGGACTGGCAGTCCCAGTTGGGACGGTCGTCCCACTTGGCCAAGGAAGGGTGGGACGGCCGTCTCGACCTGTTTTGGCCAGCCTTTGTGTTCTGGGACCCCTGGGAAGTTTTCCTTTCTATATTCGGACGTCGTTTGATGCTGATACACGCCCGTTAAAGCTTTATCTTCATATAGGAAGTCTTCTTGGCCTTTATTGAGATGTCAGGCGAGCTTTGTCTTTGTTGTAGGAAGTCTCTTTAGCCTTTATTGAGAGACCGGGCAAAATTAGGGGTCTACAGTCATACCAACAAGATAAGTTTCCTTCACAATGATAGAAAAATAATTTTGTGTCCTCTTACACCTCAACAAGTGAGGGACGACCAAATAAAAAAAAATTGTATGAGAAAAAAAAAAGTCAAAACAAAAAACATTATCTTTTAAATAAAAATTGAATTGAGAAGGAATAAGGTTTGGGGTTTTATGTCCCCTCCAAAAGAGTTGTTCAATAAAAACTTTTCAAAATAAATTTCTCCTCTAAAATTTGGACAACCTTTTTTTTCCATCTCTCATAAAAAGGACACTTACTGCCACAAGTCATAGACTTAATTTTCTACCACATGATGTATAACATAATTTTGAGAATAATGATCTATTTCTCCAAAGAAGTACCTTATGGACTTCCACTTTTAGGGAGTAGAACATTGAATGGATTCCTTGAGATAGAAAATCAAGTAAGTGACTTGCTGAAGAAGGGTTGGGATCAAGGAGAACCTCAATCCTTGTGTTATATCTAGACGAGATCTCCCATTTTTAATAAATGCCTAGATTAGATCTCTCACTTTTAATAAATTGTTTTCTTTTACAGGGAAGATTTGGATCTGAGGTCAGATCCTTCTTAAGAGGGAAGGTCTGATGGAGGACCATTTGGGTCATAACATATTGGGTCTCACCACACTAGACCTCAACACACACTACAACATAAAAGACATCTAATAACGGGTTTGTATGCTCTATAATAGCGGTTAAAAACACTATTAAATGAGGCGCTAATAAAAGAATGACGTTTAGATAGCGGTTAACTAACTGCTATCATAAATAAGATATAATAGTAGTTAACGTGAAACCGTTATGCAAAGTTGTATTTATAATAACGGTTAAAATGATGAACCGTTCTTAAAATTGACACATATAATAGTGGTTAAAATGACAACTGTTATCTAAAATATAATTTTAATAGCAGTTAGTTCTAGAACCGCTCTCTTTTAGTATGTTTAGATAGCGGTTCGGGAACCACTATCTAAAGTCCCAATTAAAAAAAATTATTTAAATTTTTAAATCCAAAATTTATTCCTAATAATTTATACTTGATAGACCACAATTTCAGGGTATATATCAAATTAATCCAAAAAAATCCAGTCAGCATACAATATATATTCACATAATCATAGAAAAACAATTCAAATTTTGACAAATTAAAACTAAAATTTGCATGAAACAAAATTGGTACATATACATCAAATAATTGAAATGATTACAAAAATCCCTAAGAGTCTATGGTGTTGATTTATCCTTAAAAAATGTATGATAGAAATATGCACATCATTCCTTTTGTAGCTGCTCAATTCAAAGGTCCGAAAAGGTAACAAAGCGAGATTCTGGAAAATACTGCAAACATAAATAGAAAAGAATCACAAAATTTAAATTCCAAATTAGATAAATAATGACAATACATTATTCTTTCATATAAACATAATCATAATGCAAAAATGGTTCTTACGTTAACTGGAATAGTAGTTTGTCCATGCTGTAGTGCATCGCCAATGAACAAGACTACGTAATATACACAGTTATCTGAGTTCATTATATTGTATATTAGTAAAATTTCGGCAGTATTTCGCATCAGTCTCTTAGTCCACAACTTGAATTTGGTAAAATTAACCTCATTCAACCATGTACTAAGAGACAATAACACGAATAGCAAATCAAAAGTTTACCAACTATAACAAATAATAGTTTAATCATGCACTAAGAGACAATAACACGAATAGCAAATCAAAATTTTACCAACTGTAACAAATAACAGTTTAATCAACTACCTAGATAATTATTGGCCAAGAAATTTTTTTTTTCCCAAATTGGGACAATTTGAGTTTTAAAATAATGATCCTAAATCATTATTTGGAGACTCAAATGAGAAACTAAAGATTCACTCAAGTTCATATATAATAATACCATTTAACAATCATCTAAAATTACTAAAACTATTAGCAAAAACATCATACATAATCTCTAATACAAAATATTTCAAGGTCACACTAAACCATGTATATATCCTAACCAGCCTATATTCTATTTCAAAACACAATTTTAGGATCATAATATAGGCAAAAATAAACAATTCAGACCAAACTAAGATATTAATCAATCCAAATACTAATTTTAAATTGTAATTTCTAATTCACACTCACCCTAAAATTTAACTAAATGTATCAGAATCAAAATAGTGGTGCAAATTGTATCCAATATCACATTAATTCAAATAATTATACTATAATAAATCAAATAAAAGCCTAAAAAATATATAATGCACTAACCTATTGTAAACCTCCCAATAAGCGCGTCCTACAACAACAATGACAAATAAAAACTGGAACGCGACACAAATATGCTTCAATGGAGTTGTAATACCCAACTTAGTAGTGAGAGCAAGAGAATAAGAGAGATTGAAGACACAGAAGGAAATGGAGAGAACGCAGAGCAAGTGGGAGAGCACAAAGTGAGAGAGAAGGAGAGAACGTACCTTTAGTTTAATGGAAGACGCAGAGAGCGAGAAGGAGAGCGTAGGGAGCAGGAAAAAACGCAAAAATAGTGAGCGCGAGGTTGAAGAAAGGGGATTAGGACTTTTAAAAACTTGACTTTAGATAGCAGTTCGTCAAATAACCGTTATCTAAACTACACTTATTATAGCGGTTCCACGAAGTAACCCCTATCTAAAATTATGATAACGGTTTCACGTGTCAATCGCTCTTCAAAGGTATGACATTAGATAGCAGTTATCACACAACCGCTATTATAAATTACTTTAGAAAGCAGTTCTTTCTGAACCGCTATTAAAACATATTTTAGAGAGCGTTTTACTCTTAACCGCTATCTAATATGTATTTTTAAAAGCGATTTTTGTTAACCGCTATCTAAAGTGTCGTCACGAAAGCCACTTTCTATTGTAGTGGCACTAAGCTTTAAATATGGTCCAAACTTAAAAGGGTTTCACTTAAGGTTCAAGTCTTGGCTGCAACAAAAAGGGAATACATCATTTTAGCTTCTCAAATTCGTCCAAAGCACTCCAAACACTCAAGGAAATCCAAGGTTCAACTCTTGGTTGCAACATTTTAAAGTTTTTTGTATATAAACTCATAAATGTAATTAAAAGTGGTCTAGATGGGACTTAAAGCTAGGAACTTCAATCATTACTTGTATAAGACAAAATTAGTCCCATATTTCTTAGGTGAGTGAGTAAATGAGAGGGGAACAACTATATATATAACCCCTTGTGTAGCTTTTTGGATCACATTTGAGTGAAGTCAAAACTTGTATGTGGAACTTGCATATTTTGCTTATACCCCAAATTAACTTATCTTCAAGTGTCTTTGGAGATTTCTTTCTCGTATTCTCCTAACAAAGAATCTTCCTTGGAAGAGAAAGTGTTAAGCTTCTCTAAAAACTTGGAAAAAAATTGTGGTTCACCTTGAGTGCTCAAAGTGTAAAGAGTTCACCATCATCCATGATGGAAAGAAGAAGCATATTTTTATCAGTTCTTCTATAACTATCGTCGTATATCATATACAACAATAGTTATAAAAGAATTGTTATTAAAAAATTAAACAAATGACGATTGTACGATGGTATTTTGCACATATGACAATGATTATAAATATAACTTTCGTTATAGAAAGATGTTTTGCATATACAATGACGGTTATAACAGTACTATCATTAAAAAGTAAAAAAAAAATTACCATTACATTTTTTTAATGACAATTCACAAATAAATATGGTTAAAGGACGTCGTCTTTTATCTTTTCACTATTGATATGTTGGTGAAATGTTTTTGTCAAAATCGATTAACAACATTATCATATTATGTAAAATAAAAAAATAGGATAAAATAAAAAATGAGGATAAAAATAATCAACATGAAGTTGATTTAGTTATTAATTAAAAAATCAATAAAATGAATAAATTGTATACAAGATTGGGAAATAAGAAAGCATGGGAAAATTAGATACATAAAAAATTTACATATTATAAACAAAAATTATTGAATATATTATAAGAGATATACAAGAAATTTGTATATACTAAATTGGCAAATGAATTTTCTTACAATAGAGGAAAGTCTTATTTTTCAATTGAAAAAGTGGAACGTTTAAAGAAGACTCAGTAATTTTCTTATTATTGACAACACTTTCTTATTAGGATGTTAACTTATTAGCTCTATTCCATTGCTTATTTCTGCACTGAACAACTTGATTAATAGTAAATCAACAATATCAATAAAATATTAGCAATTAATTCAAAGACTAGTAATGAAGGATTTAAAATAATTGATGTGTCCCATTGGTGCAAAATTCACCTGTTGAGGTTGTAACAATAAATTTTACGATTATTCATGAATATTTTACTCAGGATTTGAACAGTAGAAAATTCTTCTTCAAACCTTGGCTACACTTCTACATGAACGTTTCTACTATATAAATTGCAAATCTTTTTTAGTTGCAATATCATTTGAAAGAAGATGCCCTTCAAGTAGTGTATCCTCCACCATCACCAAAGATATTAATTTCCTTAGTTCCACAACTGTGGAGCATTATTCTGATCAAAGTCTTCATTTATATTCGTAAGAGGAGGATACCCTCATTTAGTATCAAAGCATCTTAAACAAATCCTCAGAAGGTTCATTAGCGTTCATGTCTTTATTAATTTTATCTTTCTCTTTTCCTTCGAGTTTCAAATGAATAACATCAATCAAAGTTTCAATTACAACATTTGACTAAAAAAAATTCAATAAAGAAACAAAAATTTATGAGAAAAGATAGATTTCTCAAAGCAAAATCTTACACTAAAGGGTAGACAGATAGATTCAAACCCTTGATGTCTTTTAAAACTACTTTTGAAAACATTAATCATAAAATAACAATGATAAAGATTTAAAATATACAAAATTAACAATTTAGGTTCTATGTAACCAAACCTACCTGAATGATTAAATAAATATTTCTGTTTGGCAAGAAAAATATGTTGCATGCAAATATGATGAACATAACAGGTTTAAAGTATAAAATAATATTTGGGAACATCTGCTTTCATAGCTCAGTTGGTTAGAGCACCCGTTTAGTAAGCGGGAGGTCTTGAGTTCAACTCTCAATGAAAGCAAGGTTTTTTGCCTTCTGTTTGATCAAATTTCAGTAAATCTGCTATATTTGTGTGAAGGGCAATATTCCAGCAATAAGGACCTTAGTTTAAGGTTTAAAATACATGAAATTGATGAGATGGAGCAAGAATGATGGTCATTCCATTTCCAAGTGTTGGATGTGATGAAATCTGGGGGCAGATTCATTCCAGCCAAAGCAGTTGAAGAGGATGCATCTTTGGAAGGCCCTAAGAATGTAAGAGATGCCTGCATAACAGTGGCAGCAGCAACATGAATGCAAGAAAGGGTCATCATAGGGACTGTGGTGCTCTTGTTGACGATTACTACCATGACGGTGATGCTCCATTTCTTAGCTTTTGGACAAAATCAAAACCAAGTGCACGCACGAATCAGTGTATTCAGATATTGAATCATAACTAGAAAGAAGCACAAAGAAATAAGACCTTCATTCTGGCTTACCTTGCCTTCATCAAGAAAATATTATATGTGAAGGAATGAGAATGAGAGTGAATGGGTGGATAGATGGATAGATAAAGAGAAAGTTGGAGGAAGGGGACATTCATATCCGTCTAGAAAGAAGCTGTCCTTCCGACAGAGGCATCAATGATTTCAACACTCAACTCTGGACAGCACTACTTATCAGATAGATGCCTCTACAATCAATCGTTACTTTATATTGAAGTTGCTCCACAACAACTTTTCTTTTTTCTTTTTTTCTTTTTTTTCATTAAATTGAATACTTTCCGTTCATGACCAACCAGTAAAATCATGTAAACGGATAAATAAAATAGGGATAATGCCATGAAGTATCTCATAATAAATGATGAATTTTACTGAATGTTTATAAAATGTTAAAAGAATATTTACTTGGAAAAGCTTTATTTTTAATGGTACCTCTTGTTTCAATAATCAAGGGCTTAAATTTTGGAAACATTCCTTAGATACATGTTTGGTCTACTCTACATATTTTACAACCCCTCAAATTATATTTTATTTAATGACGTTATTTCAAAAACATCTTTACAATCAATTTTAGGAACCATCTTTAATAAATATAAGAATAATTTTAAAAATTGATTAAATAAAATTAAAATAAAGAACTACATCTCATTGGTTTTTCCTGTCTCCCAATATCCTGGAGGATTAAATATGTTTCAGCCTTTTCTTATTCAGAAAAGGTTTTGCGAGTGAAAAGTTCATTAATATCATTTAATTCCATCAGGGAATCGTGTCACAAATTATAAATTTGATTATAAACCAATAATAACTAGATATCTAAAAGAATAATTTCACAATATTTCTTGGACATTAGTAAAGGAATAACACAATTGGTGCAAGTTAAATCTAAAATATATTTAAGACTTGGTAGTCTCAGTCAGTCTCAACAATTTTCCTTGAAGATCCTCAGGCAGTAATTTGAAAACTCGTTTTGGCTACTGATTGTACTATGAGAAGGCCGTAAGAAACAGCGATGTAAATTTGAAGGCACAGAGATGGGTACATACGGATGATGGTCATTTGAAACCAGAGGGGAATGATTTTATCACACCATCTGTTATGAGAAACTATTCATTCTAATTTATAATTTCTAATGCAATTAAACCAATTTGATCACTATTGATGAGATTGCCACTGCCTCCCTTGTTTCCCCATCACAACAGACACCTGCAGCACTCAACCATATGTGTATATGGACATCTACAAACATCTTTGCGACAAAGATGCCATGTGAAACACTACTATACAAGTTTGACATTATTCTCGCTTATCTTCCTCAAGATCTTCTCCAAAGGTAAGATCAGTCTTCCGATCAAGCTTGGCTGCCACATCCCCAGTTATCTTTGCTACACTGCTTGTCAGAGAGATACCCTCCTCATCAAAGTCATCTCCCGTTTCCTCCAAGTATGCATATCTAGAATCAAAGATATAAATGCGATCAGTCATCAAGGCATGGAGAAGCAGTGTGCAAGAATGAGCGAGAGAAAAGACAGGTTTATTATAAGATTATTGATTTCTTTAATGAGCAAAATGTATAATATTCATAATTACTAAACTACAATTGTTATGTGAGCTAATATAGAAATTACAAAAATATAGTAAGGTAGTGACTACAAGACTAGAATTATATAGACCCAACAGACATTAACAGGGTTAATAATTAAAGGCATTATCATAGAAGAAAAAACTTAACTTCAAATAGTGGTTTATAAAGCGAATACAAAAAATAATCCATATAGGAGAGCAGGTTAGCCTTCGCGTATGTACATATATATATATATATATATATATATATATATATATATATATATATATATATATATATATATATATATATATATATACACATACGAACAAGCGCACAAACCAAGTAGCAACTGCAAGACTACGATTATCCAGGCCACGTATTGATTAACATAGGTAAAAACATTACTTCATGCAGTGGATTAAAAAAATATATTGAAAATAACACATTGAAACCACTTAGTCCTCAGAATGTTCTACTTATAAGAAGAATCTGAACACCAATAAAATTCTAAAATTTTACACAATTTTCCCCTTGCTTAATATATGCAAAGAGGCCGTTTTACAAATTTAACTATGACCAACTGGTTACAAAGGGCAACTTTACCATAACGCATACAAATTGAAGAAAGGCCTTTTATGGCTTTGAGTAATTACCATGGGCATGGTTTAGAAAATTGGAAGAGCTGAGTAGGCTATGGGATACAGATAAAGCCAAGAAGAACAGAGCAGATTATTAAGCACTCTCCTTCAGGGAAGAAGTAATTGCACTTCTAGTGTATGTGGATGACACATTAGAGACTAGCAATGATGACATAATATAGTCACAACACTGCATAAGGAATTACTGCCTTTTTTGCATGCTTTTAGGTATAGTTTGAGAAGGGACATATGTGGCACAACTAATCTCTCATAACATCAAGTTGCAAAGATAGTTTGTCTCATTTTCTCATTTTCTACATGGAGATAAAATTGAAAGATATAATGAAGGTTAAAAGGAATTTTGCATTTTTTTCCACCGGTTGAAGGAAACTTGCACTAGTGTATCTAGTCTAATAGTTTAGGATGCAAACAACATCCAACAGACACCCAAAAATGCAGTATATGAATGCAAGTTTACAATGGAATGAAAAATAAATAAATAAATAATCAGCAAATGAAGGCCGAAGCAACTGTTGCTATCACAATAACTAGATCTAAGCTCAAAAATCTTAAAGGCATTTCAAATAAAAGGTTAAATATATTAGCATTAAAACACCAATTAACTTTCATAAAAAACACCATTCACCGCACCAAGGCCATGGAAAGGACAAGTACCTAGTAGGGTTCCGAGAAGGAGCCCAAAGGACACATATCACCAGCAGGAGAGCATATGAGAGCAGACACCAGAAGGTTGGAATAATCCAAGCGATTTGCCACAACTCACTCAATGGATCGGTAGCATTGAAATATAGCTGGTTGAACACAGTAAGAATCCATCATTAGCAACACTGACTCACATAAAAATGCATAAACAAAAAATGTTTTGAAACTCTAGCAGAGAGCACATCACTAAAATTGCTCATCCAAGAACAACAAATATTTTTTCCAAGAACTACCTCAAAGCCAATCCATGCAATGGACAGTAGCACAGACACCGCAAGTGTGTTTGTAAACTTTCGGTAGAGCTCCAGTTTAGCCAAGTTTCTCCTTGTCTGCATCCATAAAAAACAACACAATCGAAGAACAGTCAGTGCAAACGTTACTCTTCCTAACCACCAGTCCATATGGACACACAAGTCATGCTTGCTGAACCCATCAGACTGAACTAGGTTAAAAGATATACACAAACAGTCAAAATTCAATCCAAGGCAGCACTTACTCCATTACCATCATAAACTAAATCAATAACAACAAAACACTAGAAAATCCAAGGTTCTGGAATTGCCTGAAGTTTTTCCAAGGTTTTGGACAACGATGAGAAAATCCATAGAATGAAGCACGAGTCAAGACAAACAACAGGGAGCACCAAAATCAGCTTGGTCTTCCCAGAGAAGTCATTGATGTTTCCCAAATGCTCAACAAGCTCCAGTGCCTCAGAGGCAACAAAATACAGCATCCCAAGAAGCAGCACTCTGTAGGCAATCCTGTTCCCACCGAGCGTGGGGCGAACAACCCCATACCCCATGGAGACAACCAACAGCAGCAGCCGTGACAGTGTCTTCTTCACGGAAGTAAAGGTGACAGCCCAGAGGGTAATACCCATAGGCCTAGTCCCAGTGGAGTTAAAATTGACATACTCGAAATACCACACAGCCATCTCACACATTCCAAGCGCAATAACAGCAGTGATATGATAATGCAAGTGAATGATGTCCTTCCAAAACTGAACAAACCTCAAAAACCAGCAAAGACCGAGTAAAAGATAGGCCAGAGACATGAAGCCATAGAGGGTCATGAGAGGGGCCATTTTCCCAGGCAGGTACCCTTTAGGGTTCCGCCACACTGTCCTTCCCTTAATGGTGGTGCCCTTAAGGGAAGGGTCGCAGAACATGAAGTAAAGGTAGTACATCCCGGTGGCGTTGATGTCGAGGATCTGCGTCTCCATCTGGACCTGTTCTTCGGTTCCCTGGAAGAAGGTTTTGATGCGCTTCGGCAATTCGAGGTTGTCGGGGTTCTTCTGGATGATGACTTCTCCGAGGTTGCAGTTCCGCTCCTTCGCCAGCTTCGGATCGCAGCAAATCAAATCGGATTTGAGGTACGAACCTCCGATCCGATTCCGATCCCGAACCTCCAGGACTATGGCCTCCACTAAACCCGTGTTCTGCTGCATTCTCTCGTGCCCGCTCGCGGATTCGCGCGGACGGGTAAACGTCACCGTTTCAAACCTGAATCGAATGGAATGGGTTGAGAAACCACAACTAACCCTAGAAATGAGGGAGTGAGTGAGTGAGGGAATGAGAGGGAACTAGACCTGATGAAGGATTTCGCGAAGAGGGCTTCACTGCCGCCGTGGAAGAAGAAGGCGTCGGAGCGGTGGGTGAAGGGCTCGTTGGAGTAGTCGTGGATGGAGGCATTGATCGGACTTAGTAAGAGTAAGAGTAAGAGAGGAAGCGCGTGAGACTCAAACGCCGTCATCATCGTCCTCTTCAAACAGAAACATACAACACGCGATGTTATGGAATGCGATACCACACACACACACACGATGCAATGGAAATTCCCAAGAAACGAAACGGAACGGAATGGAATTTTTTTCTAGCATAATAATTCCAATAAATTTTATATATTTTTCAACAATTAATATAGTTTAAATAAATATCTTCTCTTAAATTTATAACTTTAATTCTTGAAAATGCATTTGAATAGATTTATTATAAGAGAGAACTATCATTTTGACAATGTGCTAAAATAATTTAATTAGTTTTAAATCGTCCTTGAAAACCAAAAGAAAAAACAAACGTATTAATAAAGGATTTAGTTAAGCTTGAATTTATGTTTTAGAGTAAAATAAATAGTGTATGTATTATTTTAAAATGATTTTCATAATATTACGCATTAAGTTGATAACTATTAGATGTTAATAAATGTTTAAAAGACTATTAGCGAAGATTTTTTTTTTTTTTTATCATACAGTGGCTATATTTTCCTCATAACAAAAGAAGTTATTGCAAGTATATATATTTGGGCTTCATCAAGTGATGAATAAGGCCCAATTACTACACCAATGATGATGAATATAAAGGGTGAAGCAACTACCAAATCAACAAAGGAATAAGAAAAGAAGAAGATGAGCAAAGAGTAAAATCAACAAAAGAGAAAGTTAGGGCAAAGTGTGACATAACTAGTCTTGGCTACATGAATTCACATGCCATGTCCTTCCAAAACAAAGATTGGTGAAAACAACTTATTCATTTAGTTTATGCTCTTTCCTAAACAAGAGAAGAAGACAAAGGGCATGTCAATAGGATTATTTAAATTTTCTTTGGATGAGAAGGCAATCACGAAGAATCTAAAAAGTAAGAACTTAGAAACAAAAAGTCATGAACATTGTGATGTGCTTGTTGAGAGTGGATTGAGAAACACTATTATTTTATGTTTTAGATTGATATCGTTAAAAGGTTGTTGAAACAAATTAAGACAAAGATACAGGATTTATCTTGAAAGGATTCAAAGAATTCAACCAACTTTTTCTTTTTCAGTGTGAACCCTTCTATATCAAAGACAATACTCAGTTTGTTGGAAAATTCCTTGCTTGACCCTTGGTTAGTGGCATTATAGTACCCAGCAGGACCCATCTTGACTCTAATTGTGCAACATTAGTAGGTTTGCTTCTTTTTCTAGAATCTTTAATGCGACTAATTTTAAAAGAACTTTTTTCCAAAGAAAGACTTAATTTAGAAACAAATAGATCATAAAAAAAAAAAAAGTTGGACCAACATTACAAACTGGCTAAAATATGAAAACCAAATGACAGAAAAAGAAAACATCATATTGAAATGTGAACCATTTTTCTAGCAGCCTTGAAATTTTGAAATGGTTGGATGGTGATGGGGTTGTTGGTGCATCGCTTTACACCATCATATTTTCTATCTTTATTATTTCGAAAGGTACCCTCTTTCCACCACTCTTCTTTCTTTCATTTCTTGGGTTTTTTATTATTATTATTTCTGTGTGCCATTTACTATGTTGAGTTGCATTCAACTATATTTGGTGATGGAAATGTGTATGACCATGATGATCTTCTTTTCAAAGTTCTAAAGATCATGCTACTTGTTCACACAGTCATAATTAATTTATTTTATATTTCCTCAAGGGTGCATGTCTAGGATATATAATTAATAATGAAATATATTCAACAATTCTAGAACTTTCTAGATCACATTTTCACCATTAGTTAATTCATTAATGGGGTGTTGTTAGATTCTACGTGATGTTTGAAGGTGTACACGTTTCCGAGGTAACTAGTGACCATTCGTTTCCATTTGTTCTTATCTTCTTCTCATTCCAGCGTGGTCTTAGAGAATGTTTAAAACATACAATAAAAATTTAGTAAAGGAATAAACTATTTTATATTTGTTATTATTATATTATTAAATTATGTTGTATGGTAATAAGTTATTTTTTAACTAATAAAATATAAAATAGATATTTATGATATTGATTTTATTTCTTCAATAAATTTTAAAATATTATTCTCTTATTTTCTTTATAATTTATTATTATTTTTTATTTTATTATAAAAAACTTAATAAATTCTAAAATTTTTAAGTAGATGTTCTAGTTAAATAAATATATTTTTTAATTTAAAATTTAAATAAAATAATTTAAGAACATAAGAAAATTTAAAATAAATAATATATTTTTATTGACACATAAAATATTATAATTTTAGTATAAATATATTTATTAACATGTCAATAAATTTTTATAATTGAATTTGAATAAATCTTTATGATTTGAAAAATTAAGAGAAATAATCTATTGTATATCACAATTTACAACGATTTTATATCTTGCTTTAATATATGTTTGTTTTATTCATTAAAATTTTCTATTAGTAAACACTTTATTATCAGGATATATTGTTTTATTCGTTATAAGTACTTATACATCAAGTATATATATTAAGGGTGTTGAAATAATGTATATATTAAGGGTGTTGAAATAAAATAAAAAAAAACGATCAAAATCATTTTTTTTATTTTTAGATTAAAAAATTTTATAATTAATAAATTCAAATCGATTTTTAATTAAAAATCAACCCAAATTAAATTAAATCAAAATTATAATATATATTCTTGAAATTAAAATATAAAATAATATTTTTTTAATAAACTAATTAGTTTTTTATAATTTAAAAAATATATTATTTTTATTTAATTAATTACTTGTCATGTTTTCATAATATATTTTTTTATTAAATAATTATTTTATTATAATATATATATTTGATAAATTTAAAATAAACAAATCTAAAAAACCACTCAAACCAAACCGATGGCCAACACTCATTCACATTGTTTTTTTTTATTGTTTTTTTATTTTTATCTTCCTTTCATTGTGGATTTGTAGAAGACGGAGGGAATAGTAAAATTCAAAACAGAACTTGGCAAAAAAGATATATTTGAGATTAATTTATACATGTACTAATATGCAAACTCAATCAACAAAGACAAGTTACCAGTCAACAAATGAAGAGTTTGATACTCTAAAGTTTGGAATACAGCATCTTCCGGTGTTACCAGAAGGTCATCCTCAACAATTCAAATGTCTGAGGAACTGTCCCGTTTCAAGGGAACAAAAGGTATTACTTGATGCTCTTCATCGAGCTTGTAGTACAACAACAAAGTTTAATGCTATTAATGCATTAAATTATTACTTTGCAAAAATGTTGCCCGCTGTTTTTAAAAAACCCAAGAAAAAGGCCTACTGCCTTTTTACTGGAGACAAGTGTGGCGTCTACCTATCATATCTCTTTCTGTTGAAGGCGATAGGTAATGACAAACACAACAAATTTCAAGGATTTGATAACCTTGAAGAAGCAGTACAAGCGATGGTCAGCTATGTTGGAGGTGACAACAGCTTGTTGGACCATCCTGAAGTTGGTAATTTCATTTTTGAAAAACCAACAAAACAAAAGAATTTTTCAATTTATGATTCCATTAAACTTAGACAATGCTTGGCTTTTGCCAAGAAAATGGAGCAAAAATTGAAAAACTCCTTTTCTTTTTAGAAAAATGATTTTCAAAAACATATTTCCTGTTTGGAAATAGAAAATAAAAATTTAAAAACCGAAATCTTAGAACTCCGTAAAAAGATGGACTATGATTTCGAAACCATTGATTATGGAAATTTTACAAATAAAATGGCCTATGTTGGGTCATTCAAAAGAAAATTTTTGGGACAACTTCTCGGCCCAATCCAAGAAAAAATCTACGAACAGGTTTTTGTTGCCTTGTTAGTAGAACTTGGAGCACTACAAAACTGGTTATTCCAATTACCAGTAGATTCTACACTCCGCCAATACTTGAGGATAGTCCAATATCAAGATGATTTGGCACCCTCATCTTCTGAGCAGTACAACATCGAAATAAACCCTTATTTGGTGGAATGCGATCCTGCTTGGATCAGTAAACAATTAACTGAAGATTTATTCTTTTCAGGATTCATGAAAAGAATGATTATTTTCAGAAACTCGATGATAGAACCATTTTTCGGTACCAAGATAAATTACTGGATAAATGCGTTATTTCGAAACACATACAGTGAGGAATATTTCATTGAAATATTCTCAACACACCCCTACAGCATAAAAGGGGAATATTGTCCAGCTAAACATCACTTGTTTCTGGATACTGAGTCATTCACTGATATCTGTTTCAATGATAATCTCCAAAAGATTGATCATAATAATCCTCCTTTCACTACAACAAGGTATGATCAATTCCAAGATGAAGATATCCATAAAGAGCTGTTAGCCAAAACCACCACCATCAGTCTTTGGGTGAAATTTGGCAAAGCTGCTCATGTACGGCGGAACTGTACAAATCCCGCCTCCCTATAACCAATGAGTCTTTCTGATAAAGACGACTTTACCCTTGAAGATTTCGAGGAACTCTTAATGGCGTAATCTCTTACGTCATTAACCATTCAAAGACTAATTTGCTCTTGAAGATTTCGAGGAGCTTCTCATGACGTAAGCCCTTACGTCTTAACGGCTGTATCAAAAGACGACAAAGGTTAATGGCAGATAATGATATCTTGCTACCTTGTCACGATTCCTCTTCCGTTACATGTTGTTAGGTCCATTAAGCCTTGCATGTTAATGACGGTAAGATTAAATCAGTCTTTTGATAAAATGTAAAAAAAAAAAAAATTAATTGATGTCACTATTTTTGTCTTTTAGTAATGTCACTATTCTTGTTCTTTAGTAAGGAAAATTTCCTCCGTAGAACCTCACTTGTACATTATTTCTCCATTAAGTTTATAAGACCCATAAGTCATAAAGTGGGTCCCACATGTAAATTACTATTTATTAATTTAATATTTTTATTTTTCTATATAATGCTTCATAAGTCCCTTATGATGGGCAAGAAGCATTCACCTAAGAAGCATTCACCTAAGAAGCATTCCCTTAGGAGCTTCCCTCTCTCCTCTCCTCCTTCTCTCTACTTCTTATGTAAATTTCTATTATCAATAAAAGAAGTTATTCAGTATCTCCCCTCTCCTTCTCCTTCTCCTTCTCCTCCCCTCCAAGTAAGTTTCTTCTGCTCCCCCTTTATGGAGTAGCTTTCTTATAAGGGCGTCCTCGGATACCTTAAGCTTTATTTATTTAAAGATGCGATAATCATTTAAAGGCTTAAATAACTTTTGTACAGCTTTATTTGTGTTCATATAAGCTTATGAGGAGATGTCTAACCGGCTATGCCAGATTCAGTCATCTCATAATCTTATCATGGACTTGTGTGTTTATTTTTCCTGTCTTTACTTTTCTGCATTTAATTTCGTTCATGCGTAAGTTTATGAGGAGATGTCTAACCGGCTATGCCAGATTCAGTCATCTCATAATCTTATGGTGAACACTTTTCTTGATATAACCGACTTTATCTCGGACAGTCTTCATTTTAGCTAGCCCGATTTTGGGTTTTCTGTGAGTTAAATAGGCACGTTAACCGACAGAAGAGATAAAGAGTTATAACATGTTTAAATTTATTTGTTTTCCTGTCTCTTTACTTTCCTCCTTTCCATCCCTCGGGTTTCAGGACAGATTATTTTGGGTTCATTCCCGATTTTCTCTGTTCTGTCTGCCCTCTGTTATCTGAGCAGTGTTTTTCCCTTAGGGGGTTTTCTTGCTTTCTCAACCCTCTCTCTTGGTATCAGAGCAAGAGAGAAAGCTAATGGATGAAAATGGATGAAAATTAATCAAAGATATATTTACTACGATAATGGAGCTAGCTAAACAAAACTGTTGCAATAACATTCAAGAAAAAGCTTGAAGCATCATTTATCTAAGCTATTGACTTTCACACTTTATATTTAACAAACGCTCCTTTCAAATTGATAAGAAAAATTTGCAGACCCCAATTAACCATCAAAATCCAACAAAAGTTTGACATCATCAAGGTCAACAGAATCACACAAAGCAGAAGACATAACATCCCAGTGATCGAGTGGTAGAGTGGCATTATTGTGCCAGGAAGAATGATCTAAAATGGGTTCTGGGGAGATCATGTAATCATAGGAGGAAGATGAGGGGATTGTCTCCTCTTTGGCAACTGATGGTGAGGGATTAAAAGATGATGAGGATGATAAAAAGGGGCACTCTTGCTTGGTTGGAGTAGGGAAGGTGTTGTTGAAGCTTAGCAGTATGGAAGTGTCAAAAGGAGAATGATTGGAATCAAGTATGATTTCAGAGTTTGGCAAGTCATTGCATGTGTGGCGGCCAAAATAGGTGGTCTTATACAAAGGAGGATCCTCTTGAATTCTTTGCTCTTGTTTTGTTGCTTGACAATTCTGATCATACTTGTGAGTGCACCGGTAATAGTTTCTGCATGTAGATATATATGTTCATTAATTAGGACTCAGGCTTACATGAGAACTAATTAAGGAAACTTGGGAGGATGGACTATTAATTAATATATATTTGGCACCTACCTTGAGTATTTGGCTTTGAGGATCTCTTTTTGGCCATACTTTCTCCAGTGGTGGCCATCAACTATTGGAGCTTCAGAAACTTTCTCCCATTCTTGTGTATTTCTTCTGCATATATATACAAGAAATCCAGATTAATCTACACTAACTCTTAACCAAAAACTACCCTTAGTTTTGAATAAGCAAGCACAACCAAGGGGTAAAACACAATTAAAGTAAGAAAAATTCGATGGGGTCCATCAAACAAATGCATATTAAGTAAGAAAAATGACCATTAAGGTCCCCAAGGGACACTTATGTTTTATCTTGCAGATCTAAAAATGTTCAAAGAAGAAATCAATTATATATCATTAAATAGCTAGGAAGAGAGGTATAAGAGATGTGTATGATTACTTTCTCTTGTAGCAGCCTCTTCTGTTCTTGAAACTGGTGAGACTCTGGCAATTTTCTTGGGAGTCCTCAGATTTGGTGGGAGTGAAAAGATTGGAAAGCTCGTAAGAGGGATACTTGTCCAAGAAGAAGAGGGTGTTGGTGAAGGATCTAAGCACGTTCTTGGCAAGACTTTGGACAAATGGGGTGGCTTTTGCAGACTCATCTTTTCCATTAATCAGTAGTCGAAGTTGAGTGGCAAACTCATGACCTCTCACAAGCTCCTCCAATACCTTTCTATTATCCATATCCTTCCTCTTTCCCTTTCTATTTCTCTTTCTCTTTCTCTTACACTATCTTACTCTTTTGGAGCCACCAAGCTCTAGCAGCTACCTTTTCTTTCTCCAAATATTCTTCTTCTTGCCTCTTATACTCATTCATATATATTGGTTGCTTTTGTTTTTGTTTTTGTGGATAGGTTTATATTTATATATGTATATTAGTTGCTTTCACATCTTAAAAACTTGTTTTTGGTCCCCCACTCTACAAGGTACATTACCAGCTGCATGAGGTTTATTGGTCATTTCATATTTTGTTATTATTCAGATCCTTATGAACATAAAATTGTTAAAATGTCCTTTTCTAAAATGACAAGATCTTGTTGGTTAAACATTTTTTAATTCAACTAGATTCATTAAAAAAATTAATTTGAGAATGATACCATACTAAGAAATAAAACTTACGTAAAATAGAATTTTGAAGACTTTATATATATATATATATATATATATATATATATATATATATATATATAGTTTATTATTTCTTTTTTGTTAAATAATATAATTTATTTACAGTTTATTATATTTTATTAAATTAATTACTTTAGTAGATACTAAATATAGAAAAAATATTTTTTGTTAAAAAATATGATTTTAGTTAACTTGTAAATAAATTTAACTAATTAAACCTTATTTAGTATTATTATTTTAAAATAAATTTAAATTTAGACACTAGCTTCATGGGTATCATTGACAACTTTGTTCATGTGTGGAGGAAGACTTTTTTACTTGAATTCACGCATGTGTACATTAAATTTAAGTTGAGAGAGTTTAAAAGTACAAGTAGTATTTCTTTAGTTTATCTAACTAAATTTGTAATTGAGTAAACCTATAAAATATATCTTCTTCTTTTTTTAACTTTAATCCAAAAATAATACTCCCGTCAATGTGAACTCAACAAATATTTGGGTGACATTCAATGTTACTTTTTAATGAAAATTCAGACATGGGAGTGGAAAAAATCACGAGTGTAAAGCGGAGAAAGAAATACATTTATGAAAATAAATAAATAAAAATTTCTCCTTTAATACACATGAAAAGAACTTATTAATTGATTCTCTACAATTTGAAAAGAAAACTACAACTAAAAGAAAATAAAAGGATAAAATTACATTTATACTATTTATAATTACAACAAAAAAACAAATAAAATTATTATATCTCATTTTTATTAAAACATATTTTTCTTTCACGTTTTTTTTTCTTTCTCTTTCATTAACAAATTGTTAATGGTTGGCAGAGAGGTTGTGAATGAAAGAGGTTAGAAATTGGACCAAAAACAGTGAACCGATCTAAAGATTTAAATTTTAAAAATTTGATGATGTTTTAGCAATTAATTAATATGCATAGGTGGTGCATGTGTGTTCCCAATAAACAAACAGCAAAAGACCCACTTGCCCTTCAATAAGATCTAGCGTCTGCTGCCACCAAAATTCTTAACTCACACACAATCGACGGCTTAAGATGTGCCACGTTGTGAAGATTGTGAAGGTGATGTCACTTTGATTGTGTCATGTGATGACGTCAAAAGACGAGAAATATGAGATAAAACACTCGCTACGTTTGTGCCAGAAAAGACGATTCTGCCCTTCCGGGTTGTGTGGATCATTGTTGTCAAGGTTGATTTCAAAATAATTTATTAATCCATCTTTCCTTTCACCGAAACCTTCCTTACAAATTTAACATCAACTTATAAAATAGTCACAATAAAAATATATAACAAATTAAAAAAAATAGATAAATTATAGAACAATAAAAGATTATATTAGAATGGTAAAATACACTTAAAATCCAATGGACCAATCTAAAATATTCAAAAGAATTGATCAGATTATATAAAAAATTTATTATTTAAATTGAATAAAAATTTTTTTGAGATAACTTATTTAAATTATAATTTACATGGTTTAAAGCAAGTTAACTCAGTTAATCTATTTTATATAATAATAATAATAATAATTTTTTAAATAAAAATAAAATAATAGTATTTTATTAAAATATATATATATATATATATAATAAATAATTTTGACAAGAAATTCACTTATTCTAAAAATAAATATTATAATAAAATTTTAATCACCACTTATTTCAAGATTTAATAATTAAAATTTACTATTATTTAAATTAATAAATTATTAATAAAATAAATAATGATAATGAAGAATAATTTTTAATTCTTATTATGAGATTGAATGAATACATTTTTTTCTAATTTATATATTAAATCATATTATCTTAAATAAAACTAATTTTATTAATAAAATTTAAGTTTTAATAATATTTCTTATTTTTATTTAATTTTTTTAATCAATTGGTTTGGTATAGATATGTTAATATATATATATATATATATATATATATATATATATATATATTTAATTTAATTATGCTAAAATTGATCGATTAACTCGTTGACGTAACATAAGGTTAGGTTAAGTTAAAAATTTTAATCCATTTTAAAATATAGATTAGGCTGGACCATCAAAAAATTTTACTTGCCTTGTAGGGCTAGTCTAGGTTGGGTTGGACTTCCCGTTTTGATAACTCTAATTGTTATTATCAAACAAAGTGAACTAAAGACTTCATTCAATGCCTAGTTTTGTAATGAGAGCCATAACTTGAGTGCATAACATCTTTTAGCAAGGTAACCTTAAAGACAGAAGTAGTAGTCTTAACAAAAAAAACAAAATTGTTAAAGGAGGAGGTAGTGACAGAGTATTGAGAGAGAATAATAGTAAAAGGTGTTATCAAAAAGTTGAAAATAATCAACGTGTTGTTACACTCAATGCACACTCATACAACAACAATATATAAATGCAATATTTATAACAAAAAATAAAAAGTTAGTTAGGTCTTACATCTTACCAGAATAAATCATTATTAATTGCAATTGTTGAATTATTATTCAACATAACCCCCTGATTTAGCAATCAATTTTATATTTAAGTATTTCCTCAATTCTTCAAATTTTCGATTATTCAAAGGTTTTGCCATGATGTTAGAAACTACTTCTTAGTGTCACAGTGCTTTAATTTTAGCTTCTTCTTTTTTACTTCATTTATGATAAAATGAAACCTTATTTCAATACATTTGCTTCTTCAATGATAAATTGGATTTTTTGCTAAATTGATAGTCGACTTATTATTGATCTTCAAAGTCATAACCTTCTTAGTTCTTCTAGGAACTTGATTCACCACTCTCGATCCAAAGTGCTTGACAGGTTGTGTATGCAACAAACATATATTCTGCTTCATAAGAAGAAAGTGTCACAACATATTATATAACTTCGAACATCATGAAATCAGTGACTTATCCAACAAGCACGTAACCTGATGTGCTTCTAAAACCAACTTTCTCACTAGCCCAATCTGAATCGAAATAACCGACTAACTCTTCTCCATTCTAATGTGCAACATTAGGTAATAAAATACTATAATTGATTGTTCCTCTTATGTATCTCAAAATTCTCTTGGCTGCTGCAAGGTGAGATACTTTGGGTTTCTCAACGAATTTGCTCAGCAAACCAAACACATTTTGTCTATTGTAACAAATATCTCAGACAACCAACCATCTATCTATAAATCGTAGCATTTACAGGCTTCCTTCCCATCTTCATCTCTATCTAACTTTAAATTTGTCTCGACTGGTGTAATTGTCGTTTTACATTCACTTATTCTGAACTTCTTTAGCATATTTACTTTAGTGAACCAGAATCCCTTTCTTGTTTTCAATAAATTCTATACCTAGAAAATACGACATCCTCCCTAGATCAGTCATCTCAAACTGATATTTCATCCTTCTTTTGAAATCTTCAATCGATGTAATTTTGTTACCAGTTATTAACATATCATCGATGTATAAATATACTATTAACACATCACCACCTTCGATTTTCGAGTAAATTTCATACTCCACTTCACACTTTGAGAATCTTTGTTATCGAAGAAAACCATCAATTTTGATGTTGCAGGCTCTCGGAACCTGCTTCAGACCATATAAAGTCTTCTTCAGTCTAAGTACCCTTTGCTTTTCTCTAATAATCACGAATCCTGGTGGTTATATAACATACACTTGCTTCTCTAATTCACTATTTAAGGATGCAGGTTTAACATCCATTTGATGCATTTCCCATCCTTTAAAACTTGCAAAAGTTATAACAATTCTTATTGCCTCCATCCTAGCTATTGGTGCATAGACTTCTTTGTAATCTAAGTTTTTCTCTCTAAAGAAAACCTTTCATCACAAGTTTGGCTTTATACCTTGCAAGTGTTTCATCTGACCTCAATTTTGTTTTATATACTCATTTCACATCTATTGGTCTTTGATTTCTTTTGTAGATTAATTAATTCCCACATATGATTATTCTAAATTGTAACCAACTTTTCATATAGATGTGGCATATAAAGTAAGATGAACTAGATTATTCTTAAAATTGTTTTCATCAACACACTGATAAATGTAAAACAAGATTTTACAAGCACATTTTTTCGCATCACGAAACATAACACGTTGTGCCTTGGTAGGATTCTCCAGTAGTTCATCTTATCTAGTCAGAACAATATCCAAGACTCTTGGAACCCAAAGATAGTTTTCATCTTCACGCACCAACTATCATAACTATTCAAATTTTTGTATCTACCACTACATATTGCCTTGTAACCTAGTTCTTGCCCATTGCCATTAATTTTTTCCTAGATCTTGAAACACTTAATACCCCTGTTAGAGGAAAAAGCTCTTGGACAAAGTATAAAGAAAGAGAAGAATAGTAATGAGAGATGTGTTATCAAAAAGTTAAAGTAGTCATCGTGTTATTACACACAATGCACACTCATACAACAATTGTATATAAATACAATATTTATAACAAAAAATGGAAAGTTAGTTAAACCTAACAAAATCAGTCATTACTAATTTTAATTGTTGAATTATTATCCAAGAGTAATATATTTAACATTTAGAAATCAAGTAACGAGGGAAAACATTATTAATAACAAAGAAATTGGTTGTCTATTCCACCTCTTTAATAAAATGCCTAATTTTACTACAATTGTAACACTTATTCGAATGATAATCCTTTGCGTAGTAATCATATTTACCACACTTAAAACACTTAATATTTGAGTGACTTATTGACTGACCTCTGTTAGAATCGCACAGCGGAATGTTCGCATTTAGGGACAAAAACCAAAGGGGGGGGGGGTGAATTAGTTTCTTATAAAAAATTAGGGTTTTAAAAATTTTCCCCAAATTTTATCGATTAAAATGCTTGTAATGTAAAGAGATAAGGGAAAGAAAATCACACAGTTGATTTATACTGGTTCAGATCAGAAGACCCTACGTCCAGTTGTTAATCACTCTAAAAGATGATTAACATTGTCACTATAATCACATGTTACGATAGATTACAAATTGAAAAAGATAAGGAATATAAAACACCTCTCTTGAGTCACACAAGAGATGAACACCTCCTTTGAATCCACAAAGGATGAACAACAGTTTTTCCTAGAGACGACACAACACACAATTCACCAAGAAACCCACTCAGTGATTCTTATCGCTTCTAGCCCACACTAGGTTTTCAAAAGCCCATTTTTCTTCCCTACACAAAGTCCTCTAGCAATCACAACTTTTAACTTTTGTATGAAAAATGATTGTTATTCTGCAAAGAGCCTTAGAGAACCTTAAGTAGAGAGAATAAGGTCTAGGAAATAATGATTTTCGAAACTTGAAGTATTGGAAAAAGAGATTTCGTAAATTGATCTAAATTTGAAATTCAAAACTCATAACAGACGTAGATAATTGATTATCTTGAGTGATAATCGATTATTTCAGAACCATTTTTGTAGAGGAGTAAAAATGGACCAGGATAATTGATTATTCCAGAACTTTCAAACTAGGATAATCGATTATCAACCCAGATAATCGATTATCAACCCATATAATTGATTATTCCAGTAAGGTTTTTAGAAAATATGTTTCAAAGCATGATAATCGATTATCATGAGTGATAATCGATTATTACAGAGTTATTTTGATAAAAATAAACTTTCAGAGGATGGATTATGTGCTGGCTATCTTGGACTCTAATTTTACAAACTAAAAAAGACAAAACAAAGTTATTACAAATAAATGCAAATGATTATAAGTCTTCAAGTCTTTAAGTCTTTTGTTCTTGAATCATCATCAAAATCTTCAAGAATCATATCATTGTATGTTCAACAATCTCCCCCTTTTTTATGATGATCAAAATTTGCTTTAAAGCCCTTTGTAATAACCTATTTTTCCTGTCACAACTAATAAAACTATTAAACATACCAGACAACATTAATATTATTAAACATATCATGCTTTAAATATTTTCTCCCTCTATTTTGATTATAATAAAAAGAAATGAAAGCTCCCCCTCAACATGTGCATAATAAAATAAACAACTCTCCCTCAATCAATGCAAACATAGAATTTTATTCAAAAATTCAATAAAGTACAAAATAAAAGAACAAATAAGAAATGTTGAATAAATTTAAAATTCTTCACTCTCATCACTATTAAATTGGGCGTCAAATCTATCTTTTAAGTTACACACACGATCATCTATATTCGAGATTCGTCTTATGATTTCTTGATGTTGTTCTTGAGATATAGAGAAGAATTCTTGCATTCTTTGATTTATATCGAACAACATGTCTTTCATGGAAGGACGGGATGTAGAGTGAGCAGCAGAAGACGTTCCAGTAGCATGAACATTATCAGCAGGCATATCAACAGCAGACATGTCCTCATCATCAGAATCTTGAGCAACGTCAGCCATGTGAAGAGCATCATCTTTATGAACGTAAACTCCATTTACATTCACCATCTCTAGTTGAGTAAGCGTGATGTCAAGCATTTTGTTCAAATTTAATGTCCAGGTTCGTTGTTCCCCTTCAACATTTACACCGTTGTATTCAAGAATCCTGGAGATAAGAAGAGCATAAGGAATCTTGAAGGTCGGGTGACGCTTTTCCTTGAGCATTGTCAAGGTGACAAGGCTAGGCCAATCAATTGGCTGGTTATTCATGATAACATGGATGATGCGAAGGTCAGTAGAGGAACATTGTGCATGGTTGGTCACTCGAGGACATAGAATCCATACAAGAAGATGCAGTAACATGCGTTCTTCTTTCTTCAAAGGACCAGCTAAAAGTTGTCTGCCAATTTCCATGACATGATTACGAAGAAAGGAACGATATGCCAGAATGTGATTAAAATCTTCTAAATCAGCAAGGACATTTAAAACATTATCTCTTATAGGAAAATGAGCAACATTTTCCCAAATATCATCATTAAGGATGATGGTTACACCCTTAACTCTGGAAGTAGCAATATGATCTCGATATTTGAAACGAGAATAAAAAAACCTGAATTAAATCCGGATAGTATGTACCTTGCATCTCGATAAAAGGAAGAACACCTTGTTGCTCAAGAAGATTGGGAAATTAGAATCCCCTATTTATGAATTGCTCTCCAATAAGAAATTTAGGAGTAATAATACCCCTTTCTTTCCAGAAATTCAGAAATTCTTGTCTTCCCTCTTCGTTAGAAATCCACTCTTCAAGAGAATTTGGGCGAGGATGAGAAGTAGGAGCGGATCTTCTCCTTGTTGGAATCTTTCTTCGGGAAGATGAAGCCATTTAGAATGAAATGAGAGAAAAGTGAAAGATAAGGAGTTTTGAAGAGAAGCAAAGCTTTGAGAAAGACAATAACACAAGAATAAGATGGAGAATTTATGTAAAAACTCTTGATTCGAAGTTTGGAAGTGTTTTGATTTGATTTTGAGCCCTCCTACATATAGAAAATGATCCCAACGGCCATAAACGACTAGTTTGACAAGAATTAAAGCAAAAAGAGTCGTTACAAATGACTAAATTATCTCCAACGTTGTAGGATAATCGATTATCACCCCCTGATAATCGATTATTTCTTCATCCCTGCCTAGAAAATGCATGGATAATCGATTATCACTTGAGATAATCGATTATTCCAGAGAGAAATTACTGATTTAGGTCAATGAAATACAGATAATCGATTATTACTCCAAATAGTAGATTATTACAGAAAGATTTTTCATGAACCACTCATTTAAGCCTCAATAATCGATTATTATTCAAGATAATCGATTATTCCAGAGAGATTGACAAATTTATCGTGTATTAGACACAGAATAATCGATTATTACCGTATATAATCGATTATTCCAGTACAAAATGCAAAGATTTTTTTGTTAAGCAGAGTTTAGACTATTCTAATATTCCTAAGTCTCTTATAAGATCATAGAATCTACCATTGGGAAGAGGTTTGGTAAATATGTTTGCTAACTGATGTTTTGTGTCTATATACTCAATCTTACAATTTCCTTTAGAAATGTGATCTCTTAGAAAGTGATGCCTAATCTCAATATGTTTGGTTTTAGAATGCATGATAGGATTCTTTGTTAGATTAATTGCACTTGTATTATCACACATTAAAGGAATATCATTTAGAAAAATACTATAATCTTGTAGTTGTTGCTTCATCCATAGAATTTGAGCACAACAATTGCTAGCTGCAATATATTCAGTCTCAGTTGTGGATAAAGCAACACAGACTTGTTTCTTAGAATGCCAAGATACTAAGGATGATCCTAACAGATGACATGTTCCACTAGTGCTTTTTCTATCTATTTTACATCCTCCATAATCAGCATCAAAATAACCTATTAAACTAGGAGAAGCTTCAGATGGATACCATAATCCAAATCCTGTAGTTCCTTTCAGATATTTTAAAATTTGTTTTACTATAGTTAAATGAGATTCTTTTGGATATGCGTGAAATCTAGCACACACACAAATATAATGCATAATATCATGTCTACTTGTAGTTAAGTATAATAGAGAACCTATCATACCTCTATACATTGATTGATTAATTTCTAAACCTGATTCACCTTTTCCAAAAAGCATGATGTTCCCATGGGTGTGTTAGCTTCTTTTGAAGTGCCTATTCCAAATTTCTTGAGAATCCCTTTGCAGTATTTGGTTTGTGATATAAATATGTCATCTTTAAGTTGCTTAATTTGAAGTCCAAGAAAGAAGGTTAATTCTCCCATCATTGACATTTCAAATTCACCTTGCATTATCTTAGCAAATCCTTCACACAAGGAATAATCAGTTGATCCAAAGATAATATCATCAACATATACTTGAACTAACAAAATATGTTCTTTTACTTTCTTAATAAATAAAGTAGAATCAATTTGTCCTCTAGAAAAATCATTTGAAATTAGAAAAGAACTTAATCTTTCATACCAAGATCTAGGAGCTTGTTTCAAACCATATAAAGCTTTCTTTAATTTAAAAATATGATCAGGATATTTAAAATCTTCAAATCTAGGGGATTGTTCCACATATACTTCCTCTTTGATAAACCCATTTAAAAATGCACTTTTAACATCCATCTGATATAGTTTAAATTTCATCAATGAAGCATAAACAAGAAGTAGACGTATAACCTCTAACCTGACAACATGAGCATAGGTTTCATCATAATCAATACCTTCCTCTTGACAATATACTTTGGCAACAAGTCTGACTTTGTTCTTTGTTATATTTCCATCTTCATCAAGTTTGTTTCTAAATACCCATTTCATTCCAATAAATTGATGAGATTCTTCTCTTGGAATTAATTCCCAAACTTGGTTTCTTTCAAATTGATTTAATTCTTCTTGCATTGCAATGCATCATTGGTCATCTTTGAGAGCTTCCTCAACACTTTTGGGTTCAATCTATGAAGCAAAAGCTACATACATACATAAAATTATCATATTTCTAGTTCTTACCCTTTTTGAAATATCACTAATTATATTGTCCATTGAAAGTCCTCTTGGTGATTGTCACTCTTTTGTCAATTTAGTTAGTTGAGATGACTCATTCTCATTTAAGTACATTTCTTCTAGAGCTTCTCTTATGTACTCATCATCACCTGCATATTCTTTATTTGACTCAAGAGGATTTCCCTCAAGGTCTACAATTTCATCAAAGGTAACATGTACAAATTCTTCAATATTCCAGGTTCTTCTATTGAATATTCTATATGTTTTGCTAGGAAGTGAATAACCTAAGAAGATGACCTCATCGACTTTTAAGTCAAATTTTTCTAAGTTATCTTTTCCATTATTTAAAACAAAGCATTTACAACCAAATATTTTTAAATGAGAAACATTAGGCTTCCTTCCATTTAACAATTCATAAGGAGTTAATTTTATGATTGACCTAATAAGCATTTTATTCAATACATAACATGCAGTACTTACAGCATCAGCCCAAAAATATTTAGGAATATTTGATTCATTTAACATTGTTCTAGCAAGTTTCTCTAATGACCTATCTTTCCTTTCTACTACACCATTTTGTTGGGAGTTCTAGGTGCAGAAGAAATTATGCAAAATTCCATTTTCTTCACAATAATTTTCAAAGTATTCATTTGGGAATTCCCCACCATGGTCACTCCTTAACACTTTGATTCTTTAGTCTTTCTCATTTTGAATTTGCTTAGCAAACTTTCTAAAAACTTTAAAAGACCCACTTTTCAATGTTAAGAAAAATGTCCAAGTAAATCTAGAGAAGTCATCAACAATTACAAGAGCATAGTAATTTCCACCAAAAATTTTTATCCTAGATGGACCAAATAAATCTAAGTGTAAAAGTTCTAAAGGTTTTGATGTGGAAATAACATTCTTAGATTTAAAAGATGATTTCACTTGTTTACCTTTTTGACATGCATCACATAGTCTATCTTTTTCAAATTTTAGCTTAGGCAAACCAACAACTAAGTCATTTAATATTAATTTGTTTAATTGATGTATGTTTATATGAGTCGCTATCTTATGCCATAACCATGGATTTTCTTCCTTAGCAACTAAGCATGTTATATTCATATTAGATACACAATCCAAATCAATTAAATAAATATTGTTATGCCTAATACCTTTTAATGTTATATTTTCAGAATCCTTTAAATGAATAGTGCAAAACTTGCTTTCAAAGATTATCTTAAATCCTTTATCACAAAGTTGACTTATACTTAGGAGATTGTGTTTTAGCCCATCAACAAGGAGCACATCCTTTATCTTCAAAGTATTTGCACCACCAATATTTCCGGTTCCAAGGATTCTTCCTTTGTTGTTGTCCCCATAGGTCACATATCCTTGTTCTTTCTTTGTGAAACTTGTAAATTTCTTTTTATCCCCATTCATGTTTCTTAACACAACCGCTATCAAGATACCACATAGACTTTTTGGATCTAGTAGATGCCTACAAGAACATAATAATCTTAGGTCCTCATAACTTTTGGGTCCTTGGGGTTAGAGACAAGCAAATCATTTAATTATAGGAACCCAAACATATTTTCCTTTTGGAACACTAAAATGCTTAATTTTACACCTATTAGATGTATGTCCATGTTTCATACAATAGAAGCATGCATTAGATTTAATTCTTGAAAAAGATACAACTTTATTTTGAGAAGATTTAGATCTTTTTTCAATCCATACCCTTCAGGTTCTATTTTTAGGCTCTTTTAATAGAACATGACATTTTAATTGAGATTTCACAATAGCTTCATTTTTACTATTATTACTTAATTCTTTCTTAGCTTTATCAAGTAAGTGTCTAAGTATGTGACTTTCATGTTCATTTTCTTTACATGATGCACAAACTATTTGTCTATTTTCTTTTTCCTCTAAAGTCATTATTTTTTATTTTAAAGATTCTACTTCTTTTTCTGATTTATTCAAATTCTTTTTCAAAGATTTATATTCAGTTTTCAAATCTTTAAAAGCAGCAAATAATTCTTGATATGCATTATGCAAAGCATCATAGTCATTATCATTATTTGAAGAACCGTCAGAATCACTTACCTCACAATCGGAAGAAATATTATCATTTTCCATCAAACAAAGATTTGTTTGAACCTCCGAATCGCTTGATTCCGAACTTGAGTCACTATCATTCCAAGCTATATAAGTTTTCTTTTTGAAAAATTTCTTGTCTTTATAATCATCACTTTTCTTGTTTGGACAATCGGATTTCACATGCCCTGTTTCACCACAATCATAACATTTAAAACTTAAAGAACTTTTTTTTACCTTTCCCTTACCTTTGAAAGGTTGCTTCCCTTTATCTTTCATGAACTTTGTAAATTTCTTGATCATAAGACTCAAGTTTTCATCTTCTTCATTTTTAGAGTCTTCTTCCTCCTTCTTGTTTTTACTCTTTTAAATTTCAGTTTTGAAGGTAAGGTTTCTCTTTTGATGTTGGCCTTCTTCATCGTTTAGCCTTCCAAGTTAAAGTTCATACTCTATCAACTTTTCAAAGAGAGCCACCATAGTCATGGTAGCAAGATTTTGTGAATTCGTGATGTCCGTCACCTTTGGTTGTCATTTCCTATCCAAAGATTTAAGAATTTTCACATTTAATTCATCAGTATCAAAAATCTTACCAAGCCCGGTGAGATGATTCACAATATGTGTGAAACGTTTTTGAACGTCGAAAATCGTTTTTCCTTGTTGCATTCAGAACATCTCATATTCTTGAATCAATGAGTTCTTCCTTGCTCTTTTAACATCATTGGTACCTTCATGGGTTACTCTTAACATTTCCCACATTTCTTGAGCACTCTTGCAAATAGATATCCTGTAAAACTCATCAAGGGTTAAAGCAGACAAAATTATATTTCTAGCCCTAACATCATATTGAGTTTTTCTATTTTCTTCTGCAGTCCATCTAGAAAATGGTTTAGGTACCTCTTCTCCATTTTTAGTAACTTTTGGAATAAAAGGATCATTTAAAATAACATCCCAAATACCCCTGTCAATAGACTCCAAAAATATATTTGCATTCTAACTTTCCAAAAGGGATAATTTTGTCCCGCAAAAAGTGGGGGTCTGTTGATAGAAGCACCCTCGACAAAAGTTTGGTTTTATCCGACCATTTTCGAAATTTGAATGACTATCAAAGCAAGCTCTGATACCACTTGTTAGAATCGCGCAACAGAATGTTCGCGTTTATGGACAAAAACCAAGAGGGGGGTGAATTGGTTTCTTATAAAAAATTAGGGTTTGAATTTTTTTTTCCAAATTTTACCAATTAAAATTCTTGTGATATAAAGAGATAAGGGAAAGAAGATTACATAGTTGATTTATACTAGTTCGGATCAAAAGACCCTACGTTCAGTTGCTTATCACTCTAAAAAAGGATTAACGCTGTCACTATAATCACAAGATACAATAGATTACAAATTGAAAAAGATAAGGAATAGAAAACACCTCTCTTGAGTCACACAAGATATGAACACCTCCTTTGAATCCACAAAGGATGAACAACAATTTTTCCTAGAGACGGCACAAATACAATCCACCAAGAAACTCACTCAGTGATTCTTATCGCTTCTAGCCCACACTAGGTTTTCAAAAGCCCCTTTTTCTCCCTTACACAAAGTCCTCTAGCAATCACAACTCTTAACTTTTGTATGAAAAAGGATTGTTATTCTGTAGAGAGCCTTAGAGAACCTGAAGTAGAGAGAATAACGTCTGGGAAATAATGATTTTCAAAACTTGAAGTATTGGAAAAAGAGATTTCGTAAATTGGTCCAAATTTGAAATTCAAAACTCATAATAGACGTAGATAATCGATTATTCCAGAACCATTTTCGCAGAGGAGTAAAACTGGACCAAGATAATCGATTATCTGGCTTGATAATCGATTATTCCAGTAAGATTTTCAGAAAATATGTTTCAAAGCATGATAATCGATTATCCTGAGTGATAATCGATTATTAAAGAGTTGTTTTGATAAAAATGAACTTTCAGAGGATGAATTATGTGCTGGCTATCTTGGACTCTAATTTTACAGACTAAAAAAGACAAAACAAAGTTATTACAAGTAAATACAAATGATTATAAGTTTTCAAGTCCTTTGTTCTTGAATCATTATCAAAATCCTCAAGCATCATATCATTGTATGTTCAACAACCTCCTCTCTGACCACTTCCTTTACCATGTCAGTTTTGTTGGTTTCTTTGTTTCTCCTCACAACCTCTACCACCTTGACCTCAATCATTACGTCTTTGTCCTCTACCTTGAGTGTTCTAAAAGTAGGGAGTTTTATCTTCTTTCACAATTATCTCACTATGGAGTGCTTGAATTATTGTCTTTTTTTTTTTCTTTTGGTACTCATGGGCTTTAGGAGAACCAACCAACTCTTGTACTGTGAGCTTGGACGGGTCCTTTAATTCTTCTATCGCACACACTACACTCTCAAAATCATAAATTTATGACCTCAAGATTTTCCTCATAATACATATATAAAAATTTGTCTCTCAAATCTGATTAAGCTGATTCACCACAATTTCAATACACGTGATGTACTCAAAAACTCCTTATGACTCCTTCATTGTCATAAGTAATATTTATTAACAACTTAGTACAACATGTACAGGGATCCCTCATCCTTCGCACACTTATCTTTTAACGCTTCTCAACTGTGTTTTTCAATTCTTCAAAATTATTCTCGATTATTTTCAATTATCTTGGGATCCAATAAAGACCTTCATCTGAAAATTCTAATTATCATAGTTTATTATTTTCGTCAACCGAAATAGAGACACACTGTTTACTAAACTAATCATCACTTTCTTGAGGCTCTCACATGCTCAAACATTTATGTAATCTTTTTATTCTAATTTTTGATAACAAAGAGATTGTGAAAACTAAATATTATTGATAATTTCTGTTATGAAAATGGAATGATATAATCAAATATTTTTAAATTTAGAATTGACTTTTTTTTTAACTTCTCATATTCATGATCCCTAAATTTTTGTCTGAAATATTTGTTTAAACAAAATTCCTAATTTTTTTTACCTAAAGTATCTGTTTAAATAAAATATCCAAAATAACATTTAAACCTAATATTTAATTTTATACAACAATTATTACATCAAAAAGTTTTCTTGGATGTAGTTATGTTACTACTCAAACACTTGCTCGGGGTCAAGGAATTCTTTTCTTGATGCAACAGCGGCTAACCTTATACTACAATGAGAAGGAATAATTTCCGTGACAGATGATAGAATCTATAAAACAAATATGAAAGATTAAAAATGGCAAAAAAACAATAACAAAAAATGAGATTGGTATTCATGAAGACAAATTTAAAAGCTTATTGCAAGGTAACTAAAAGGACTCAAGGAATGTGAGAGCTGGTTATTGTAGCAAAGTTTAGATTCAAATAAGAAAAAGCATGATACCTAACAGTAAAATCTATATATTACGAAATGAAAAATACACACTTTACAACAGAACAACCTTTAGCTACTGTGCTCTCTACATCATTGTTCTCAGAATCAATAATCCTTCTATAGACCAGATTCGGATTAACATGCTAAATCAAAGACGGTTGCCTAAAATATTCATCTGACTGTTGGCTAAATCAAAAACTCACATTTTGCCATTTGAAAGAGTTAGGTTGAGTTTAGTTAAGCTGCAACATGCAACAAGAGCTTTTAAACATACAACTTAATCAAATGGTGGATGATAGACAAAATTATTGAAGGGTATGGATGTTTCATCAGATAAGTCTAAGATGAGGCAAGAATTTTGAAACTAAAAGAAAATCCTACATATATATATATATATATATAGGGAGAGAGAGAAAGAGAGAGAGCTCCACATATATGAATGAAACATGGATTTATATAGATAAACTACAGAAAATGACAGCCCAAGAGGACATAGTGCTACTGGGATATGAATGTGTATTATTATATGGTCAATCCTAGGATTTGTTTAGTAAACACAGAAAATAAAGAAGTTGAATACAACAAGCATTGGGTAAAGCACCCATCACAAATCAGCCCATACAAAATCAAAGTTGAAGCAGGATGCTTTCTTGTATGGAAAACTCCAAGCTTGGAAGCTCTTGTGAAGATCACCATTGCTCTCTGGGACGGCCATCAGGGAATACAGGAACAAGGACCTCTTCATCATTATGTCTCAAGTCTTTAACTTGTTTAATTGTCTTTCCTTGTCCAATCTCCAATATTTCAGCATCGTCATCAAAATCTGGTGGCAAACTGTCATCGTCTTCATCACTCCAGTCATCGTCGTCAAACCCTTCATCACTCATTAAATTATCAACCTCTTCTGACCATTCTTCTTCATCTGCATCACTTTCATCTTCTCTGCTATCACCTTCTCTCAAGCTATCTTCAAGGGTCTTGCGAGCAGGTCCCTTGGGGAATCGTGGAACATTAACCAAAGTACGAAGCTTTTCCTTTACAAGCAACAACCGGTCCTTGTCCACCAACTGAGAGTCCCGGTAAGCTTCCCTCAGAAACACAGAATCCCTATCCCCTTTCAGAGAGACATAAAACATATCAGGATGTCTTATCAACATCCCCCTCAGCTGCTGAGAGAATCTGAACTCCTCGCGAAAATGTGTGAAGTGATCAACGAGCGTCCGCCTCTCAAGTGTGAGACTCAGAATTTCATGAACAACTCCACAAGCATGCTTCTCCTTCTCCCTTGACCCTGGCCTCAGTCCTGAGAAATCCGAGTAAGGTGAAATATAAGGCAAGTCTCTGAATTGCATAATCTTCCTCATCTCACCCTTGGAAAGATTAAGACCCTTAGGAAGCTTCACCCTATGGAACTTGGGAGGCCTGTCTATGATCAAATTCTGCTCCTCCAATTCCCTAATGCGATTATCTTCAGCCGATAGCTCCGCCGCCGAAACCGCAAGCTCAGGGTCCCAATGAGTTAGTTCCAAGGCAGGGCCACGCTCAGTTGCGACCACTTTGAAGTACTGAGGGTACCTATGACAAATGGTGTCACGAAATCCTTGCGGGAGACCCAAATCAGTCCTGAGATGTGCAATTTTCTCCAACAAAATCCGTTTTTCGAGTGACATCATCAACAACTTCCTGAGTTTGACAACCACCAACTCTTCCATCTCATTCCTAATTTTCAATTCCTCAAAATAGAGTCTCTCAGCTTCAGGAGTCATTTTGAATTTGAGAGAGTAAACCCCTTCTTCCATAATCTGAAACACAGCTGGGAATTTCTTCAATATGGCAATAAGTTTCCTCCTTTTATCAAGGCCCAAATCTCTTTTGAACTTCCCAAGTAGCTTAAGTGACATAACTCTATCTGGTTGAGTCACCAGAATATTCCTCACTCTGAGAACGAATTTGAGCTTCTTGTCCCTCTGGATGACGTTGTCAAAGGGGAGCTCTTTCCTTCTCTTCACCGCCGCTGCTATCATGGGTCTTACCACATCAAATTTTGGTCTTCCATGAGGTGACTGTGATGGGACCCAACTCAAATTTCTTCCCCAAATTTGGGACTTTTGGAGGGTGCAATTGAGTTTAACGGACAGATTGGGTTTTGCATGGAAAGGAAGTGTGTTTGAGATGAAGAAAGGTAAAGGGGTGGATGATGAAGGTGAAGAAAGTATGAGCGAAGGTTCCATCTAATCTATCACTCAACAATAGCACCAAAGAGAACAGCAAAAACTAGGAATAGAAAAATGCAGAGATCATGAGAGAAAGAACAAAAGAAGACTCACTCACTACAATGGCTTTAGGATGTGGATGTCCGGCGAAAAAGAAAAAAATTCTTTGGGTGCAGAAAGATATAGCTTAGGGTTCGCTGCGGATAAGCAGTTTGAAACGGAACGAAAAAATAAACGATGAATGTGACTTTGCAGGATCATACTTGTTTTTTATTTTTATTTTTTTTGTTGGTTAAATTAAAGAAAATGAAAATGGATAATTAAATAAAAGTAAAGGAGAATTCTTCTTCAAGAGACTCATTCTCGCAGAACTGGAAAACAGAAAAATTTAAAGATATTTTTTTTCGGCTCTTTTAAAATGGGGTCCAAAAATATAAATCGATTTTTTTGAGCTAAAAGGTAATTGGACTTGTCTGCTGTTAAGAAAACAATTTTTTTTTTCATTTCATTGATTTTTTTTCATTACATCATATTAGATTTATGCCAAAATATTTACAAAATAAATAATATTTTTATCTGCAATCCTTTTTAAAATATTATCAATGAAAATAATATAATATATGCTACAATAGCTACTGTGGATATTTTGTGTAATTTTTTAATTAAGTAATGAAAAAACATTTTCTTATGTTTTTAACCAATTGAGTCAAAATAAATTAATATTTAATTTGTTTAAAAGGATTATAATTGTTGGAAGCGCTGCTCCGAAATGTAAAGAGAATAAATGAATTTTAAACAGTGGTGTTTTCAGTGTAGCTCAATTCCAGAACGAAAGTGGGTGAAAGTGATTTTTTTGAGCCCTGTTTGTCTTGGGCCTGAGATGCCTCTGGTCTTAAAATTGCAGCCTTTAATTGAAGTATTTTTAAACTGGAGAAAGGGGCTGTACGGATTGCAGAAAAATTGCATTATTTTATTTTATCATTTGTTGAGAAAATTTATCTTTTTCATTCCCGTTTCAAAAAGGGGATAATACAAGCTTGATTTTTACATGACTACTGTACATCTTGGTTACTCTGTTATGGTATCCATTCTCTGAAACAAGAACGGTGGATCGCCAATGTCCCATTTTTCAAATTTCGCCCAAAGCCAATTAATTGCTGAGTACCTCTCTAACCCTCTTCCATCCTCCCTCTCCTTTTTTACCTTCATTATCAGAGACATTTACTGAGCTTGGCTTCATATGTGATTCCCCACGACATACATGGCTGTTTTGGATGAGCATCTGTTTCGAATTGGTGCAATTTGCTGATGCAGCTCACCTGAAAAATTGACACCACAAATTATTAGGGCCAAGCACAAATGGATTTAAACAATTGACAAGAGCTAGCTTATTTCATTTCTGGAAAATAAGTGTGAGCACAGCATACACACACACACACACACACACACACACACACACATATATATATATATATATATATATATATGTAGCTGACTAACAAACAGAGAGGTTCAGTAGACTATCTGAATCGAATGACTATTGAAGGCCCAAGGCCCAATTAAGAAATGACTGACACAGTAAATTACAAAGGTTTAATAAAGAATATCTAAATCTAATACTACAAATAAATATTAATAGAGAGAGCTCTTATTTTACCCCAAAAGCTCCATAAGAAATCCCTTATCGAGCTTGAATATTTTTTCAAATTTTGAAGAAAAAAAATCAAATCATAAATTCAGGATTTAACTAAGATTTTGGTCCTCATTTCCATAAATTGGAGTTTTGGTCACACCTCTAGTTGTTATTATCGGTAATATTGGTCCTTATAATTTCACTCATTTGAGTATATTGGTCTCTCAGGGATCAGTACCTAATAAGTAGAAATATTATATAAGAATCAATCCTCAATGGAACATAAGGTCCAATTTCTCTATTAGTAGATACAATTGGGGCTATGGGACTTCTAAATTCTATAAAATCTGAGCAGCAGCATTTAATTATTGCGTCATTAGAGATGAGGGCTGTCTCATAAACCATTGAAAGATCACTGAGTCTCTAGACTACTCATTCTAAGATAGCTTTTTGGACTATTAGTAATCAATATCTAAAACTATTCAATTCACTCCCAGCTTTTATAAAACCACTGTGTTCAATGAAGGAAGTTTTAAATGAAGTATCAATTGATAACAATAAATGAACACCATTCAAAATGTTTTTAGATTAAACAGAGAAAGCATACACCTGCCTGGTCACTTATTCAGCCAACTGCCACAAGAATGCAATGTGATGTACAAATACAGTGGAAACCATTCCAATGAGATTCTCCAGTTTCTATGGCATAGTAACTCAAGCTATTCGGAAGCCGGTGGCTTTGACTGCAAATCATCATGCTGTTTTCTCATTGTCTCAGCTTCTCTAGCTATCTGGATATCTGAAGGACAAAAGACTTGATAGAAAGCTTTGCAAGAAAAGCGAGGTAGCAATGCCACGATTATTATAAGCAAAATTGTCATCCAATATGTAGGGGAACTTGCCAAATGATAAATAGTCCTGAAATGATTAGAGGCACATCAGCTATGTAAGCCACAGTACTATTCTAGAATAAAGTATCCTGGTAGGAAGACCCAAGTTATACGTAACTAACCAGTAATTGGGAAAGACAGGTATAGAATCCAATATCACCACACAGCCATATGTAATTATTATCGATCCCCATACAGCAACATGACTAACCAGTGCCCACTGGTTAATGTCCATAGCTAGGTGTATATTTACAAGGATAACAACTGAAATTGTCCATAAACTGCCCATGCTCCATATATCAATTGTGCTGTCCTTATAGACAAATAGGGGAATGTAGAAGAGAACAAGACTCTGCCATAGCGTGTCAATCATTGTGATCCAAAATAATTGCATATTGTAAGCCTCATGCCGGTGACCAGTACCATATAATTTTGGATACTGCAAGAGTGTACTATGACTCAAGTCTTTGTCCAGAACACCAATAATGATAGTAGGGATAGATGTGTATATCACAGAATAAAATACACTACTCCATTCTGTCAAAGCAGAAGTTGTAGAAAAAGCAGTGCATAATATATACCTGCAGACAAGGAAGACACCGTAATAGAATCAATAGAAGTTTTATAAAATCTCATTATGTTAATTAAATTACTTCTAACACTGAGCCCAAGAATTGGCAACACACCCTCCAAATGGGCACTTTATACACAAATGTTAACATCAAAACATGGATAGAATCCTTTTCTCAGTTGAACCTATATGTAGGAAAGAATAAAGAAAATGACAATTTCCTAGATCAAGTTCATGGCTAAAAGTTTAACAGATAGCAGAAAAAAAAATTGCTATACATACCAGAATAGCATCAATACAAAGACAGCATTGCGGTAGAAGTTGTACAGAACTAGATAACCGACACGCTGATAATTCCAGTGGCCATGTACCAGAAGCAATCTTTTCAAGAACTGGAATTGCCCCATGGCAAAATCTGATGCCATTACAGCTTGACGCCCTTCCTGCCCACATATTCCAACACCAACATCTGCCATTTGGATCATTGACACATCATTTGCCCCTGTCCAAAGTAGTCAAAATGAACAGACGAGGTCATAAGTTTGCTACTGAAAATGTTAATTTAAAAGTGCATCTGATTATTGTTAGATATGATTAGATATTAGTTGATATTGTTTGATATTGTTGAGATATTGTTAATCACAATATCAAATAATATCTTTTTATTTACCCTATTTGTATTCTGTTACTCTTTTGAGGAGTACCTTTCTTTATTATAAATACACTGCCCTATGTGTGGTAAATACATAAGGGAAATTAACCCTATATTCAACATGGTATCAAGAGCTTAAGGTCTCTTGGGATTTTTTTTCGGCTCTGCCACTGAACCTGCAGCTGTCGCCGCCTCCACCGCCGCCGCCGCCGCCATCGCCAGAGTAGTAGTTCGGACCGCCGAGCACAGGGTTTTGCTCGCCTCCTCCGTGCGACCTCCACCGTGGAAGTTTCGCGGTCATCGGAGCAGCCACGCTCCCTCACGCGCCTCCCGAAGCCGCGCCACCTTCTCCCGTTCCGCCGCGCGTGGCGGCGCGTCTCGCCGCCGTTCGGGCCGCCGATCTTTGCGCCGGCGTCGCCTCCTTCTCCTCTCTCGGATCTGTCCTCGCTGCTCCAATCGGACCTCTTTGGTGTTTTAGGGTTTTTCTCTCTCTTCCTCCATGGCATCTTCCGCCGCCACTTCCAATTCGAAGTTACCTCCGTCGGCTCCGGTGGGTCCGAGCAATCTGTTTTTACTAATTATGTCAATGTGAATTTACCCATTGATAAATTAGATGGTACGAATTATGCAACTTGGGCATCCGATATTAGACTTTGGCTTGAGAGTCGTGGGTATGTTGATCATCTTACTACCAAGGTAGATGATGTTCCTTCCAATGATCGTGTCCGTTGGAAGAAAGTTGATGCTCATATATGTATGGTTCTCAAGAATACCATCCAATCTTCTTTAAAACAAATTTTTCGATCGTATGGCACATGTTATGACGTTTGGGAACAAGCCAAATTATTATACACCAATGACACTCAACGTCTTTATGGTGTTTGTTACAATCTTCTTGATGTTATTGCTCCTCGAGATAAGGATCCTGTGGCGGATTATGTGGGTAAGATCCATGCTCTTCTCCATGAATTTAATGAGTTATTACCCCCGCCTCGACTCCTGCCCAAGAATTAGAGCAACGATCAAAGTTTTTCATGGTTTTGATGTTACACGGACTTGCCGATAAATATGCCCCTGTTCGTGACCGGATTTTGGGTTCCCCTGTTACACCCGGCTTTACCGCTACCAGTTCCTCCCTTTTGCGGGTGCCATGTAAACCTCTCAATATTCCCCCTGTAGTTTCTAATGATTCATCCGCCTTGGCCTCTCACCGTGATGATCGTAATCGCTCTCACAAGCCGGGCAAAGGGCGTGTCAAGTGTGACCATTGTGGCAAACTAGGCCACAAAATTGACAAATGTTATGCTTTACATGGTTATCCTCGCCGATCTGTCTGCAGTTGCTCGGACCGATTCTTCCGCACAATCCTCTGCTTGTGGATCCTCCTTCGTCCGTACCTTCGGACAAATCTGCTATCTTCAATGATTTTCTTCAATGGTATGAGGATCGAAAGCCCTCCGGTTCCACTACTTCAGTTGCCCACACAGGTACATCTTTTGTCTGGTCCGACTCACTCTTCTTCTATTGGCCCTTGGGTTCTTGACTCGAGCGCCACCGATCACATCACTCGGTAACAAATCCTTATTTTCCTCTTTCACTTCTTCTCATAATTTACCCTCTGTTACAATGGCTAATGGGTCTACAACTTTAGCTCATGGTATTGGAACGGTTACTCTTTTTCCCTCGTTGTCCATTGATAATGTTTTGTATGTACCGGGTCCCCCTTTAACTTATTATCCATTAGCCGTCTAACTCGATCTCTTGATTGTGTTATCTCTTTTACCAAAACTTCGTTTCCCTACGGGACCGGAGCTCGCAAAGAGTGATTGGCACCGGATGTGAGTCACATGGACTTTATTATCTTCAACATTCTCCACATGTTGGCACGGTTATGGAGTCTCCTTCTCTCCTTCATGCTCGGCTTGGTCACCCCGGTCTGCGCAAATTACAGGCAACTTGTTCCCAGCTTATCCCGAGTTGTCCAATTTGGTGTGTGAGTCCTGTCGAGTTAGGCAAACATAGTCGTACCTCCTTTTCTCGTAGTGTTTCCCGACGTGCTTCATCCCCCTTTGCCTTAGTTCACTCGACATTTGGGGACCCAGTCGTGTTAAGTCTAATTTAGGTTTTCAATATTTTGTTACTTTTATTGATGATTTCTCTCGTTGTACTTGGTTATTTTTAATGAAAAATCGTTCCGAGTTGCTTTCTATATTCCAAAACTTTTATCATGAAATTAAAAATCAATTTGGTGTCTCTATTCAAACTTTTCGAAGTGATAATGGCCGTGAATATCTTTCAAACTCGTTTAAACAATTTATGGCTTCTCATGGCATTCTTCATCAAACTTCCTGTGCTTATACCCCTCAACAAAATGGGGTGGTCGAGCGCAAGAATAGACACCTTATTGAAACAACCCGTACTCTTTTAATTCATGGTGAGGTTCCTCAACATTTTTGGGGTGATGTCTGTTCTTACTCGCTCGTTATCTTATTAATCGTATGCCCTCTTCGGTTTTAGATAACAAAATTCCCCATTCTATTTTATTTCCTCATGACACTCTCCATCCTTTACCTCCGAAGGTTTTGGGTCTACCTGTTTTGTCCACAATTTTGATCCTGGTCATGATAAGTTATCTCCTCGATCACACAAATGTGTTTTCTTAGGATTTACTTGATCCCAAAAAGGATACAAGTGTTTTTCTCCTTCTCTTAATCGCTATTTTGTGTCTGCCGATGTCACCTTCAATGAGTGTTCCTTTTACTTTAAGGACCCTTCCCTACCTGCTGAGTCTCCATCTCGCTACAGTTCCCATTCCCTGTTCTCATTGATCCTTATGTTGAGGACCATCCACCATTAGCCCCTCCTCCTCCACCACCCCTTCGGGTTTATAGTCGCGAGACCTCGCCCACAACAGACGCCACATGACTCACTCCCGATGTCAAATACTCGCCTCCTCCGGTTCCGTCCACGAGTCCGACCTTCCTATTGCCCTTCGTAAAGGTACGCGTTCTACTCGTAATCCTTCTCCACATTATACCGCTTTAAGTTATCATCGAATTTCTTCACCATTTTATACCTGTCTCTCGTCTATTTCTTCTATGTCTATTCCTAAATCTGTCTCGAAGCCTTAGCCCACCCTGGTTGGCGTCGAGGCCATGCTAGATGAACTCGGTGCTCTTCGGACTAGTGGAACCCGGACGCTTGTCCCATTACCATCCGGAAAATCTGTTATTGGTTGCAGGTGGGTCTTCGCTATCAAGGTTGGTCCTGATGGTACTATTGATCGCCTCAAAGCTCGCCTTGTAGCCAAAGGCTATACCCAAATTTTTGGGTTGGATTATGGTGATACTTTCTCTCCAGTGGCAAAGATGGCTTCGTTCGTTTATTCATTGCCATGGCCGCTATTCAACAATGGCCTCTTTATCAACTCGGATGTCAAAAATGCTTTCTTGAATGGCGATTTGCAAGAAGAGATTTATATGGAGCAACCTCCGGATTTGTTGCTCGGGGGAGTCTTCTGGATTGGTATGTCGTCTTCGCAAATCTTTATATGGCCTAAAACGGTCTCCTAGGGCCTGGTTTGGAAAATTTAGCGACGTTGTTCAACAATTTGGCATGACTAGAAGTGAGGCGGACCACTCGGTCTTTTACCGTCACTCGAATGCTCGGATGTATCTATTTGATAGTGTATGTCGATGACATTGTTCTTACAGGTAGTGACCATCATGGCATCTCTCGGATGAAACAACACCTTTGCCACCATTTTCAAACCAAAGATCTTGGCAAACTCGGATATTTCTTGGGTATTGAGGTAGCACAATCTACCGATGGCATTGTTATATCTCAAAGAAAGTATGCATTGGATATTTTGGAGGAAACTGGGTTGATGAATTCAAAGCTCGATGACACACCCATGGATCCTAATACCAAACTCTTGCCAAATCGGGGGAGCCAATGTCGGATCCCGAACAAGTATAGAAGATTAGTTGGAAAATTAAATTATCTTACAGCTTACTCGCCCGACATTTCCTTTGCAATCAGTATGGTGAGTCAATTCCTCAATTCTCCTTGTCAAGATCATTGGAATGCGAGTCATCCGTATATTGAAGTATATCAAAAAGTCTCCTGGAAAAGGTTTGGTGTATGACTCCCATAATCATACAAGAGTTGTCTCGCTATTCGGATGTCGATTGGGCAGGATCTCCCTCCGATAGAAGATCTACATCCGGGTATTGTGTTTCCATTGGTGGTAACTTGATCTCATGGAAAAGTAAGAAACAAAGTGTTGTGGCAAGATCCGAGTGCGAAGCGAGTATAGAGCTATGACCTCGCCTACTCGTGAACTTATTTGGCTCAAGCAATTGCTTAAAGAGCTACAATTTGGAGATGTCACTCAAATGACACTAGTGTGTGACAATCAGCCGCTCTCCATATAAGCTCTAATCCTGTCTTTCATGAGAGAACTAAACACATTGAGATTGACTGCCATTTTATTCGGGAAAAGATTATGTCTGGAGACATCAAGACTGAGTTCGTTAACTCATGTGATCAATTAGCAGATATTTTCACTAAGTCTTTACGGGGACCTAGGATGGATTATCTTTGTATCAAGCTAGGCACATACGATTTGTATGCTCCAGCTTGAGGGGGAGTGTTAGATATGATTAGATATTAGTTGATATTGTTTGATATTGTTGAGATATTGTTAGATATTGTTAATCACAATATCAAATAATATCTTTTTATTTACCCTATTTGTATTCTGTTACTCTTTTGAGGAGTACCTTTCTTTATTATAAATACACTGCCCTATGTGTGGTAAATACATAAGGGAAATTAACCCTATATTCAACAATTATAAATGTAAAGTACAGGAATTTCATATCATATAAAGAGCTTACCATCCCCTATTGCTAATGTCAGATCATCTGTGCGGCTTTTTATCAGATCAACAATTCCTGCTTTCTGCAAGGGTGCAACACGGCAGCATAGTACAACCCTACAGGAAGTTGCAAGGTCGAAAAGCTGAAGAAAGGAAAAGGGAAAACAGTAAATATTTGACATGAAATTATTGATACCAAGCTAAACAGTTCCATATGGACTTAAATAAATTAAGCTTAAGTTTTCAAATATACATAAATATTCCCATCGAAAAACTTCAAATGAACAAGGATAATCTTGCCTCTGACTGTAGTTCCTTCTCCAAAATATAAACCAAACTGGTTCCATCAATTATGAGGGCTAAGGGAGCAGTAGCTCCTTCCTTTCCTCCATTCCTCTTGGGCAAGCCATCATCATTGTGGATATCAGAGCGACAATGTCCAGAACCAGTTTTGTACTTCAGAATCAGATGTTCTCTACTTGAAGATTTCAACCCATACTTAGCTATAGCCTCAGTCAAGAGCTTTCTGCACTCAACCTCTGAAGTGCCATTTATAATTATCTGTTGCATATCTCCACTCAGAAGTTTACAAGAAAGACCAATTGAAATTGCGGTCTCTTGCTTATCACCAGTAAGAACCCAGACCTTGATTCCAGCTTGCCGCATGGACTCAATGGCTTCAGGTACACCCTCCTGCAGCTTGTCCTCAATTCCAGTTGCTCCAAGTAGCTTTAGGTTGCATTCTAAAAGAGATGCTGATTGACGTAGTTTTGAAGCTCGATCAGTCAATGAAGTGCTCGCATCTTCATACATGTTTTGCCACTCCTCAAATTCGGCATCTGAAAGATTCTTGGAGGCAATTACAAGAGTTCTTAAACCTTGCATAGAATATTCAGTTAAGTGATTCTGAGTTTCATGTTGTATGTAGTTGCCTTCAGAGTTAGGTGCTAAAATGCTAAACATTGAAGTATCGGCACCTTTAACCAACACCTTAACTATATTATTAGGAAACCGGATAACAACAGACATCCTCTTTCGTACACTATCAAACTCATGCAGGCCCAATACATCCAACCTGTAATTCACACAGAAATGATTAACTGAATATAAACCACACTGAACATAAAATGTTGCACTAGTATATGCAATATAAGTATAATTCAATTTCATTAAGTACAAAAGCCCAACAACATTTTGAAAAAACAGTCTTGCACCAAATGGAAGTCGCTATTTACCTCAGTTTCTCACCATTAACATCAACAACAACATTTCCGGAGGTTCGCTCAAATAGAGTATATCCATATGCACAGGCAGCTGAAACTAGAGCTTGTTCATCAGGAGACTCTCCCTGGTAATCAATACTTTCTATGTCTTCATCTGGTTCTTCTTTTCCGCAAGTGGAAACTTTATTACTACTACCAATGGGGATCACAGTATTACAAACAGCCAATGTAAGGAAAAACTCATGAGCGGAAATTCTTTCATCTAAATTTGAGTCTTTCTGCAACAATGCCATTAGTTCAGAATCAACAGCAATTTCAGATTTGAGCTTCAGTCTTCGTTTACCACTATTGGCTGCTGCTGCAAAACAGCACCAAAATGTGTTTGTGACACATACACCGTCAAATTTCAACACATCATAAACTTACAGATTATTCTAATAGAACTCAAGTAGTCAGTAACTCAGCTCAAAACATACAACTTAATCAATTGGTGGATGATAGAAAAAAATTATTGAAGGGTACAGATATTTCATCAGACAAGTCTAAGATGGGGAAGAAATTTTGAAATTAAAAGTTAGTCCTACATATATAGAGCTTCACAAATGAATGACACATTCCACAGGCCAATCCCAAGATTTATTTAGGTAAACTAATAGAAAATGACTGCAGAAGAGAACATCCCACTGCAGGGATATGAAGGTGTATTATATGGGCACCAATTTTCTACAAACTGTATAATAAAACACCTAATCATACACAAAAAATATCATAACTAGTGCTCACATATAAAGCCTTTCAGCAACTTTAAAACTACATTAGCATCACCAAGATAAAGGCATGCCACATCTTCAAGCAAGCTGGAAATACATAATGACCTCGAGTGAAGCCCAAATAAAGAAAAAAAATACCTGTATTGTTATCAGCTGTAAGCAAGGAGCTCCCGTAGCTTTTTCCGTGTACACTGGCTTTCTGAAACTCCATTTTGTTTTCTGTCAGAGTTCCTGTCTTATCGGAGAACACATAGCGTATTTGACCCAAATCTTCATTTATGTTAAATGATCTACACTGGAACCTTGATTCAGAGTTAGTATCATACATATCCCTGTCCTCTATCATGAAGTATGACTGACCCAAACGAACTAACTCCATTGTGATATATAGAGATATTGGTATCATTATCTGAAACACAATAATAGAGCTCAAAAATGAGAAGAATGTTTCCATTGGTATCCCATAATATCTGTAATTCTTTCCCTCATTTGGCCCATTGTTTAAGTATGTTGTTCTGTAGTAAGGCAAGGTGTCAAGCTGATCCTTGTGGCGTACCAGCCAGAAACCCATCCCAAGGGCAACAACTGCGCACATGATAAAAAGAAAAACTGACAACCAAAAAGTTTCTCTGTTCATGTAACTTTCCAGTTTGCTTCTCTTGGAAGGGGAAGCTGCAGTGTTCATCATTGCTTTTGTTTGCTGTCCTGCATAAACCACAACACCAATTATCCAAGCCGTGTTCTTCAGCATGCAACCACGCAGTACAATGTTTGACTGGTTAAGGGGAATCTTATGGCCATTGAACTCCAAGTTGGCAGTAAACTCATAAATGTTCCGATTTGGTGGCTCACATTTAATAACTCCAGCGACAGCACAAGCATCTGGGAACACTGCTGAAGCTGTTTCTTGCTTGGCAAACCTGGTCTTCAAATTCGATTCCCCATCCAAATTCATTGTCTGAATATAGGCAACCCCACTCGGATCACTTGTCCCCAATAAGACCATGTCAGCAGGAATCGTCTCATTGGCAAAGATTTGAACCACATCACCGGCCTGTATATTTTTCCATCTCTTGGAGCAGAACTGAGCTGATTGAAGAACCAGACACTCTCGATTGTTTTCATAGCAATCCGATCGGTGCCTGCGCCAATCCTCGTAGGCATCCTTGATAGCAGTGACGCAGAGCACAAATAAAAGGGGGAAAAGGGACACGGTTCGGCCGAAAACAGCAAGTGGAGGAAGCTGATTCAGGCAAGCAATGGCAAGGAAATAGAGATAAGCAACCCGGTGAAACTGAATGAAGAGATTCTTGGGCAAGAAGGTGAGAAGAGTGTATCTGCTAGTTTGGATCTCATTCCCAGCAAACTCATATTTTTCATTAGTCTTGATGGGATCATTAATATAGATGAGATTGGCATTGTTCTCATGTATGATGATGTTATCATCAAATTGGACACTGCTTTTGGGACGAACTCTGTTGTGGCGAGAATGGGGAATTTCAGAGGGGGGGATGTTTGCAGCATTACGTTCCATGGCACGCCACGACCCCCCTAACGTGGTGCACTCAAACTGAAACCTTGTTCAGTGCATTGGCTCACCAATCCCTGAACAAGGCTATGCAATTCGAACCAGATTGAAAAGCAACCACAAACAATCTTCTTATCTTGCTTGTAATCAGAAAATTGAATAAATAATAGAAAAATAAACAAATGATGGAACCTATGGGCCTTCAAGCTCACATTGGTGGCAAAATCATCTCATTCCATCCCATTGCAAATTCCATCCATGATGGTGATTGTTCCTCCCCTCCCCCTCTAGCTGGAACAAGAAAATTTGATTGAATGATAACAATAACGATGATAATGATTAATTATGAGTAAATGAACAAATGGATTGAACATGAAACGTTAAAAGAAATAAACAGAAAAGAACCCGAAACTAATCTATCATGACGTGGAAGAAATAAAAAAAAAAAAAAAAGTGTGGAATTGAGGAGGAGAGGAAAGGGATTGGGTGGAGATGAAGATGAAGAATTCGATGTAGCGGAAATGCAAATGCAAATGAAATGAAATGGGGATGCAGAGAGAATGGGATAGGACCTGCGTTTGCCCCGTGGAATGGAACGGAACGGCTAAAGAAAAGCTTTAGATGGAAGGGGAGAACTTCCACAACGGAAAAAGGGTCAATAGTACAAAATCATAAGGGTAAAACCGAACTGATAAAAAAACTGACTAAATTTTTTAAAATAAATTAAAATCTATTTTTTATTAGATTTTTAAATATAGTTTTTCTTAAATTTCATAATTCAATTCAAATTTTAGATTAATAATGAAGAATTGGAATATTCGTAATTATTATATCTAAATATAATAGTAAATGTTTAATAAATATTCCATACGTATATTTTTAAAATATTGTTTTATAATTTGATTATATTTAAACCTATACATTTATATTTATACTATCACATGAGTGAAACCTATACGTTTTATGTATTGTATAAATTTTTTATTCTAATCTATGTATAAATTTTTTATTCTAATCTATGTATGTTTCTTGAAATTCACGAAATAATGTATTGTATCTTTAAATTTTATATTTATATAAATTCATGCATATGATTTTATAATATTAATTGATTGAAAAATATGCCCGTTTATCTTGTTTTTTTTTTATTATTTATAATGAATAAGTTTAGATAAGTTGATCTGATGACTATCATTTGAAAAATTTTTATCAAAATGAATTATGTGAATATTGAAAAAAAGAAAAAGGAGATTCAATGCAAAGATACTATAATGTTTAAGTTAGTGTAAGAAAAAAAAATCTCATGAGAATATAATGATTTTATTTATAGATTTTTTATCAAGGTATTTTAAATATAACTTTTTTTTAATTCTGATTATAACTAAATAATTAGATATATTAATAGTATATTCACTACAAAAAATATTAAAGTTACCAACGGTCAAAATCCGTCGGTAAAACGAATTCGACGGTCAAAAATCTGTTGGAAATAATTTTATTATTTATTAAATATTTTTTTTATAGAAATATCCCTTTATATCCCCTTTATATTACTGAATTCGACGATCAAAAATCTGTTGGAAATAATTTTATTATTTATTAAATATTTTTTTTATAGAAATATCCCTTTATATCCCCTTTATATTCTTAAAATTTCTTCATAGCTTTGAATTATTATTCAAGTTTAAGAGAAATGTCATTGGCAGGATTTGAACCCGATCTTAGAAGTCGAGAGTCGATACTCCTACCACTAAGTTACTTAGAATTTCTTGATAACAATTTACAAATAAATTATATTTATATACAAATATACAAATATATTTATATATTTATATATTTTTATATTTTTATATTTATATATTTATATATAATTAAATATTTATTTTTTAAAATTATTTAATTAAATAAATTATTATAAATTAATCTAATTATGATTAAATTAGATTATTAAATCAAAATATTTTATTTTTTAATTAGGTGAATAATTAAATTATATTATCTAATTTTACTGACGGATATATCCGTTGGTAAATAATTGTTAATTTACGTATAAATTTACCGACGGATATATCCGATCAGTAATTAATTGTTAATTTATCGACGGATTTACCGACGGATATATTCGTCGGTAACTAATTATTATTTTACCGACGGATATTTTCGTCGGTAACATCAAATTTCAAAAATATTTTATATCCGTCGGTAATTTCCGTCGGTAATGATTATTTTCCGACGGCTACAAATCCGTCGGTAAATATCCGTCGGTAATACGCGATTTTCTTGTAGTGATTATTTTCAATTCATTATGTAATAAATGTGGGAATCTTAAAGTACATAAGCTTCTCAAATTCAAAGTCTAACTTTATGTTTTGTTTGTTTCTAATGATTTATTGTAGTAGAGAATTTAAAGGAAGGGATTTGTGGGGATATACGTAGGTTTGTGTCTACTAATTTGAGTATATTTTTGGTGATGGGGAGTACCAAGAAGAAGTGGATGGTTGAGTAACAAATGTTTAAATTGTTCTCATTAATTTTTTTTCATTTGCATGAATATCTCATTCCACTTTACAAGGATAATTTGATCATTAAATTAAAAATATTATTATTTAATTATCTTATATTCAATCACATCAATGACATAAATTATAATAAATCGACTCAAATATCTTCAAATCTACTATTTTTCCCTTAATCCAAACAACCTCACAAATCCACTCAAATCACCTCCAATTCACTTTCTCAAATCTTCACCCCAATCCAAACACGAGTTTAGTATAGACAAATGAATTGACTAAGTGCATATTCAATAGGAGGAACTCACATGAGTTGCTTGTTACCTTGAAGAATGTAATACAACTATTTATGATGTTACATTATTTTCAAGCAACCCAACTGCATTAGAATTTGGTTTTAATAAATTTAAAAAAACTCATTCTTTCTCATACTTTGTTCATTTTTTTAAGTTGTTTAATTACCAAAAAAAAAAAAATTAAGCAACTTATCATTTCAGATAGGATTTCTCAAATGAAAAGTTTCTTTAAGTAACTAATATTTTATTTAAGCATCTCAATAAAACTCCCATTAAAGATGCTTTGAGTAAGTCTCATATATGGAATTTTATAAGATTTTGTTGAGCAAGTTTGATCTCTATTGCAGAAGTGACCAAGTGGATTTAACGATCATAAGTTTTCTTGACAATTGTGCAATTCATACTAGTAAAGTATCATTAAAGTCGATGTAATTGTAATTTATAATAATGACTCATGTGTATTCTATGAGAGATGTGTGATCAATTTAGAAATATAGATAAATGACTTTTTGATAAATGAAACTTGATGTTGGTTCTATTTGTGATTAAGTGTTATAACGTACTAGACATAATGACATATTCAAAGTTCTCAAATAATTGTTATTACATAATGATATGCTCAAATAATTGTATAACTTGAATGTATATTGATATGTTATGCTAGCTACATTCAATAATGATGTGTTGCGATAATTATGTTTAGTGATGACGTGTTGCAGTGGCTAAAATAATATTTGTTGAGTTTCTTTACCTCCATCATGTTTAACTCGGGACTAAAATGATATTCGACAAGTTAAATTACCTCTACCATATTTAGTTTATGGCTAAAATAATATTTAATGAGTTCTATTACCTCCATCATATTTAGCTCATGACTAAATAACATTTAACAAGTTTCATTACCTCCGTCATATTTAGCTCATTACTAAAATAATATTGGTGAGTTTCATTACATCTACTATATTTAACTTGATGGGAATTTTAGGGTTTTATGTATATGCATTTCTGATATATCATGTGAATATATTTCTATTCATGTACTTTATGTATATATAAAGTAAAAATATTACAAAATATCAAATATCAATAATATCTTAATCATAACTGCCTAAATCAAAATAATAACCTAATATCTTTTTACCTTCTCTCTTAAAAGATAATAAAATCTCTTAATACCTAATTTAAATAAAAGATAATAAAGTAATATTTCTAACATTCCTCCTTACTTTAATATCTATTTATTTGAATTTGATATTTTTTCTTTTATTTTGCTAATAATTTTTCCTCCTTTTTGTTTATACTTCTTGTCATCTTCCTTTTTGTATGCGATCACATCTTCATTCAACTTTATTTTCTCCATTAAAGTATTTCTATAAATCCTAATTCTCAAGACTCCTCGTTTGTTAAATTTTGAAAAATTTTTAATAATTAAATTATTAAGAATTGGATAAAACGATCTGTAAAGTTTTATATTTATTAAATTATTTATGATTTTCTTGAATTTTTCTGAAATTTTTAGAAAATACTCAAAATTGACCCGTTTTACGTGCAGTTGGACGTCAGATAATATTTATATGTTTTAAGATAGAAAGTGGAAGTAATAGAAGTAATTAAATTAAGAATTTAATAATATTGTAGAGATAAGAAGTGGATCATTTGGTTAGACCTTTGTCATAAGATTTGAGGGTTATGAGTTTGATTATTGTATGTGCATTAAAACAATTATAATTTTTCTATTATTTTATAATTGTTAGAAAATACTCATGTGTGTGCCTGAACATTGAGTATGTTTAGCGACTTAACAAGTTTTAATTGCCACATTTAGAAATTTATTTTATTGTATGCATTGAGTGTGGATACATTAAAACCTTACTATGTGTGTGAGTTAACAAGAAACATATTATGGTTTGGCCTAATGCTTAAGTTTTAAGGGTTGTGAGTTCAAATCTTGAATAGAGTAAAAAGAAGAAAATAATGCATAAATTTTTCGTAATATAATCTGCTGAGCGCACAGGAATCCGCTAAGCGGATTGTGGTTTGAAATTTGACTTTTAAAAAGAGTGTCATCTTCTTCTGCAAGTTTTTTGTAGGTTCCTCATTTCTCTCTTTCTCTCAAAACTTTCCTTATCTTCAAGCTTGATTTTGAAGGGGAAATCTTGATTTTCTTGAGGAGCTCCAAGAGGTAAGTTTGTTTCTCTCAATCTCCTCTACATTTCTACGGTTTTATTTTTCAAAATTGTGCATTTTTCATTTTTTCTTCTCACTTGGCTGAGCTTGAATGGGAGTAGGAAGAGTGTTATTGTAGGTTTTACACCTAGGACACTAGAATAATGCTTAGAGTTGAGGATTAGAAGTGGTTGAGCTAAATACCTTAAGAACCCTAATTCGTAGGTACTGTTCACCGAATTTCTGAGACTTGTGTGAACAGAATTAGGACTTGATTCCTTCATGAAAGTTGTAGCTCTCTAAGTGTTGAAATTTAGAAACTAGTTTCACATCAAACGAATATTTGTAGCTCAAGTTATACCCATTTTACTGTCAAGTGTTCTAGCTGTGATGTTAAGATGTTTTCCTATTTCAATTGCCTAGGTTTTTGAATTACTGGGATTGATACATGTGAAATTAGGACTTGATTCCTTCATAAAAGTTGTAGGAAATTATATTCGTGAAATTTAGAAATTTGTTTCATGTTAATAGCTTATGTGTAGCATGAGTTATAGTCAAATTACCAAGGTATGTTCAGAGTGTTATTGTAGTTGAGCCTTGTTTAAACAACCATTGTAAACTGAAAATTGCATCTATTTTATAGGCTATTTGAATTTATTTCCTTCATCAATATTGTAAAAAATTAAGTTATTGAAATTTTGGCTCAGACCTCATGTCAAAACAACTTATATAACTCTAGAAAATTCTGAAATACTGAACCTTGTCCGTTTGCTATAGGATTCTTCCTACTCTAAGTGCATACAAAATAGGATAATTTTCTAAGTTAATTGTAAGTTGAATGTGATCTTAAAATATTATTAGAAATAGATTAGCAACACAAAATGAATTTAAATTATCATGACATAGGAATATAAAATTCTAACTAGTATTTTATTACATATATAGATTTTGCTGAAACACAACATCAAACTTTGAAAGGAATAAATGTGGACGTATCAAGTAAGGGGTGAACTATATAGTAATAATTAAATCATAAACTTGTTTGACCTTATTTGTTGAAGTTGTCTAAATTTGTCATGATTGATAATTTTGATTTCATTATATGCTTGGTTGTGAAAGTGATAATGAATTACTTACGTGTATGATGGTGTAAAATACATGCTTGGTACTCTATTATGATATGTATTGTCTTTGAGTGAGTATTTATATGCATGGTGGTTTTCCATGAGAAAGTTCATTGAAAAATAAATTGAAAGAATTGGATGATGGGTTGTGAACCCATTTTGAACTGTATTGGAAGTTTTCTGCTTGTAACAGGTGATTGAAAATTGTTGGGAAGTCTGTATTACAGGGGAAACTCTGTCAAAATTTTTGAAAAAATGTGACTTTCTAAGAAAAACCACTTAGGGACTCATACATTACTCATCTGAAAATGGTGATTTGTGAAATCTGGGGAATAAGAGATTATGGACTCTGAGAATACGATAGGGAGGCCCTGAGGGAGGACTTGAGGATAGGAAGGGTAGTGGTTGGAGGCCCCAAAAAGACACAGGCTCACTACTTGTTGTCGGGGATCCCACTGTACAAACTCTCCTGTACCTGACTGTGCTCTTATTGTATATCAATGGTCAGTGAGCTACTGGGTTTATATTTGAGCATGGGTCTCAACAATCCCATTGGTGGATTTTCCATGCCTAGTAGTGTCAACTCCTGGCTACCCCAGTACTGATTTGAGAAATGATTCGGGCCCCATGCATAAACATTTTAGATAACATATTAAAATCATGCATCATTAACATCAATTATTTGGAATTTGATTGACTTGTGAATGTTTATGATGTTTGATTTTAAGATGATGTATGAATTGTTGCTCACCCTCTTGTCTTTCTGTTTTCTTTATTTCCTCTGTACTTGCGGTACTCGTGGGATCTGATCGGTCATTGTTTAAAGAGAGGGGAGGTGACACAGATTCCACACCCGATGAATATGACACTCATACTCATTAGCTGAGAGCCACAATGATGGCAATATGTATTGGGATAAACATATCCAAACTTTTATAGGCAGTCTTTTGTGGTACATAGACCTATACGATACTGGGTAGTAATCACTCTTATGTGTAGTTTGCTGCTCTGTAGGAAGTTATCCCAATGTTACCCCCAATATTTTAAAGGATTGTAACTAATATTTTATCTACACGTAATTATGAATGTTTACCTTTAGTACTTTCTTAAATGATGAAATGCAGGAATGAGTTATTGAAAATTTACATATTAAAGTTTATTTTTTTTTACCATTAACGTATTGGTTTAATATATTAATATTATGTACGAGGGAAAGATTATTATTGGTTTTATAAATCGGTTCACAAATTTAAAGAAAAAAAAAATCCGCTAAAAATTATTAATTCTTCTGATTAAGGGTTTATAAGGTAGGGTGTTACAATTTCTTCCTTTATCAACTTCATCTCCTTTGTTTCTTTCAAACTTCTTCATGGTAGTACCATTGACTCTTTTGATGGACATTAAAAACAGTTTCTTCATCTACATCTTTATTTTCCTCCTTAACATCAAGTTCCTTCAAGAAATATTCTTCATGTTTTTTCTTTGACTTTTCTTTTATATTTTCGTTTGTAATCAACTCTTTTATCAAATCTAAAGTGAAATTTTTTCCTTTCATGTGAACTTTGAATATTTCCAAATAATATTTGGTAAGTTTCATTACCTCTATCATGTTTAGCTCAGGGCTAAATGCAATAATAAATGTTTTGGTGAGCTACGATGACTACACATTTTCACATTAGCTTTGTGTTAGGAGAATGTTTTTGACAATGTATGAATTTACCTTTCTAGTGTGGTTATTGACACATTTCTATGTTTGAGGGTCATTTTCTTAAATTGTTCTTTTAACTTATATGCTCAATTCTATAAAGAGTTAATTATATAAATAATGTATGTATTTACCTTGTTAGTGTGGTTATTGACATACTTCTATGTTTAAGGATCATTTTTTAAAATAACTTTTGTAGCTTATATATCTCGTTTTGTAAGGAGTTAGTTATATGGACTGTCCAAATTTGGGACGAGCTTTCATTTTCTTTGTACTTAGTGGGTTTCTCTTGATTTTTTTGTAGAGAGTCAAATATTTTGTATTACATGAGATATTTTTCCATAATATTTATATCTTATCAAAAAAATATTGAACAAATATTTATATCACATTTGATCATATAATATTGAAATTATATCAATATTAAAATCATAAGGTTTAATCTATTATGATTTTTTTAAAATCATAACCACCACATCCTTTAATCTTCGAAATAAATGATATATAAAACTACAAATATATTTGAATTTGTAATATTAATATTTCATTTAGGAATAATTTGTGATGTCTAATATATAATATATATTATTGTTATAAAATTTAATAATACAATCATCAATAATATTGAATATCATTAAAAATAAATATTTTTTTATTAATAAATATATTTTTTATATGAAATTAAATTAATAATATTTATGAATTTAACATCATGCAATTATAGTTTGCATGCCTAATAATAATAATAATAATAATAATAATAATAATAATAATAATAATAAATCAATAACATTTATCTCGAGAAAAATATATCATTATATATTCTTGCTTGCATCTGACACTATCATTTCTAAATTTAAATTGAAATAATAAGAATCAAGAACCTGAGTGTGTTCATGGTATCTTCTGTGATACTTATTGAGACCATGCAATGCTGTTCCATAATTTCTCACTAGAAAAAGGAAAATGCAGCCAAAATAGATAAGGCGAGAAAAAAATGGAAAAGAAAGAGAGTAATATTTCTTATTATATTGAAGAGATAAGAATATATATATATATATATATATATATATATATATATATAAAAAAGAAATAAGGAAATCATTTAAAAAAGGTTTTTATTAAGTAACAAAATGAAAAGTCAAAGCTAGAAGTTGTACGTGAAGGAAACAAAAGAAAATTAATATCCCCCTCAAGTTGAATCATGAATGTTCATGATTCCAAGCTTGTCAATTACACCATGGAAAACACCATGCTTCAACGACTTGGTAAAGACATTTGCAATTTGAAGTTTTGTTGTAATACAAAGTAGATGGATGAACTTTGCATGTAGTTTTTCTCTAACCACATGACAATCAATTTTGATGTATTTGGTTCTTTGATGAAAAATGAGATCGTGAGTTATGTGCCTAGTTGAATCATTGTCGCAATAGAGAATAACTTGGGAAATGTTTTGAATGTCAAAGTCCTTCAAAAGATAAGTCAACCATTGAATCTCACAAGTGGTAGCAGTGAGAACATGATATTCAACTTTTGTGGATGACCTGGACATAGTGGTTTGCTTCTTTGATCTCCAAGATATGAGTGAGGATTCGAGAAAGATACATTAGCCAATGGTTGATCGTCTAGTCTTTGGGCAAGATGCCCAATCTGAGTCACTAAAACCTTTTAACTAGATATTTGAACTACAAAGGAATAAGAGACCTTATGATGGAGCATATTTAACATATTTGAGAATTCTTGCATGACATGATGATGATGAATGGTGGGTCTTTGAATGAATTGGCTAAGGCATTGGACAGTAAAACTCAAACCTGGTCAAGTGTTTGTTAGGTAGAGTAGCTTCCCAATAAGACATTGATAAGACTCTTTGTCACATATACCAACATCTTCATTATAAAACTATTTGATATTTTTTACCATGGGAGTGGAACATGGCTTGGCAGTAAGCATACTCATTTCAACAAGTATCTCAAGAGCATGTTTTCTTTGGCAGAGGTGTATTCCATCCTTGGATCTAGCAACTTCAAACCCAAGGAAAAATTTTAGATCTCCAAGATCTTTGACCTTGAAGGAGTCATCAAGAAATTTGATGATATAATTGATATCACCCGAGAATTTCTTACTAAGACGATGTTATCTTCATAAACAAGCAAAACTGTGAAACTTTTTGGAGTTCTTTAATGAAAAGTGATTAGTCAAAGTTAGATTGGATGAAACCATTGTCTTTAAGAGAATAAGAAAGTTTAACAAACCATTGCCTATTGGCTTTCTTAAAACCATATAAGGATTTCTTTAATTTGCAGACTTGATTGTGTTTTATCATCTTTAATCCATCGGGTGGAGGCATGTAGACATCCTCCTCAAGATCTGTATGCAAAAAGGCATTGTTCATATCTAATTGGTGTATAAGCAACAAGAGTTAGCACAATACAAATGGTAGTGATTTTTATGATAGGTGAAAAAGGGTCCAAATAGTCTATACCTTTAAGTTGTTTGAATCCTTTAGCCGCTAGCCTAACTTTGTATCGCTCTATGGTGCCATCAGATCTTCTTTTGATTTTATACACCCATTTACATCCAATGGGTTGTTTTAGAAGGAGTTCAATTATTTCCCAAGTTTAGTTATGATAAAGAGTTTTTGACTCTTTTTTCATTATAGACCCCAAATCTTGCCCCACCAATCAGTAGACCTCAGAAATTCTCCATTTCGAAGATGGTTAAGGCTCCATTAGGCCCTTAGTAACATTCACTGGACTCCATTTAAAAAGAGGAGATATTTTTGAGAAAATAAAAATTTCAGAAAAAATCAGAAAACTGGGACGACCGTCCCACATGTCCAAACGGTCATCCCATTTGTTATTTAAGCTGGGACGACCGTCCCACATTCCCAAACGGTCGTCCCACCTCCATTGAACCTTGGGACGACCATCCCACTTTCCCAGACGGTTGTCCCACTTTTCCTTGAGCCCGAGACGACCATTTCACTTTCCCAGACGGCTGTCCCACCTAACAATTTTCCAGACGGGCGTCCCGGCCTTCCTGGCGCATTTTACTATAAATAGGGGGCTCATTCTCCACTTTCCACACACTTTTCCACTCTCCTTTGCTCTGAGAACCTAGTTCTGGGATTTCTAAGCAACTCTGAATAATTTTACAGAGTATGAGTGATCTTTTGACACTCGGGGAGTTAGTTAATAATTTTTGTTCGAGTGAGGAGCGCCTTTGTAGAGTGCAGGGACTGCCAAAAAGCGTCCTCAAGTTCAAGATTTATAAAAGCTCACTTCGGAGGTTCTTCTTCATATCTCTTCTCGTTTATTGTTTTCTTTTATTGCTTTTCTTGTATGCATTAGATACTAAGATCATGTAGATAGTCATTTAAATATTGCAATGAATAAATAAGGTATAAACATAATTTTAAAGTCTTTATTTTCAAGATTATTCCATCATATGGAACCTGAAAGGGACGTTGTGGGGGTGTTAATACCTTCCCCATACATAACTTACTCTCTTACCCAACTCTGGTTATAATGGCCAAAGTTGGTTTTTCTTAATTCAACGCCTTCTATTTTCCTTTTTTGATGTTTATGGTAAAAATATCGGTGACGAATTTTGAACCCATTTTACGAAAATCTCGTCCTTAAGGATAGTTCGGTTATCGAACATCCTAAGAGCGATGACCATATTTTTAAAACAAACGCGAGTCATCAAAATCATTGCGTTGCTCTGACCGCTTTTTTGTGGCGACGACAGATGACAACTCCACTGGGAAGCTAGAGAGTTAATCTCATTTAATGATGAAATAATCTAAAAATATTATATTTGAAATTATGCCTCTACCCTTTCTTTGCTTTACTGTTTGGCTTTAATAACTGTTGTATGTTTATTTTCTACAATTGTTTGAAATACAAACTGTACACAAACCCTTGTACACAACCGTCCCTCTATACCTGGGGCAAGAGTGAATACATATAGGGAGTGGGTGGTGTTTATGGTCGGCCATGGTAATGACTATAATGCCAGCAAGTCATTGTCAGAAGTCACCACTCAAGGTGATAATCCTCCTCTCTTAGTCTGTAGAACGTCGACAAGGCACTTAAGCCACACATGTTTTGAGGGCTAAGAGACCGTGGGAACCCTATAATGGGGGCACCTTGGGGACCTAGACCTTGTGAGACAGTTAGAACATACCTTTTCCAATGCACTTTTCTGCAGGAAACCCCTACCTCGTGATTAAAACGTCGTCACTTTGTTCGCGGATGAGTGAATTGTTTATGCATTTGTTTGTTACATTTTGTTTGTCACATTTGCATAGCATAATCATACAACAACAAATAAAAATATAATACAAATAAAATAACATCTCAAAATATTTTTTTGCAATAAACAACCTTATCTCGGACATTCTTTATTTAAGTTAGTCTGATTTTAGGTTCTTTGTAAGCTAAGTAGTCACGTTGACTTACAGAAGAGATTAGGGGTTATAAAACTAAATTTTTTATAATAAACAAACTTTATTTGTAAACATTCATTTAAAAATAATAAAACTCAATAAAACGATTTTTGACAAAGTCGAGTCATACATACCCTCATCATCTTAAGAGTGGTAAAGCTAAAGAGAGAAAATAAATGCATAAGAAACAAATGCATACACAACATTCTAATAAAATCTCTCAAACATAAATTCATACATTACTAGGATGGGTTAGATATCCTTAACAAAAAGGCGAAAGAGGCCCCAAGCACGTTTGTAACCATCCACAAGGAAGGCACAAAGGTGCTAAGGTGCGGTAACCTTCATAATACTTGTCAAATCCATGATGGGGAAGGAACTATTACACCAAAGTGGGTATGGTACCCCGCAAAGCATAAGATTTGAGGATGATACCAAAGCTATTGTCTTAAGGCATATCTATCCTACACTAATCATTTATTTCACAAAATTAAAAATAAAAATCCTAATGCATTTTGCATTCTAGAAAGTGGTTGGTCTTCTTTCTGTCCTTACTCGTGCTCAAAAAGACAAAAAGATGGAGCATTTGGAGGAGTAAAACCATAAGCTGACGACAAAGCTTAACTCCATGAAGGAGCAAATGACGCAGCTAATGGAGCTGATGCGCCAACAACATCTCGCCAAGGAAGGTCTTCATAGTGACCATGCCTCTCACCACGAGGAGGAAGAGGAACCCCTACATGCACATGAACGGGCAATCCATGTACAGTCTGACAGCAGGGAAGTCCACATCTATACCCCTGAAGTCTCTAAGAAATATATTTCCGCCATTAAAGAGAGACTAAGAGCCATGGAGGGACATAACTTTGACCTGAAAGAGGCGGCCAACATGTGCCTCGTCAAGAATATCCGCTTTCCCCCCAAATTCAAAGTTTCAGATTTCCTAAAGTATATGAGAATGACTTGTCCAAAAAGCCATCTTATAATGTACTGCCGTAAGATGGTTCCATATGCTGACAATGAAGAACTCCTGATCCACTGTTTTTAGGAGAGTTTGGCCGACTCGACCTTGAATTGGTATATGCAGTTGGAGAGAGGGCAAGTCCAAAACTGGAAACAGCTAGCAGACGCCTTCCTTCATCGATATAAACATAATATCAATCTGACTCCAGATAGGTCAGATCTTCAAGCTCTGAACAAGAAAAACGACAAACCCTTTAAGGCGTATGCTCAGCGATGGAGGGAGTTGGCTACCCAAGTAGAGCCTCCGCTATGGGGCAACAAGATCGTGTCCTTGGTCATTAACTCGTTGACGGGTCCCTATTACGATAAAATGATAGGGAATACGTCAACCCTTTTTGCGGACGTGGTCACCATTGGTGAGAGAGTGAAGCAAGGGCTGAGAAGTGGAAGGATCGCACAACCTTCCTCATCCAATGCGTCATTGAAGAAACCCTTCAACAAGAAAAAGGAGGGAAACGTAAATGCCATCAACCTCACTACTCCTTCTGCTCTACAAGCGGCTAGGCAGCCATGCAAAAAGGAGAGGAAGTTTACTCCTCTCGCAACCTCCTATGGGAATCTGCTGCCACAACTGATCGAGGCTAAGCTCCTTGTGCGCGTTCCTCCAAAGAAGATGGAACCACCTTACCCTAAGTGGTATAAACCCAACGATAAATGCGATTACCACTCAGGCGCCTCTGGGCACTCGAATGAAAACTGCTTAACCTTGAAGTACAAGGTCTAAGAACTATTAGACGCCGGGTGGATCACATTTGACGCTTCTGCTCCCAATGTGGATTCCCAGCCTTTGTCTCAACCAGAGTAGTAGGTCTGGACAGAAGGACCAACTATATAGGGCTCCTTTTCCATTTTTACTTTGTATTTCTCACAGTCCCAGCCCGTGGGCGCAAGATACCTGATTAAAAAGGCTTTTTGTACATATTCCTTTTTATCAATATAATGAGACATTTCTCATAACATCCATATTCATTTTCATTCTTTCCTCTCTTCTATTTATTATTCTTTCAAAATAACTGAATAATAAAATCTATACCTAAACAAAACCCTTGAAAATAATCATGTTTGTGATTAATAACTCTCTGCGAGATCCGAAAGCCGAAGGCGAATGGATCGAGTCGGACAGTGAGGAGGGGACCATCTCCCCGGACATGCAGAGGTTGTTAGAGTTAGAAGCTTGATCTATACGGCCCCATCAAGAAGAAACTGAGGCTATTAATTTGGGACAAGGGGAAGATAAGAAGGAAGCAAATATCGGTACCCAAATCAGTAATGACGTCAGGGAAGGGCTGATATAGTTATTAAACGAATATGTGGACATATTTTCTTAGTCTTACCATGACATGCTCGGGCTTGATGTAAACATTGTAGAGCATCGATTACCTTTGAAAGAGGGATTCTGACCTGTAAGCAGAAGCTCAAAAGAGTAAAGCCTGATTGGTCCTTAAAAATTAAGGAGGAAGTGCAAAAATTGTTAGACGCCAATTTCCTAATCGTGTCCAAGTACCCCGAATGGCTGGCAAATATTGTGCCAGTCATAAAAAAGAATGAAAAAAATTAGAGTATGTGTGGACTATAGGGATTTAAATCGTGCAAACCCAAAAGACGATTTCCCCTTACTTCACATTGATATGTTGGTAGACCACACTGCCACAAATACACTATATTCTTTCATAGACGGATATGCAGGGTACAATCAAATTAAGTTGGTCGTCGAAGATAGAGAGAAAACCTCCTTCATCACACCGTGGGAAACATTTTGTTATAGAGTAATGCCTTTTGGGCTAAAAAATGCGGGAGCTACCTATCAGAGGGCCATGGTAACATTATTCCATGACATGATCCACAAAGAAATTGAAGTATATGTGAATGATATGATTACCAAATCCAGAAGTGAGATGGACCACATTCAATATCTAAAGAAGCTATTCAATCGACTTCGAAAGTATCAGCTTAAGCTAAACCCGACAAAATGTACTTTCAGAGTGCGGTCGGGTAAACTTCTAGGGTTCATCGTTAGCCAAAAGGGAGTCGAGGTAGATCCCGATAAAACAAAGACGATTTTGTAAATGCTGCCACTAAAGACGGAAAAAGAAGTTAGAGGGTTTTTGGGCCGAATAAACTACATAGCCAGATTCATCGCACAACTAACATACAAGTGTGTACCCATCTTCAAATTGTTGCGCAAAAATCAACCAACAGTTTGGAATGAAGAGTGTCAACAAGCCCCGAAAAGATTAAGATGTGCTTGACCAATCCACCAATATTGGTGTCGCCCGTTGAAGGAAAACCTCTGATCCTCTACCTATCAGTACTCGAAGAGTCCATGGATGTGTGTTCCGTCAACAAGATGAAATGGGAAAGAAGGAGCAAGCCATATATTATCTCAGCAAAAATTTCTTAGACTATGAGACCCATTATACACCACTTGAAAAGACATGTTGCGCATTGGTGTGGGCAACTCAACGTCTCCGACAATATATGGTTAGATATACGACTTGGTTGGTTTCCAAAATGGACTCAATCAAATATCTATTCGAAAAACTCGTCTTGATCGGAAGAATAGCTAGGTGGCAAGTACTCCTCTCAGAATTTGACATCATCTATGTCACCCAGAAAACTATCAAAGGTAGTCCTCTAGTAGACTACCTAACACATGGATCAACAGATGAATATCAATCCCTACAAGACGATTTTCCTGATGAACATATCATGCATATTGAGCACAAAGAAACCAAAGATGACACATGGACTATGTTCTTTGATGGAGCCTCGAATATGCCTGGACACGGGATTGGAGTCGTTTTAATATCTCCAAAAAATAAGCATATCCAAGTTACAACCAGGCTAAACTTTGATTGCACAAACAATATGGCTAAGTACGAAGCCTGTGCCTTAGGTATCCAAGCAGCTCTAGATCACGGAGTGACCAAACTCAAAGTGTTTGGCGATTCATCCATTGTTATCTATCAGCTCAAAGGGGAATGAGAAACCAGAAATTCCAAATTAATCTCGTATCTAGAGTGTATTCATAATTTGATTTCATGGATGGAAAGCGTCACCTTCGAGTACATCCCTCGGGAACACAATCAATTTGTTGACGCCCTCGCTACTCTGTCATCCATGTCCGCCTTAGATCAAGAACATGAAATGCATGTAATCCATATCAGGCTGCATGACAAACGAGCTTTCTGCATGGTAATAGACAACGAGGAAGACAAATCTCCTTGGTATCATGACATCAGGCGATACCTTATAAAGGGCGAATATCCCGAGGGAATTTGCAATAACGATAAAAGGACCATTTGTAAGAGAGCCATGGGGTTCACATTAATAGGAGAAACCCTCTATAAAAAGAATTTTGATCCACTCTGTTAAGATGTGTGAACCAAGAAGAAGCTCAAAATTTAATGAGAGAAGTCCATGAAGGAATCTTCGAGACCCATATAACAGGGTATGTCATGGTAAAGAAAATCCTTAGGGCAGGATACTTTTGGTCCACAATGGAGGGTGATTGTTACCAATATGCCAAGAAATGCCACAAGTGCCAAATTTACGCCAATAATGTTCATGTCCCATCAAAACCTCTTAATGTTTTGGCTGCACCATGGTCATTCGATATGTGGGGCATGGATGTTATTGGACCCATCGAACCCAAAATGTCCAATGGTCATCGCTTCTTCTTGGTGACCATTGATTACTTTACCAAATGGGTGGAAGCAGCGTCTTTTGCTCACGTGACCAAGAAAGTGGTAACCACCTTTGTCAAGAAGAATATCCTGTGTCGCTATGACATCCCTCATCGTCTCATCACTGATAATGAGACTAATCTGAACAATAAGATGATGGAAGAACTTTGTCAAGACTTCAGGATTCAGCATCATAAGTCCTCTCCTTATCGACCTAAAATGAATGGTGCAGTAAAGGCAGTCAATAAGACCATCAAGAAGATCATCCAAAAGATGGTCAAAACTTACAAAGATTGGCATGAAATGTTGCCCTTTGCCCTTCATGGTTATCGAACGTCAGTACGGACTTCCATAGAAGTCACTCCATATTCTCTCGTATATGGTATGGAAGTCGTACTTCCAATAGAGATCGAGATACCTTCCCTGCGAATTATCATGGAAGCAAAACTGACGAAAGCTGAGTGGGTCCAAAGCCGATATGACGAGTTGAATTTGATTGAAGAAAAGAGATTGGACGCCATATGTCATGGACAAGCCTATCAAAAGAAGATTAAAAGGGCTTATGACAAAAAGGTCAATCCCCATACTTATCACGAGGGGGATTTAATGATAAAGAAATTGCTTCTGGCCCAGAAGGATAAAATTGGAAAATGGGCAGCAAACTATGAAGGACGCTTTGTGGTCAAATGAACTTTCTTGGGAGGAACTCTTATCCTCACCAACATGGACGGAGAAGAACTTCGATACCCAATCAATTTAGATGCAGTGAAGAAGTATTATGCTTGAAGGCATTGCTAAAAAACCCGTCAGGATGAAAACCCGCAAAGGGCATCCGGGGCAAAAGTTAGGGTTCATATTCCTCACTAGGATACGTCCTAGGCAAAATTTAGAGGTTGAAAAAAAAATCCCATAAGAGCAATGGATATCTTAGTCAAAAACTGAAAGGCGGCTAAGGTGACATCCTTCCATAAGCAGGCAAGCTTTGCATAGTCTTCACTCCGAGTTCGAACATCTCAACTAAAGCAACTAGGAAAAACCAAGGGGGCAGATATCATAGACTTGATTGTTAAAGCCTAAATAATGTAGCCAACCTTGGCCAACCATTCTTCTAAAAACAGTTGTAATCCTTATGTAAAATAATAAACCTTTTGTTTATACATATCAATAAAATCCTCTTTTCATTTCCTTTCTCTTGACCAATCTATGGAAATGTCTCTCTATTGATAAATTATAAATATGTGAAAACTGTCAAGATCATATCATGAAAGAAAAAAGAATAATGTCTGCTAGGAGATTCTTAGACAAAAGTTAGGACAACCTGCTAGATTGAAAACCCGCAAAGGACGGTCTAGGTAAAAGTTAAGGCAATCATAAAAAAAGGAAAAAGTCCGCTAAGATGTCCTAGGCAAAAATTAAGGCAGTCCGCTAGACCGAAAACACCAAAAGGACGATCTAGGCAAAAGATAGGGCTAAATAAAAAATATATAATAAAAGAGGAGTCCATTGGCATGATCATAAGAATCCAGTAGGAGAATGCTAATCACTTTTCTAAATGCACCTCATAAAGGAATACATTGCATGTAGGGCATCCACACAAGTAGTCTCACAAAAAGACTTTGTCAAGATAAAAAACAAAAATAAAAATCTATGTAAGTAAATAACAAAAAACAAAATCCATGCATATAAGGAGACTAGGCTCCATGTTTGTGTTTGAAAACAGGAAGCACCCAAAATAAGTCTCCAAATAATGCTCTCCCTCCAGAAAACCGAGGAAGTTGCCACCAATAAAACGATTCAAGCAAAATAAGAGCTTTCGGAGCCGAAAGCTCCAAGCCATTATCTTTCCATATAAGAAAGAAAAGGTACATCAAGAAAGAAAAAGCCGACGAAAAGACTTAGTCATCTCTAAGCGGATCTTTGCCTACTTTGAAGGCAAAACAAAAAAAATTACCCTAAGACTCAGCATCATCGCCACAAGAGTCAGCAAGCACACTTAACAAAATTTCCACCAAGGAAAATAAGGGACTCAAAAGAAGAAAACCTTTCATCCTCAGTAGATGCCCAAAAAAAGAAAAGGCCAATAAACTCCCCAAATAAGTCACCCAAGAAAAGCAAGGAATAAAAAATTTCTCCTCCATGGAATAAGAGCTTCGCAAAGTCAATTTCTCCCGCAGTTTGATATGGTGCCTACTTTGGAGGAGTATGAGATTATGCTAAAATGTCCCAAGTCAGCCGGGGTCCATATCCGTCATGGGGCATATACTTCTGCAGCACAAGTCGCTGCCATCATTCGATTGCCGTTTCGGCAGACTACCCTGATAGCAAAAGGGAATGTCCAGGGTTGGAAAGTCACAATGTTAGAAGACCATTTATCCTCTTTGGCTGAAAGGGCAGAATGGGTAGCTTTCAACAAAACCCTGGCTTTAATCTTATTTGGAATAATTTTTTTTTCCTTCCATATCGACACAGTAGACCAAGTCGTCATGGACGCCTTCTTCGCCTGGGACGTGAACTCGAAGAGTCCCTTGCCTGCACTTCTTGCCGACACGTTGCTCTCGGTGGAATTTTGTCACCAGAAGCAAGGAAAAACACTTAGATGTTGCTCTTCACTGCTTTTTGTGTGGGGTGTCACACATTTCTACGCCTCTAGTCACATGGGGATATTCCCCGACCCTTTGAGAAGCTTCTCCAAAATCCCTCTCCACCAACGCACGACCATGGAGTGGAAGGTCGAGATAGAACAATGGGACGTAAACCAATTATCTTAGGTATGCCATTGGTTCTGACCTGGCCCAGTCCTTATCAGATGTGGGGATTATCCGAGCATACCATTAATAGGACTCAGAGGTTGCATAACCTATTATCCAAGGGTGGCTATGAGACAACTCATGAGGACCCAGACTGCAATACCCTGGGAAGAGCTTGGAGGATTGTGTTTCTTCGGAGACCCATGCACTGTCACTAACTCGCTTGTTGTAAGAAGAGCATGGGAGAAACCAGTCTTCATGGGAGATAGAGAGCTAGGAAAAGCTTGAGTAGTTGCCTCCAGTGACTACAAGGAATGGAGAAGAAATAGAGGGATGTCACAACCATCCGCCTCACCTGTTGTGCTTTCAAACAGTGAAGAGCTGCAAACCCAAGTTGACGCCTTGACCCGGAGGATAGAAATCATGGGAGCCCAGATGAGGGCCCTTGAAGAAAGAGAATAAGAATCTATCCTCACCATAGACGATCTACAGAGGCAATGCAAGAAGAAGGATCATGAGATAGAGCGCCTCAAGGATTAGTGTGCTGATTCTAACGAGCAAGTTATCTGAGCATCCAAAGCTACCAGAACCAGCTCGGATAACCAACTTCAGGAAATATCCGCCAAATCAGCACGCCTTGAGGCCAAATGTGCAAAATAGGCTCAGACGATCAAGGGGTTACTACAAGACCTCACAAGGACTCGGTCTGAAATACGCCAAGAACGGGAGGCCAACCAGAGGCTTAACAAAAGTCTCACTGAGCTACGCTGCAAAGATAGAGATGGGTTCGCTCAGTATAGGTTAGCTCAGTATGGTCAAGTATTACGATGCAAAACTTGATGAGTTGTAAGCCTTGGTCGTCCATCAAGAGGCGAAGATCAAAGAGGCTAAAAAATACAGTGAAGATATGAGCCAGGCGGTCCAAAAGCAAACCGAAGCACTTGCTCGTCACGTCCGGGAAGCTGAAAGTGAGTTACATAGAGATCAAGACCCGCCTGTGGATTTCTTTAGGCTTTTCCATTTCTGTCAAAAGTTGCTTCGTAGTGTGGAATAGGGGAATGTACACTTTCTACGAATATATATAAAATTTCTTTATTCAACAATTGTCTACTTGCATGCATATCATTCATTTGCACATTTAATTTTTCCTCCTTCAATTTTAATAAATAAGATAATAAAAAGGAAAGATTAACTAACACGTCTTCCAATCAGAAGGATGGAGAGAAAACCGCTCTTAATCAAGCTCTCCTTAACGGTCGATTCACCACAAGAGGATATAAGCCTCGGTCGTTGGTTCTCAAAGTCAATAAGGAAGAGGGGGCAAGGACGCCGGTACGTTTATTTATGCCTCGTCCTTTCCCCTATGAATCGAATAAAGCTATACCATGGAGATATGGGCAATCTTCACCAATAAAGGAGGATATCTCCAATATAGCCGGCATCAAGGGCATGACCAGAAGTGGAAGGATCTACTCTCCCAAGGAGTTGCAAGAGGATGCCCCCAAAAATAAAGGGAAAAATAAATAGACCGAAGAAAGATAAAGCAAGGAATCCAAGGAGGAGACCGGCGAATTACTCCAGTTCATAAGGCAAAGCGAGTATTTCATTATCGACCAGCTCAATCATACACCTGCAAAGATAACTCTGTTGTCTCTAATGATGAGTTCAGAATTGCATTGAAACGCCCTGATGAAGGTCTTAAGCAAAGTGCATGTACCTCACAATATATCCCAAGAAAAAGTTGAGAGGATTGTCAATCACATTACAACAAGCAATCACCTCACCTTCACAGATGAAGAACTCCCCTTACAAGGGTCGAGCCATAACAAGTCCTTGCACATTTCTATCAAGTGCAAGGAGTATCTCATCGCTAAAGTTCTTGTGGATAACGAGTCATCTCTGAACGTGATGCCCAAGTGCACACTGGACAAGTTGACTATTCAAGGAACCCGCTTGCGCCCAAGCAGCACAATCGTTCGAGCCTTCGACGGATCCAAAAGAGAAGTAGTGGGAGAAGTTAATCTTCCAATCCAAGTCGGACCCACTATCTTCAACGTTGATTTTAACGTAATGGATATTACTCCAGCATACAGTTGTCTTCTTGGCAGGCCTTGAATTCATGACGCTAAGGCAGTTCCTTCAATGCTCCACCAGAAAGTCAAGTTTACAGTAGATGACAAACTGGTCACGGTCCAAGCAGAAGACGATATCCTGATCAGTGGACCGTCTACCCAACCTTATGTGGATGCGGCTGAAGAGGCCCTTGAAACATCTTTTCAAGCGCTCGAAATTGCCAGCATAGAGAGACTTCCCAATAACACGAAGGTAGCCCGCATGATAATGAAACATGACTACCATCTTGGCCAAGGATTGGGGGCAAATTCCCAAGGGATGAGGGAACCCCACTACAAGAAAAACACCAAATAGTGACCGAAAATTCGGTCACTAAATGTGCAAAATCGGTTACTAATTAAAATAGTGACCGAAATAGTGACCAACCTGAATCGGTCACTATTTCCTTGGTCATCGATTTTAGTGACCGATTATATATAACCAAATCTGATCATCGAATCTGGCCACTAAATCAATGAAAAAGTTAATCAATAACAAATTTAATTATTTTTATTTATTTACATTTTTATTAAATCTATTATTTATTTTCCCTATCTCTTAATTATATTATATTTTGCTTACTTAAGTTTTTATTTATATTTATTTAGTTTAACTTATTATTAGGTGGTTTATTGTCATTGTCAGGATTCGAACCCGGTACCTTAGAGTTGGAGGTCGAAACTCCAACCACCGAGCCTACTAGGATCTTTTAATAATAACTTACAAATAAATTATATTTATATACAAATAAATGTATATCCGTATAAATATATAAATATAAAATCTATAAATAAAAATATATTTATATATTTTAATATATATTTAAATATTGATATATTTATATAGCATAATGTATATTAATATATGAGGGGATAATATTGATATATTGATATATTTGTATATATATATATATATATATATTTATATATTGATATATTTATATATTAATATATTTATATATTTATATTTTTATATTTTTATATTTTGATATATTTATATATTGATATATTTATATATTTATTTATATCCTTATACATTTATATCTTTATATATTTATATATTTGAAAAAAATATTAAATTTTAAAAATAAATATTAGAAAAATATTTAAAAATATATATAAATTATATTTACATTTACAAAATATTAAAGATATATGTTTATATCTTTACATATTTATATATATTTATATGTTTATATTTTTACATATATTTATATCTTTCCATATTTATATATTTATATATAAAGATATTAGTTTTGTATACAAATAATATTATAATATAGTATATTATACTATTAGTATAGTATACAAATAATATGTTAGTATAGTATAGTATACAAATTATTAATTTTGTAATTTATATACAATGAAAATAATATAATGGTATATTGGTATAGTATATTTGTATTCTAATTTTTAAATAAACTAAAATTACGCTAAATGTATAATAATATATGAGAGGATAATAAATTTAATCCAATTACTTTTATAAATATATAAATATAAAATCTATAAAATATTAAAAATGATATTATATTTTTAAAAACAAATATTAGAAAAAGGTTTAAAAACTAGTATTATCTTAAATTTATTAAAAGTATAATTAAATCTCTATTTTCTTAAAAAAATTTTAAACTTCTCAATTCTACATTTTTGTAAATTCTATCATTATATTATCATGCTCATTATATCAAAATGTTAAATACTTTTAAATATTAAAATTAACTTTATCAAAAATTAGGAAAAAAAATAATCCAAAAGAGTTCAAAAATATATTATAATATTGTCAATTTTGAGTTTAATTATATTGTTCATTCTCAAAGTAGAAAAATATATTGTAATTATTTTAATTTAATAAAATATAATTTAAAATTTTAATACTAAAATTAAAAGATTAAATAATAATAAATTTAATTCTTTAAATTCAGTAGTTAGAAACTAAAATTATAGTTTCTCTGTTTTAAATAATTAAAATAAATATTTAAAAATAAAAATCAAAACTAGTATTATCTTAAATTTATTAAAAGTGTAATTAAATATCTATTTTCTTAATTTTATTTGTTTCAAACTTCTCAATTCTACATTTTTGTAAGTTCTATCATTATATTATCATCCTCATCTCCTCCCATGTTCTACTTTATCTTTACAATAGTCAATATTCTTAACTAATTTATATTTTTAATTATAATTTTTTAGTATATATTTTGAAATTAATCAATTCTAATCTATTATTTGAAAAACTAATCAATTCTAATCAATAATTTAGAAAACTAATCGATTATAATTAATTATTTGAAAAAATTATCAAATATGATCGATCATTTTGAAAATATAATCGATCAGAATCATATTTCGCTTGAGCGAGAGTAGTCTCGCTCAAGCTGAAATACACTTCAGAATATCGTATAAGCCTTAACCGTTATCTAATATACACTTCAGATAGCGGTTATAGGGAACCGCTATTATATCCTCTCAATTATGATCGATCATTTCAAGTTATGATCGATCAGAATCAGTATTTCGCTCCAAGTGAGAGTAGTGTCGCTCAAGCGAAATACAACCCGAGAATGCCAATTTTGTGCAGGGCGTTTCGCTCGAGCGAGAATATTGTCGCTCAAGCGAAATACATTTTAGATAGCGGTTCCACAAGAACCGCTCTTAAAATTGCACTTCTAATAGCGAGTTAACCATTAACCGCTATCTAAATTATACTTTAGATAGCGGTTAACGTGGAACCGCTATCATATCTTCTCAATTATGCATAATGAAAACTTACATTAACTATTTTTTTGAATATTATGTTTTTAAATTTGCTATTAGAGAAAATCTTTCAGAATTCAAAATGTTAAATACTTTTAAATATTAAAATTAACTTTATCAAAAATTAGGAAAAAAAATTAATCCAAAAGAGTTCAAAAATGTATTATAATATTGTCAATTTTGAGTTTAATTATATTATTCATTCTCAAAGTAAAAAAATATATTGTAACTATTTTAATTTAATAAAATATAATTTAAATTTTTAATACTAAAATTAAAAGATTTCTGTTGCATGAGGTTTCTTCACTTAAAAGATTTTGCAAAATGCCTCTACAAATGTTTTTAACAATTAAAAACAAAGTATTTTGACAAAAGCTTTCTCAAATGCCTCTACAAAGTATTTTTAACAATTATATTGAGTTTAATTCTACAAATTAAAAGATTAAATAATAATAAATTTAATTCTTTAAATTCAAGTAGCTAGAAACTAAAATTATAGTTTCTCTGTTTTAAATAATTAAAATAAATATTTAAAAATAAAAATCAAAACTAGTATTATCTTAAATTTATTAAAAGTGTAATTAAATATCTATTTTCTTAATTTTATTTGTTTCAAACTTCTCAATTCTACATTTTTGTAAGTTCTATCATTATATTATCATCCTCATCTCCTCCCATGTTCTACTTTATCTTTACAATAGTCAATATTCTTAACTAATTTATATTTTTAATTATAATTTTTTAGTATATATTTCGAAATTAATCAATTCTAATCTATTATTTGAAAAACTAATCAATTCTAATCAATAATTTAGAAAACTAATCGATTATAATTAATTATTTGAAAAAATTATCAAATATGATCGATCATTTCGAAAATCTAATCGATCAGAATCAAATATCGCTCGAGCGATACTAGAGTCGCTCAATCGAAATACAACCCGAGAATGCCAATTTTGTGCAGGGCGTTTCGCTCGAGCGAGAAGAGTGTCGCTCAAGCGAGATACATTTTAGATAGCGGTTACACAGGAACCGCTCTTAAAAGCTCACTTAGATAGCGGTTAATTTGGAACCGCTATTATATCGTTTCAATTATGATCGATCAGAATGCAGTTATGACCGATCAGAACTATTTTAATCGATTAAATCTCGTTTCAATCGATTAAAACAATTTCTGCACAGACGTTTTAATCGATTAAAACTTATTTTTATCAGCTTAAAATAACTTGAAAAGTTTTACGAGAAAGTTTTGCAAGTATTTCAATCGATTGAATCGCGAAACAATCGATTAAATCAACTTAGAAGATTTTTTGTAAAGTGTTTTAATTGATATAAACGTTGTCGTATCAGTTAAAACAAATCTGTTAAAGAATCAAGAACGTTAATTTTTTTTTATAAAAGTAATTATTATATATTTTTTTATTTTATAAAAATGATTAATAAAAGAAAATTTTATTATTTTTTTCTTTTTTTAGGTGTAAAAGTATAATTAAATAAAAGATAAATATATATACTTTTGCATTTTAATTTTCAAATATTAATTTTTTTATGAAATTAATTTTAATTAAAAAAATTAAAGTGATATATATATATATATATATTTTATTTTTAATTTATTAATATTATCAAATTTTAGCTTAATAATTAAAAAAATTACCAATAATTTAAATTTTAATATATCTATAATTTTATATAATTATTAATATAAATTTAATTCTTCTAATAATATTAACACATTTATTAAATTAAAATTCTTTACTTTAATTAATTATTTTAAATTTTTTTAACGATTTTTTTTAAATAAAAACAATAAAACTTAAAATTAATTTCTAACTAAATCTTCACATATTTATGGTTAATACTATATTATATTAGTATGTTTAATTAAATTTTAAAATAAGTTCACTTTATTTTTACACTTTTATATAAAAATGACTAATATAAACTTAAAATATATATCAAACTATTAAATTATCCAAGATATTAATATAAATTTAAAATATCAATTCAGTAATTAAAATAATTTTAATTTTTTATAAATACATTGAAATACATTTTTATTAACATACAAGTAATATATATATATATATATATATATATATATATATATATATATATATAGACTAAATTAATAATTAATTTAATTATTGATTTAGTGACCGATTCGATGATCGAATCAGTGACCGATTCGGTGACTAATTTAATAATCAATTTTAATTTTTTTATTCACATGCTAAATTAAAAAATAAAATTAAATAATTATATTACTAAATTATTTAATAAGTTAGTAAACTATTTTTTTAAAATTTTTATAATGTTATTAACAATGTTATCACTTATTTTAAATTATTAAGTAGATTTATATTTAAAATATTTTAAATAAAATATTTATATAAATGAAAAATAGTTATCAATTTAAAAATTATTTTTTTAGTGATCTGAAAATTTAGTCACTAAATCAGTTACTAAATATAAAAAAAAATTCAATCACCACTTTCGGTCACTATTAACCATTTTTCTAGTAGTGATCGAATCGATGACCGATTCGATGATCGAATCAGTGACCGATTCGGTGATCGAATCGATGACCGATATCTCTGATCTGAAATTTTAGTCACTAAATCAATCACTAAATATAAAAAGGGAAATCAGTCACTGATTCAATTACTATCAGTGACTGAATTTTTCAGTCACTAATTTCGGTCACTATTTGGTGTTTTTCTTGTAGTGCCCCCAGAATTCAAAGATAACCCTTTAAAGTTTGGCCTAGGATATGACCCTACAAAGGGCCGAGCAGAAAGAAGAAAAGAGAAGTCTCCCCTCCGCACACTCAAGCAGATGTTCCGAAGTGGAGGAATACAAGCGTCGCGAGCAACCCTAGTCATTAGGAGTTCTTTTTCTTTCCTTAAGGGATGTAAACCTAGTGATTGTTAGAGATTATTCTCCGGGGCTAGCCCGACCCCCGGGCATCTTTTGGGCACATATTCCCTTATTAATTAATAAAGAATACATTTCTTACTATTCGTTTCTCTTCTTGCTACTTCATGTCTAGACCTCATAATAACCTTCTCAAAACAAACAAAGAAGAATGAAAAAAAAAAAGTGCATCCAAATAATCAAAATGTACCATTGCCAAAATAACCAAGTTGATTGATTGAAAGCACAAAATAAGGTTTTACCTCACCATAAATAAAGTCGTGTTTCGCCAATATTGTGTAAAAACAAAAAGAAAAGGAAAAATCCCACAGAAGTCAAAGGCCAAAAAGAAAAAGGGCAAAGTACCCGGTAGGAAACCCACTAAGGGGGCTACGCAAAAGATAGGGTCAACCCGTTAGGACACCCGAACAAAAATAAAGGGTAGTCTAGGCAAAAGTTAGGGTTATAAAATGAGATCTGATAGGTTTCCAAAAAAGAGAAAAAAGGAACCTAGACAAAAGATAGGACAAAACACAATATCTTAGTTCGAAAACCCAAAGGGCGGTCTAGGGAAATCAATCGTCCATAAAAGCAATGGAAATAAGCTAAGACGCAAATCCCTAAAGAAAAACGTTTGTTTAGACAGTAGCTTAAACACTCTAGCCAACCCTGGCCAGCCATTCTTACAAAATCTTTTCTAAAATAAAATCAACCATCTAAAACATAAGCCTTTGAATTTACCCCCTTTATTTCTTTTCTCTTGACCCTCACAACATTATTCTAATAATTAGTCTGAGAATATGGAGGCGTATAGTCAACAAGAGGATTGAAACCCCTAAAGCAAGAAAAAAGGGCAACGACATGGCAAAGTGTGCTCTCCAAACCAAAAGTCATTCTTCGGTCACGTTAGGTTCGGAACGGTACAAACAAGTACAACAGAGAAGCAAAACATCAGAGGGTCCCCCGTCTATAAGACGTACCAGTTAATCCTTCTGAAAACACTAATGAAATAGCATTATAGGACATCAAACATAAAAACATTGCATGCATAAAATGTTTTTGAACAAGGTCCTATTTTCTTAAAAAAAAAAAATCTTCTAAAATTCGAGACTGCCGTCTCGGCTTCTCAGATCGCCGTCTCGACCAGCGTAGAAACGAGACCGCCCTCCCGAAATTGAAGATCGTCGTCTCGCTTTGGACAAAAACGAGACTGCCTTCTTGATTGGCGAGAAGGTCGTCTCGCCATAAGCCCAAAACAAGATCGCCGTCTTGAAGTTCCAGACGGTAGTCCCGAGTCTCACAAAGTCGAGACCGCCGTCCCAAAATCCCAGACGGCGGTCTCTACCTGCAACGAAAAATCTATAAATAGGGGGCCTTGGGGTCAGTTTTGGGCATCCACTTTTGCATCCTCATACATACTTTTCTACATTCTTGAGTGCTTTTTCATTAAAAATGCATAGAGGAGAGACTTCTAGAAAGAGGGGTAAGGGTTCCGGCCCAAGCACATCTGCGGCCCCGGCTCCTCTGGACCTGACCTAACTAATGCCCCAGCACCAGGCCCGGCTCGAGCACATCCGGGGCTATACCTAGCATCCCATGCTGAGGTTGGACTTCCACATCCTCGCCGAGTTTGGATGGGAGGACGAGGTGTGGGGATTCATTGAGAGCATCGGGTGGGACTTCCTCCTCCAGCCTCCTCCCACCCGCATGTATACGCAGTCAGTAATGGAGTTCCTTGCCTCCATTACGCTGATGGAGCTACCCACCATGATCCTAGGCATCCCTCCGATCAAGATGGTCTCCTACTTCATGAATGGGTCTTACCGGATTACTACGCTAAATGAATTCAATCAACGTCTCCATCGGCTTCGTACAGCCTGAGGATATCCTGACCCCAAGGTATCAGGGAGCCGTCTGTGAGCGGCCGCCTACCCTCACAGCCAGTGAGATGTGGGAGGATCTCACCGGGGCGCAAGTCCTGCCGACCCTACTGAAAGGGTCCGTTCTCCTCCCCGCTCTCCGCATTTGCCACAGGGGACCATTCATGGGCGGAAGGAGAGTCAGGGAAAGGTCACCCACCCTGACCTCTTTGCCCTGCACTGCATGCTCTATGGGCGTCGGTGTAATCCCGACTACTTCTTCATGAAGGCTCTTAAAGATTTCGGGTGTCGTCCTGTTTGAGCCATCCTCATGGGTCCCCTCATCACCCCTTTAGTTGAGAAGTGGGGGTGCCGCGACGGAGAGAGCATCCCCTCCGATCTTCGACCCGAACACATCAACGGGTCTATGCTTGTCAGCATGGGGATGCTCATCCGACAAGGGACCCAAATGGCCCTTCACCCATCGCTCGTCATGAACCTGGACCTTCAAGATCTAGTGGCGATGCAGGACATGCTGACGCCCCTAGAATTCTAACAGCAGCAACAACAACAACAGCGATAACAGCAACAACAGTACGGGGACGACTTCGCTGGCATCAACTGCAACATCTACAACATGCGCCAGCAGTTCGACCAGATGTCCTTGAGACAGGATATCTTCGAGACCCGAATGGAGACCTTCGGCCAAATACAAGAGGAAATGAGACAAGACCTGGGCCTGCTCTGACAAGAACATCTCAGCTCAGTCCGGAGCCAGGAAGAGTTTCAAAGACACATGTATCGGCAGTTCCCCCCTCCCGGATCATCTCCTGGCTCGAGTCCACCACCGTCTTAGGGATATTACCCAAAAATAACTGTTGTAATAAATTTTATCATGAATAATTTTTTTTCCATTCATCTTTACTCTCTCTTTTCGAAAAAAAAGTCAGCGTAACAAAAAAGATTAAAAGTAAAAAGACTTACGCTTAGTCCAGAAAAAGCCAAAATCCAAAGTTGCGAGAAAAAAGATAAAACCACGAAAAAGGTAGGATTAAAGCCGATACGTTAGCCAAGGAAAACTGGCAAGACGACCTCATTGACCAAAAATTCCCGACAACCAAACAAAGTCGGACAACAAAGAAAGAACAAGACAAAGACTCGCCAACAATCAACAAGGTAGATGACCACCAGAAGACTCTACCAGAATAGCATCTCTCACAAACTCCGACGCATGAGCTAGAGCACTAAGCCGCCACCACCACTTTGAAATAAAGAAAAGTCCCGAAAACAAAGTCATGCACACAGGCAAAAAACTGCGTATGAGCCAGAGCAATAAATCGCAACCGGTCCCACGAAGTGGACTCAACACCAGATGGGGGTGTGTACTCATCAGGCCTTACAAAAGGGGGCTACCAGACGGGGGTTCATACTCGTCAAACACCAGATGAGGGTGTGTACTCATCAGGCCTTATAAAAGGGGGCTTACCAGATGGGGGTGCGTACTCATCAAAGCCTTACGAAAGGGGGCTCAGACCAGATTTTCAACCAGATGAGGGTTCGTACTCATCAACCGAAAGGATCAGCTATCGCATCAAAGGAGCATCCTAGAAGCATACACATTTTTTTCCCAGAGGATCAGCCACCACAACCAACCGGAGGACAACCGGGCAAGAGGGTTAACTCCTTCACCCTCCAACCGATCCTTTTGGCATATTGAGCCAATAGTCGGCTAGTCAGGTGAAGGAGGGGCAACTATAGAGCCCAAATCTTGCCCGACCTCAAAATAAAGAGCAGAAGACCTCCAATTCGAAGATGGGCAAGGCCTACAAGGTCCCTAGGATAGACTATTAGGCCCCATGTTAGAATAGGAAGGCTTTTCCGTACAAAAAATAAGGATTTCCACCTTAATGGTCGAGACTGCCATCTCGCTTATCGGGACAGCCGTCTCGCCAAATGGCAAAGTTGAGACGGCTGTCTCGCCACTTGCCAATGGCGAGACCACCTTCCCGATTGGCGAGACAGTCCTCTCGCCATTTGGCAAGTTGATACCGTCGTCTCGATTGGCGAGACGAACGTTTCGCCATTTGTTAAAGACTAGACCGTCATCCCAAATGGCGAGACAACCGTCTCGACCTTGCCAGGCGAGATGGCTGTCTCGACCTGACATGCGCGAATCCCTATAAAAGGGGAGCGCTCTCCCCTCCATTTCACACCGTTCTTCCACTTTTCCTTCTAGCATTTCTTAGAATTCTTCTTTTAGAGCCCCTCCGAAGCATTTCCGGAGTTTTCTGAGAGTTCTTAGAGAGTTTTTATAGCATTTCGAGAGAGAAAAGTCAACATTGTATAGCGAAGAACTGCCAAAACGTGTCCTAACTTTCAAAGAATTAATCAAAGCTTGCTCCGGAGGTTTCTTCACACTCTCTCTCTCTTTTATCGCTTTATCATTTATATGTGCATTAATTAGGGTCATGTAGTCGTTATCTTTTAATTCCGCAAATAAAAGGGTAAAAGCGTCATTTTTAATTTATTTACGAAATAACCGGCCTATCATAGGGAACCCGAAATGGGCGTCATAGGGAAGTTAATACTTTCCCTACACGTAACTAACTCCCTTACCCAACTCTGGTTATAATGACAAAAGTTAGTTTTTCTTAAAAAACTAATGCCTTCTTTTTTCCTTTTCCGATGTTTTCGGTAAAAACATTGGTGGCGACTCCATAAGAACCCCTTTGAAAATTTTCTTTTAGGTCCAATCCTGTTATCGGACAACCTACAAGCTCTCTTTCGAAAACCTCGCCCTTAGGTCAAATCCGGTTATTGGACAACCTAAAGACGTTATAACACCACCCATATAAAACACGAAAATGGAAGTCGAAATCATTCCGTCGTTCCGACATCTTCTTTTCACGGAGGCTGCACTTACAAAAAAAAATTATAACAATAAATAAGTTCATATAAGGTAATTTAGATAACTGTAACTTGAAATCTATCGGACTGCAGTATAATAATAATAAAAAATCTCAGAAAAAGAATCGTATAGTTGTCGTGTTTATAGACTTTTTATTAAGGTATTTTAAATAGTAAATTAGATTTGTTAATATTAATTACGACAGAAGAATTAAATAGATTAATTGTACATTCTGATCATATGTATTAATATAAAAAGTATTTTCATTACTAGATAAATGTGATGAATTTGAAAATGTGTACAAATTTTCATAATTAAATGGCTAAGAAAGAGTTTGAGTCGTATGATTATTAATTAGGATATTTATTTTCTCATTAATAATATGAATATTTTATGTTAATATCATAAAATTTGCATATTAATTATTTAAATATTATATATGTTTAAATTTTGTATATTATTGATATTTTTATTATATGTTTTATATTTTTTTAGTCGGAGGTGTATAATTATGCGATTTTTCAAGTCAGAATAGTTTAAAGATATGAATGAGGTTTACTTTTGGAACAGGAGAAATATAAATATGCAAGGTTAAACTAAAAATGTTGATTATGTAATGTTTTATAATTTATATACGGTGAAATGTTGATTGTCTAATGTTTTATAATTTATTAGAATGAGTTTAATATTTTTATGTAATGTCAAAGAAGTAAAAAATTACTTTCCATAAATCTAAATAAAGTCTTCGCATGTATTTAATATTTTTATGTGGCTTGAAGTTCGATGGATGAGGCCTTGAATTTGGACCAAGAGAAGCAGTGGATAAAGTGGGAAGAAGAAGAAGAAGAAGAAGAAGCGGCAAAAGAGGTGTCTTTGATGATCTGAGAGGCATCATCCATCATTGTTTGGAATGGCTTCTCTTCTCCCTCCAACTCCAACTGCAACTGCAATTTCCACACTTAAACACAGCCAAATGACCTCTCCCTTGAAACTCACCACTCCACACAATGCTACTTTCTCGCCAAACTCAAACCATCGTTTGAAGAGCAACTCTGCAAAGTGCCATGCACTGTTTGACGAGGTGGCCAAAGGGTTGGTGGAGAACAGTGTTGGCGTGGACCATTTTCAAAGTATCCAATCAGGAATAGTGCAGTTTGAAAGAGTGACTGAAGGCTTATCTGACATGCAGAGATGGGGGGTTCTCGTGTTTGGTGGGTTGACGTGGATTTACTTGACTGCGAGGCCAGGTGTTCTTGTTGGTGCCATTGATGCTTACCTTTTGGCCCCTCTTCAACTGGGTTTCGACAGTTTGGCTGGAAGGAGGAACTTGAAAAGGAGTGACTTTGTGATCGGAGATAAGCTTGGTGAAGGGTCTTTTGGTGTTGTCTATTCGGGTGTTTTGGTTCCGAAGAATGGGAATGGGAGTGTGGATATGGTGCAGAAGAGGGGGAGAGGCAAGGCAACACAGGTAGAAGCCAAGTCTAAGGATAAAGTCATTCTTAAAAAGGTATTGTTGTTGGAACTTTCTCAGGAAGGAAAGAACAGTGATCTTAAGTTGGTATTTGTTTGTTGTATGCACAAACTCAGATAGACTTTTACCTTTGGTAATTTATATTCATTCTTAATGCAATCCTTTATTATGCAGAAATTAATTTGAAATTCCAATTCTGATAGGAGAACAATGCATAAAGAACTATATCTAAATTTTATCCTTTTTTAGTGTTTGCACTTGTTGAACTCAATTGAACTGTTTTCTTCACATGTTTCTCTCCTACAATTGTTTGAGTTGTCCTGCATCTCTTGGGTAGTTGGATGTGATAATAAAGTTCAAATGTATTTACCGTAACGTGAGTTGGATATGAGAATGATCCAACCAGCATTTGTCATGCTAGCATGGGCTGCAGTGTTGGTTAGTTGAGCCTATTCAATGTGTTGTATTAAACATGATGAAGTGTTCCTTTGTTGTTTTTAAATTTCACTGTATAATCAGTAGGCATTAAGTAAAGTTGGCTAAGTGCACCCCACCCTATGATAGAGCTCCTCGGGTGGTTTTAGTATTCCTCTTAAATCAAAATTAGAAAAATTCAAATGTTTAAACAGGTAAATTGGATACTTGACTTGCAGAATTTCCATTTTCTGCTTTTAGATTATCAAGTCTATAAAAAGAATTTTGAAGCTGACTAATGGGATGTGCAGGTTAAGGTTGGAATCCAAGGCGCTGAGGAGTTTGGTGATTATGAGGAGTGGTTCAATTACAGGCTATCTAGGGCTGCTCCCGAAACATGTGCTGAATTCCTTGGAAGTTTTGTGGCTGATCAAACAAATTCACAGTTTACAAAAGGTGGAAAATGGCTTGTTTGGAAGTTTGAGGTGCTCTAGCTTGTATTTTTATTGCATAAACAATAGCCTTAGATGAAATAACCATGCACTATCTAACTGTGTGGAGTTTTATAAAATAATTGTTTACATGGTGCTAAATGCCATCTTGAGTTTTATAGATTAAATTTGTCATCTTAGTTTAGTTTATTCCTCCATTTACTTAAATTAATTGGAGGGTTACCCTTGTGTCAGGGAGATCGTACTCTTGGTGATTACATGAAGGATCGCAACTTTCCTTCAAACTTAGAATCTGTGATGTTTGGACGTGTCTTGCAAGGTGTTGACTCTTCGAGACGAAATGCATTGATCATCAAACAAATAATGCGCCAGATCATTACGTCTCTTAGGAAAATTCATGATACTGGCATTGTTCACAGGGATGTAAAGCCAGCCAACTTAGTGGTTACCAAACGAGGGCAGATTAAACTCATTGATTTTGGTGCAGCAACAGACTTGCGGATTGGAAAGAATTATGTTCCCAACCGTACCCTTTTGGATCCTGACTACTGCCCCCCTGAATTATATGTCCTCCCAGAAGAAACACCAAGTCCACCACCAGAACCAATTGCTGCTTTCCTTTCACCAATCCTTTGGCAGGTTTTACTACTTATACCCTATTCATGCAGTCAACATATGGTTCTTCTGTAGGGATGGCCTATCGTATCAAATCAGTTAGAGCAACATATGGGCTAAGCTGTTCACAAAATTAGAATTGTTCCGTAAATTAAAATTTAAGAACTCCTAGTAATAATCTTCTAATTTAAGAGCATTAACTAAAATATTTGTTAATATGTTAATCACATACTGACTGCATTAGTTACTCTCCTGATTATTCCACACATATCTGTTCTGCTCAAGATGTTCTAAAGTGGAGTTATTGTGATTATTGTTGCAGTTAAACAGCCCCGATTTGTTTGATATGTATTCAGCTGGGATTGTACTCCTTCAAATGGCAATACCATCTTTAAGGTCCTCTGCTGCTTTGAAGAATTTCAACTTGGAACTGAAAAACTGCGGATATGATTTGAAAAAATGGAGGGAGTATACTCGCATCAGACCTGACTTCCAAATTCTAGATAGTGAATCTGGTAGAGGGTGGGACTTAGCAACGAAGCTTGTATCTGAGAGAGGTTCCCTAAGAAGAGGACGTCTCTCTGCTGCCGCAGCTCTGAGGCATCCTTATTTTCTTCTGGGTGGTGATCAGGCAGCTGCAGTCCTTTCAAAACTAAGCTTAAGCAGAAAGTGAGCTGCTTAGCAATGTGAGTATATTATTCCCTTTAATAACTGGTTATATTTCAAGTTTAAATAGTCAAGTTTGATCATATAATAATTTTTTTTCCTCATGCTGCGGCCGTGTTGGCTTCTGAAATTGTATCTAGAGGTATCTTCTGTATCCTTGACAAGAAACAAAGCAAGATAATTTAGAATGAATAGAAACTGTTCTTTCAGTTTTACTTTTACATAATTGAAGTGGATGAAAGAAAATCACTAATGTGAGCAATCTGTATCTGTGCACTCTCTTTTGCATCACAAGTTGATGTAAAAATTGCTAGTTAACTCATAAGGTAGTTTCTCAGTGTAAAAACAGCAGGTTTCTTTCTCTTTTGGGTTACTGGTAATATGATAGGATGGTTTAATCATTCGTTTGTTTTTTTTGTTGTGTAAGAACTAAGAATCATATCACTTTTGATTGAAGTCCTCTATGGTAACATTATTTTAAAACATTTATTTCCACCAGGAGGAGGAGCACATTTGAATTCAAAGGTGTCCCACAGCCAGCCTGCCTAACGTGTGAATAGAACACCATCAATTATAACATTTTGTTCCATTTTTTTTGTTTGTTTGGGTTTTCCTCCCAAGTTTAAATCAGGGGGAAATTTTTTACTCAATTTCAGGCATGCAATAAGCCTGAGGACATCAAAGCGTTATGGAAGGAAAAACTATTGCTGCAGTATACTTTAATGTAACCTATGTGGAAACAATCTCAAACAGGAGCACATAGTGGTTGTAAGAGCTTAATCAGTTATCTCCAATGGTTTCTTTCTACAAAAGGTGAATGCTTGAAGATTGGTGGGACCTTATCAGTCAGACCATAAGTTTGAGTTCTATGCTTGAAACATGGACACACAGCCAAGTAGAGCTGCACTCTATTGACACGTAGTAGATGAGAATTATATACCTACGTCCAGGATGATATTGTTCATTCAGTTCCATATATCTCTATCATCTGAATAGTATTCTTGTACGAAATTGTGATTCTTGTTGTCTTCAAGAGTTGTCATTGATATAATAACATAGTACTTCACACCAAAATTACTAGCTTATTTTACAAATTGCCATACAACTGTCAGAACATATAAAGTAAAACTATCGGCATCAATACAAACAGAGTGGTGGTATGCTGCATACCCTTATTTATCTCTTCTCTTCACTTTTCTATGTAGTATCATTTTCATACTGAAGCTACTATCTTGTATCCACCACAGACATGCTTTTTTACATAGCAGAAGTTTTCAACTTTCCACATATGGTATTAGAGTTCGTCATGATAGAGTACTTTTTCCAACAGATTTCTTTTCTTACAACCCCAACTGCATTTCTTAGAACACAAGGAGTTGAAGAGGGCTAGCCTCGTGGATTGAAGGGATATAATGCTTGATGTGGAAGGTGATTTTGAGAGAACAATTGCATACCCATCATCCATGTAATCCGTTCCATCAGGAAAGAGCTGCCACACAAGGCTTCCAGCCCCACTACCTCCTTTCTTGGTAGAGTTTAGGATTGTCTTGTACACAGTGTTTATAAGGTTGTCTCTGTATGTTGAATTGTAGCCAGGAGCTTTTGCAGACACACCAAACTCACCAAAAACAACTGGCATTCCAAGATACTTTTCAGCATCCTCTATGTGCGCTTCCATCCAAGACTTTATAAATTGAAGGTGGGAATCAGCAATTGATTGTGAAATCCTTTGGCAAGGTAGTTAATCATAGTCAGAAACAATCATACTCATGCTGGATTTGAGATAATTAAATGAATGGTAAAAGCAAAGAAGAAACACTTTGGAATGATACAAAATTACAAATTAATGTAGTTTTACAAAATTTCACTTTGGAATAATACTATATATACAATAGTAAAAAGTCATCATTGAATAAACTTAATAACTTACCAAGAGTCTGGATATATGTGAACAGAAGCGAAGTCAACACCCAGAACCTGGTGGTTCCTGATAAAATCAGTTCCGACCTGTTGAGCATATGCATTTGGGTTTAACTGATATCTCTGAGGTGTCGAGGGGCCATAAAATCCTTCCAGTCCAATCTCCACTAGGTGTTTTGTATCAATGCTTTTCACATAGAATGCCATTTCTTTTATCCAATCCTACAATGTATTCAGTTGAGCCCAAGATGTGATATCATGAAAGGAATTCATTACTTGAATGCAATGATTATATGATATTACAAACTGAAAGAACAGTTCTATTGGTCATTTCTTTTAATGAATAGCAAAAGTTCTGGAGGGGCAAACCTGTAACACATCACCTGAGGAGTCTGATGTGCATCGAGGCTCATTCATCAGTTCCCAAGCAAAAATGGTAGGATCTTCCTTGTAAGTGATATTTGTGAATGTATTAACTCTATTTAGCACCGTCTACACAGTGAAAACACAGCACGCAACCCGGTGAGTTATAGGTAGTTGAGCATCGCAGCAAATAACAAAACAAGCTTTAATCCCAGTGTCCAATTCCCAAGCAAGAAAAGGTGGATTTTGATCTGTTGGATTGTAAGGAACTAACTTGCCTTAACATGACCCTTATAGTAGCTTCTGAGAGTTGGATGTGAAAAGAAGTCATCATCAGATGTCAAGTTAAGGCCAGCTGCATTGCCCCACTTCACATACTGTGCTTTGCCACCGTAAGCCTCCCAGTTGTTAACCAGTGATAAGATGAGCCTAATTTTGTATTTCTTTGCTTCACTCACCACAAAATCCAAGGCCTATGGTTCCAACAATAAAATGGAATTGCATGAGGATTGTTATTTAACTGCACATATAACTTGAAATCTGACACTATCATCATTAAAACATCAATAACCACTAACCGCAATATAACGGTGAAGAAAAAATGATTATACAAGAGAAGTCCAAATCAAGATACTGTTTTCACTAGTACAGAAAAAGTGTTGAAACTACCAAGCAGATAATTTAGAAGCGCTGACCTTGAACACAACTTCATCATAAACTGATGGAGATTTCTGAAGAGCACGCCATTGGCCATCATTGAAGGCCCAAGTCCTACAAACTGACATACCCACAGAGGACGCATGTTTGAACACCTCAGTGACCTTTCCTCTGGTGGACTGATCCGCAGCAAATACCATCAACCAGTACGTGTTGAATCCATTAACATAGAAAGGTTGGTCGTTCACCACAAATTGGTTTCCTTTCGTTTGCACCATCTGCCATTCATTTTCTTCCATGTCTCCCATTTCACTTCTTAACCCCGAAAAGAAGGAGGAAAAAGATATAAGTAAGCACCAAAAGTTATAAAGAACAGACGTAAGAATTTTTGTACATGAAGAATTAACAAAAGGGTTTTCGATACATACCCATAACTTAAGATAGAATCTGCTATATCAATGCTTTCCCCACCTTCATATTCACTGACATCAAATGCAGTTGAGCTTAAACTTTTGGTGAGAGTCAGAAAAAGGACCAAAGAAATGGTAAGTAATCCAAATCTATTGTGTGTTTCCATAGAGCTGGTCACCTAGCCACGATGTCTTATGGTGTTTTGGACCACATTATATAATTGATCATCTTAAATATTCTTTACATAGAGGTGCATCAAAGACAAAAGAGTGGTTTGTAAGTTGAGACCATATCACTACTCTAGCTTTAAAGCGAAGAAAAAGCTTTTATTCTATTCTCTTCCATTGCTTAACAATGGTTAGGAAAGTCGGGTAGGAGTAAAGCAGCAAAAAATGTGTGTCCTAACTGCAAAGGGACGCTCATGTCAAGTGGGTTCCACAAACCACACGGTTTCTTTGGTTAGCCCCTTGGCAAGTAGTCCTTTACAAGACATTGACAATCAATTTTGTTAGACTACAGTTAAGACTAGAAGTGATGACAAACATAGCTACTTCTCAACACAACACAAGCATGTTGTAAATAAAACGCCACCAAGTTTGTTCTAATTATATCTTCACACTATTTTTAAATTACTTCTTCACAATCAACTGTCATAGACATATATATATATAGTAAAGGACTTGATTTTCGAATGAGAAATTCAACAAAAGACCATATATACCTGCTTCTGTGTGCTGAGTCCATGTACCTGTCTCTTCTTCTCTGCTAAAACCTTCTTGAAAGAGTTTGATCCTTGCTGGGAAGAAATAGAAAATATAGATGGAGATCAGAGGAACTTGGCAAAATAAGAAGAGGGTATCGGTTGGAATTGAGACTTCTTTGGATTGTTTGTGATAATTGTACTTTACCAGCAACATATGATGTTTTGTGAGGATGGGAATTAGATATATTAATAATGCCTGCCTCCGAAGTCAACCGTGATCATTTGGGACTATTGTTGTGCTTGAACTAGCTACTTGTCCTTGTTCCAAGTTAAGAACAAGCATTTATGTTTGCTTGTTCCCAAGTCATGTTCTTACTACTCATGTCAAGTCCTGGATTTCTTTTACACGATTTTTTCTTACAGCATTTTGATTAAAGACTCGAATCTATGCCAGATTCAGAAAAGTCATGAAGGTACACATTTTGGTGAGGAATAAGATCCAGATTGCATTGATATCAAACTTGTATATTTCCATTCATAAATAAAGGACAAGTTAATATGGTTCAAGGTTTAGTAAGTTACTATTATTTTCATCATTTTGTGTGAAGAAACAACTATACATGAATGGAATGTATGTCCATCCTTTGCCACACTTTTAAGAAGTGACACTGAAAAAAGTTGTGTTTCAAGGGAAACCTTGTACCATGTTGCCCAATGTACCCTTCACTGTTTATTTTATATTGGAAACTTTCTACGACATAAAACTCAACTTTTTATCGAGTTAAAATTGTAGCAATTTAATTATAAAAATTTGGTTTAATTACCTATTTTTAAATATCAAAATATTATGATTTATTTTTTACTTAAAAAGAAATTCATATAACTAATGACAAAATTTCTTATAAAATTAGATATCATAACTTTTCAAAGTTTTATAACTTATATCTATTTATAATTTTGATTTCTTAAATTTAACGATAATTAAATATTTTTATTTATATATTTATAATTTTTATATTATTTTATATTTTTATATTATTTTTATTAATAATATAAACTTAACATTCGTCGTTACATATAACTTTTCTTTTTCTTCTCCTCTATAGTTTTGTTTTTTTTATAATTTTTTTACATAATAAAATTATAATATATAAATGAAAGGGTAAACCTATTTTAAAAGTCAATTTTATAATTTTTTTTAAATTGTATTTACGTAAGTAAGCAACTAGTTATTTATTTTCTTATTATTACCACTTTATGTTTAAAATTTTGTTTAAGTCATTTCTTTGTTTTTAATAGACAATATTTTTATAAGTATGAAGATAAATATGTTAATTTTCTAACTAATATTTTATATTAAGATATTATATTAAACTAATATTTAATTTTAATAATTAATTATTTTGAAATTATTAAAAGGTGAAATGTAAATAAAAATATTATAAAAATATGAATGTTTATAAAAATTAAAACAAAACTTATAATATAAGTTATTTAAAAATGATATGATAAGTGAGAAAAACAATAGAATCTAATCAATTAAAATTGTAATTTTTGTAAGCATTTTTTAACAATCCATTATCACTTTTAATCACTAAAATTTTAGTATAAATATGTTAATATTATGAGTTCTTAAGGAAAATAAATAAATATTAGAAGGTTAAATATTAAATAAATAAAATAAGAATAGTCTCTGATTATAATAATTAAAGTATTAAAAGGGATTCACTATGGAAAAAACCAACCAATTCTTATTTAAATATATACTCTCTATTTTTCATTTATCAGAACATAAAAAAAAAAAAAAAAAACATAGGAAGTCAGAAGTCAGAGAGCCAAATTTTACTTCACAAAAGGAATACTGGAGAGTACTACGGAAAAAGATACATGTATTCTTTGTTTACATGTACTGGAAATTATCAATTTTAAGATTTAGTTATTATGAAATTACACGTGATATCAAAATTAAATTGTGAAATTGTGTAATTTTTTTAAAATTATGTTTTCGTGAGTTTATGAACCTTAATTATGAAAATTATGAATTTTATTTTTGAAATTTTATAAAACCTAATTATAAAATTTAAGAATTTAAATTTGTAATATTTGAATGTTATATGCACAGTATTGTAACAATAGTTTTATATGTTTGTGTTGGAAGTGATATTATTCTATGCTTGGGTTTTATATATTAATGGGAAATTTTGAGAAAGTCCTTTACGTCTCCAAATATTTTGGTGTTATGCATATGTTAACCCAATTGCCCAGTCTCACTGCATAATCGGCGTTGATGACGTGCAATTATTATATCATTCTTCAATTGAGATTTATATACTTTATTGATTACATAATCGACTTCACTATGTATGTTTCATTGCATCGTATTTTATTCCACGTATTTTGCAATCATATATATGCTATATATATTTTGAATGAATTTGATGTTGCACCGTCAATGAATATGTTGCATTGTGAAAGAATCTATTATACAAACGTGAATGAAGGACACAGTGAATTTTGAGTGTTAATAAAATAAATAGTTAAAGTAATAGTATAAAATAATTTATTTATTTATATATGACGAGATTTAATGTTTTATCATAAAAATAATATATGTTAAAAATGAAATAATAAAAATACTGCATATGATTAATAGAAATAAAATAAATAAATAAATTTAAAATTAAATATATAATAAATTTGGTTAGTCATAAAGTAATTAAAAGTTTTAAAATTATCTAATTTTAAATTAGTGATAATTTATATCAATTATTCATAAAATAAAAAGTACTAATTATTGACCTTCTTATATGTTATGGGTTTATATATCACAAAAAAAGATGATCAATATACTTTAATTGTTTGATATTATATATATAACAACTTTCTAATTTAATAATGTAAAATCATAATAATTTTCTATTAATTAGAAAACTTAAATAAGATCTTGATTCTTTCATATACGATGATAAAATAGGTTATCTCGCTTTCTTTTACCTCGTTCCGTCTCTAGTTCATAAAAAAATGAGTGAGACAGATTGATTCGTTGTGTCAAAAGGCAGGTTGATGGGCTTGCAAGCTAATATATCAATATTTTTTTATATAAAATTTTTTATATGTATTTTAAAAAATATACCTTTAATTTTATGAATAATTTTTAAGTTTTTATTTATTAATTAATATTTTTACTAGATAAATTGAAAACTTACTACTTTTATGTGTTAAAATACCTAATTTAAACTTGATTGATTAATATTTATAATTAAATTATAATATTGTAATATATTTTTATATTTCAACATGACAAAAAAAATAATACTTTTAATTATAATTTTATATTTTAATTTTAATATATAAATAATTTTTTAAAGCGGACCAACGAATAATATATCTTGTTTTGCCTTGACCAATCGAGTTGGCAGGTTAGGTGAGACATATCAAAATGGGTTAATGGACTACAACTACTAACCTACCTCACCATTTTTTAGATGAATTGGCAAGCTAGTCTATTATGCTTATCCATTTTGCCATCTCTACTCACTTACGAGTAAGGGAGAAAGACATTGTGTACATTTCTCCATAATGCAGATTCTCTCAAGTGTTCGTGACTATCTTGTTTGTGAATTAATTATATAAAATTAAGATGAGAACAAAATTTTATTCCCTTGACTTCTTTTTATACGTTCTTTTGCTCTTGAAGGATAAAAATAGAAAGTGTACCTTTTAGGCTAGGGAGGGAACCATGTTTCACGTTAGTGGATATTAACTCCTTTTAAAACTGTTATACCCATTAAACAATAGTTATAAAAAAAATTATTCTTATTTTATTCATTTACCATTTAACCCTTTATTTATTTATTTTCTCTTAACAAGTCACATGTCATCACATGAGACATAAAACTTACATTCTCTCACTTGACTATATTGCATGTGACATTGCATAAATTATAAATAAATAAATAAATCCACATAATGTGTATTAAATGACTAAATCATTCTTTTAAATTGGGTACCTTATAATTTCCATAATTAAGAATAAGAACTAATTTGAGTCGTGACAGTTGTATGCCGTCACTCAATTGAAATAGTTCTTTCCATGTGCCACAAATTAGACTTCTTCTCAGTAGCAACATAATTAGAAACTCATAATTGATCCAACATAATGTCTTTATTTAAGATGGTAACTGTTTACATTACTCTAACACAGTTATGCATGCAATCAAAGAGAACAAGTCATCAGAAACGTATTATAATTGAGCTCAAAGTGTCAATAGTCTAATTAATATTATAAACATAACATTCAACCATCATTTTTAACAATAACACTCATGTTTTTAACATGTTCAATAAATATTTTGGGTGGTGATTCCTTTGTTAAAGGACCAACTATCATAAGATTTATGCTAATATATTCTATTAAAACTTTTTATTTCTGAACTTCCTCCTTTATGACAAAGTACTTTAACTCCATATGTTTAACACCTTTAGAGTACTTGCCATTTTTAGAGAAAAATACTGTTGCATAATTATCATAATACATCTTCAACAAACTCAAAATACTATCGACAATTTCAAGCCCTGCAATAAAGCTTTGCAGCCAATTAGTCTGAATTGTAGCCTCAAAACATACTACAAATTCAACTTCCATTGTAGATGCAACAACAAAAAATTGCTTTGCACTTTTCCACGATATTTCTCCTTTAGCTAAAAGAAATACATAGTCAAGAGTGAATTTTCTTGTATTCATACATCCAGCAAAATCAGAGTCTAAATATCCAATCGCATCAAGATGATCAAACCTTTTATTTATAAGCATGTGATCCTTTGCTCCCTATAAGTATATCTCAAAACTTTCTTTGCAGCTTTCCAATGTTCCATTCCCAAATTACTTTGATATCTTCCCAACATTTCAGCTACAAAGCTTATGTCTAGTTGAATACAAGTCTCAGCATAAATAATACTCCTAACAACATATGCATACAAAATTTCTTTCATTTATTTTTGTTCAAAATCATTCTCAAGACATTGAGCAATATTAAATTTGTCTCCTTTCTAATTTTGAACGGGTAATGTTGAACAATTTTCCATTTTGAACCTCTCTAATAATTTATTGATATATACTTCTTAGGATAGACACAACATTCTTTCTGATCTATTTCGAAATATTTTTATTCGTATCACATAATTTGCCTCATTCATCTTTTATTTCATGGTTATTAGAGAGGAATTTCCTAGTCTCATGAAGAACACTAGAATCATTAGTTGCAAGCAAGATATCATCAACATACAAAATAAAAAATATAACCTTACTCTCACTAACCTTTAGATATATGCATCGATCAACAATGTCTTTAGTCAGAACTTTAATTTAGTCAGATCACTTTATTATTTGCCTTAATAAATAATAGCTCTAACACGATTAAATTATATATCATATATATACATGACCCAAAATTTTCCAATAATCTCCCAGTGGTCACATATATATATATATATATATATATATATATATATATATATATATATATATATATATATATATATATATATATATATATATATATATATATATATATGTCCTTACAACCTTACAAATGTGTTAGACTTTATGAGCTCAAAATTGCCATTATATTCCTTTAGCATACTCCAAAAGTCTCGTCCATTGATCATATCAGAATATAGAACCAAACCAGTTTTTCATTGCATCATCGCAACTAAAACCAACAATGATTACTAATCCTGACATAACCAAATGACATGGATTCATCATGAAATGTGTAGCATGAAAATTACGTGAAGGTGATCTGTACACGTCTATTTTCAACTAGTCCAAACTTTAACTTATCGAGATTGATATAATAACCTAAATGTACAAAGTGTAATGAATGAACAAAAAACTACATATCTATAGATAACCAAATATGTCCAAAAATCAATGTATACATACATGAAATTAAACATAGAACATAAAATATATGAAAATGACTAACTCCCACTAAACCACAAATTCCTCAAATTGTAAACCACCCATGTGAGCAACATGCTCATGAAAGACCTTGGGTGGAAGTCCTTTAGTTAGAGGATATGCTATCATGGAGTTTGTCCTTAAGTGTTCTATGGAAATTTGTCCACTCTGTACTCTTTCCTTAACAATACAACTGATTTATTGTCACAATATAACTTAAGTGGTCTTTCAATATCTTTCACAATTTGCAACCCTGTGACAAAATTTCTCAGCCATATTCCATGATTTGATGCCTCATAGCATGCTACAAATTTTGCTGCCATAGTGGATGAAGTTGTAATGGTTTGCTTGACACTACGCCAAGAAACCGTACCACCTGCCAACATGAAAATGTAACCTGAAGTGGATTTCAAACTATCTTGACATCCTGCAAAGTCCAAGTCAAAAAACCCAGCGATGTATGTGAGCATATAATCTTTTGTTTCTTTAAATATCTCATGACCCTTTTTGCTACTTTCCAATGGTCCATTCTTGGATTACTTAAATATCTGCCTAGAATCCCAACTATGTATGCTATGTCTGGACGTGTACATACTTGGGCATATATCAAACTCCCTACAGCTGATGCATAGGGAATCTTTTGCATTTCTTCAATTTCTAAATTCCCCTTTGGGCACTGATTGAGACTAAACTTGTCCCCCTTTAAACTTGTGATACACACAATCATCAACAATATTCATCTCGAAGCCAAATAAGAGAATTACTTGATGAAATTTGTAGTACCATTGACGAGATGTTTGTTTTAGTCCATAAATGGATTTTGTCAGTTTGCAAACCATATTCTTTAGATCTCCCTACACAAATTTTTCTGGTTGTACCATATAAATTGTCTTATCAATGTTACCATTGAGAAACGCTGTCTTGACATCCATTTGATGAAACTCCAAATCATAATATGCTACAAGAGCCATGATTGTCCTAAAAGAGTCTTTCGATGAAACTGGAGAGAAAGAGACTTTAAAGTCAATCTCTTCCTTTATGATATAACCCTTAGCTACTAGACGAGTCTTACACCTTTCCACATTACCTTTAGAATCTCGTTTGGTCTTAAATATCCACTTGCAACCAATGAGTTTCATACCTTCTAGTAATGGGACAAGTTCCCAAACCTTATTGTCTTGCATGAACTTATACTCCTCCTTCATTACTTCAATCCACTTTTGAGAGTTAGAACCTTGCATAGCTTGACGGAAGTTAACTGAGTCATCTTCCATTATATCATTGTTTTCCTCATGTTCCTGAAGAAATACCATGTAATCATCTGAAATAACACTTCTTCTTTCTCTAGTGGATTTCCACAAAGTTATTGGCTCATGATGCACAGGTTCTTGAGGATCTTGAGTTTGTTCTTCATGAACAACCAAATCATCTTGAGTAAGGGGTTCATCAACAATGCCTTGTGGAGGTTCCAAACTTACTTTATCAAAAGTAACTATTTGGATCGGTTCTGAAATTGTTATCGATTCTTCCTCCAAGATAAAGTTCTTAATCTTATTCTTCCACCCAAACTCAATATCCTCAAAGAACATAGCAGTTTCCGTCTCAAAAGTTTTCTTTAATGTGGGATCATAATCCCCTGGATCTTTCAGCATAACCAATAAAATAACTACTTACTATTCGGGAGTCCAATTTCTTTTCATTTGGCTTATAAGGCCTTGCCTCAACTAGACAACCCCACACATGAAAATACTTCAGACTAGGTTGTTGCCTAGTCCAAAGCTCATAATGTGATTTGGTAGCTACTTTAATTGGTACTTTATTTAAAATATAAGTTGTCATTTTTAGTGTCTCTCCCCATAGTGATTCTGGTAAGGTGGAATGACAAATCATACTCCTTATCATATCTTTAAGAGTGTAACACAAGCTCAAGCGCTACGATTCGATTGTGACCTAAGCACTTGTGCCATAATGCACCTGAGTGAGTATTTTCAATTTTATGTTTAGTACCACGTGATTCTGTATTAAGGGTTTCAATATAGGTGACCACAATATCAAGTAAATACCGATTATCATAAGCCAAAAGTGAACCAGTTCCAACAATATCTGCATTAAAAGACAAACTGAACTTATTATTTCCAAATGAACACAAATAACCTAATTTGTCCAAATAAGAAACTGAAACCAAATTCTGTCTAAATGATGGCACAACAAAAGTGTCTTTCAAATCCAAATAAAAATCAGTACTCAATAACAATTTAAAATGCCCTATAGCTTCCACCTCTACCGATTTGCCATCTCCAACATATATCCATTTTTTTTAGAATCAATTGGCTTCCGGTAGCTTAGGCAATCCTTCATAGAAACACTAATGTTAGTAGTTGCACCTGAGTCTAACCACCAAGTGTTACTAGGTATTGACGCTAAATTGACTTCTGAACAAACCAAAATAGGAAACATACTTTTGAGGATTAGAATAGAATTTAAATTGGCAGATACAGAAGCAATTATAGCTGAATTTAGAACACGAGAAATAAACTAATTATGCTCACATTTTATAAAAAATAAATAATTATAAATATATATTCAAATAATGGTTTAACCCATCTCAAGAAACTCAATGCGCCATCAATATCAAGTCTTTGGACAGTAATATTAACTGCTAGAGTTATCTTATTGTAATAATCAAACATTGACAATAAAACACGTCTAACAACAAACTAGTCTTTGGATTGATTTATCATCGACAAAGCAAATCCTTATAATTATCACATGTTTATCATTACAAGTGTATATGCAATTCGACCAAATATTAATCTTCCTTTGGGCCGACTAATACTCGCATGAATATACACAAACACTAAGATTCAATATTTTTCATGAACTGCCCAATTCAAGAGAGGTTACTTTGGTGACTTCTTGACTCAATTTGCTCACAAAAAATATTAAACTACCAAAAAAATTGAATATTTTATTTATATAACAAAACCAAATATTTAATATTTGCAAACTAATTCAAAAGATAATCACCTCATTAGAATCTCATTAAGAGTGAACACCTCCCTAGAATCCCATTAGGGATGAACACCTCCTTTGAACAAATCAAAGGATGAAAAACACCTCATTTTCCACCAATACACAAAGGATGAACACCTCCCTAAAATCACACTATGGATGAAATAGAGATAGTTATGACCCTCTTTAACACACTACTCTAAACCCTAAAAGGGGATTAAACAGTAATCACTCAAACCCTAAACAGGGAATTTAACATCAACTTCCCTTAAATCCCCAAAGGATAAAGTCAATAAAATAATAACAGTCACACCTGAGGAAACATTCACCAGTTTCCTAAGATCCTCTGTGTTGAGAACTCCCCAAACACCACCCCCAATTCCAAACTCATCCATATCCACCATGAAAAGAAAGCGAAAACAAAACCCAAAAAAATAAAAAAAATAAAAGCAAAACAAAAGATTCAAAGAGAACAGAGAACTCAATACAAGAAATGTTGAAACTTGAAACATTATTTCTTTTTCAGTAAAACTTGAAACTTAAAACAAAACAAAAGGGAAAAACGAAGAAGAAGAATTCATAACTTCCTCCACAGTTCCATCAGCGAGTAGAAGTAGATTGGGGATGTTACCCCCAAATTTAAATTTTAGGGTTCACGAAAATTGGGATTTTATAAATTAAATAGAATCTAAATTTTTAAAAATTTCCTAAGACAGACATGAATCAAGTATGAACGGCTCTGATACCAATTGTTGAAAAATTAATAATAATAATAATAATCCTGATTTTGATTCTAACGATCAAACATAAACGTAATCCTATACTGATAAACATGCTGAAAATTGAATATGAAAGCGTACCTGAATTAGTCATAATGATGATGTCTTTGTAGAGCATTATATTGATCTTATGGTCTTCCACCTGAAGAGCACCTGTATTTCCCTCTTGATGGGGATAGAAAGAAATGAATAGAAATTAAGACTTATGTTCTATGTGTGTGCTCCTAGAAGGGGACCATGACCTTTTAAATAACCAGAATTAGGTTAATTACTTAAGTTTTAATATTTCTAATTTGACCCCTCATCAAATTATAAATTTCTCAATGGTCTCTACACAATTTTATTTTCATGACATATGCCTTTAGCCAAAACTTTAATTTAGTTAGATCACTTTATTATTTGGCTTAATAAATAATGGCTCTAACACATTTAAATTATGTATCATATATATACATGACCCAAAATTTGATAACACAAAAATGAGTCTTTATTATTTAAGAAATAAAAATGCTAAGAAAAATTAAAATGGAGGGTAAGGAGAAGGTCTCCCTTCTAGTCATGCTCCTCGTGATCCTCTTAGGGATAATCTTGCCCGCTTCCAAGGTAACTAGGGACTCATCACACTAATGTTAACATAGGTACATGAAAAAACAATTTTTTCCTTTTATGGTTGATAGTTAATTTTATTTTATTTTATTCACTCCATCTTACTTTGCAAAATGACATAAGAAATGCCATTAACCTTGATCCACAATTCTTTGTAGATAATGGTTGGAACAAAAATAGTTGAGATATCGATGTATAATTTTATTTATAGTATATGCTCTATTCTACTTTTCTTGAAACCAAATTAAATTTATTTCGTTGAATTAATAAAACATTTTATCCAAAATGCATATGGATGGTTAATTTGGTACGCATAAAACAAGATTTTCTTATAGAATCAAAGCTATATCAGATTATGTTCATGAGAAAGGTCTTCACCTTAGCATTTATGAAAATGTACGGTAGAAGATAAAACAAAAACATGTTTATCTTATAAGAAAACAATTTCAACTTTTTAAAATTTAAATATATGTAGAACTATGTGTGTATGAGGGCAATTTTGCAAGTATTACACATGTGCAAAACATATGTCTAATTCACTTGGTTACGAAGAACAAGATGCCAAGGGTATATATATATAACACGGCTTATTTAGTGAATGAGGAATGTTAACAACATTCTTTTTAATCCTTTGCTTTAAATTTTCTTTTACTAATGCAAAATGGACTTGTTATGTCAATTATTTCTTGTGGAATTAGAAATTAAAGGTAACTTTTTCAATGACACATTGTTCAACATAAAAGACTCTTAAATCCTTTCCCAAATATCATCTTCCGCGCATGGGAGGGTTTTTCTTAGTGATGGCCAACGTGACTGTAAGGTGACCTCCGAGCACATTTTTCAGTCATGGTGATGCCGGCAACACCCACATTGTGACCTATTTGTGACTGTGGACATTTTCTTTAATTGGATTGTGTGATTTGGGTGTCTTTTTCATCATTGAGGTTAGTCTTTTATGTCTTTACTTTTTTTTTTATTGAAATTGAAGTCGTATTTATTTTGAAGATCTCAATCACGGTAATACATAAATGTTTTCACTAGATTGTTGTAGTTGAAGGTTAATTGTGTAACATCCTAATTCTTAGTAACCCTGATTTGTTAAATTTTGAAAAAATCTTTGTCAAAATTTTAATAATTAAATTATTAGGAGTTGGGTAGAGTGAATATAGAGTTTTAGATTTGTTAGATTATTTGTGATTTTTTGGAATTTTCTGAAATTTTTAGAAAAATACTCAAAATTGACCTATTTTGCAGACTTTTAAAAAAAAGTAGTCAATAAATTAAATTTTGATTTTTAAAAGAGTGAAATGTGGAAAAGGAACACATTTTTCACAGCAAGTTCCCGTAGGCCACTTCTCTCTTTATGTCAAACTCTTATCACTTTTAAGCTTGATTTTGAGGGGAAATCTTGATTTTCTTGAGGAGCTTCAAGAGGTAAGTTTGTTTCTCTCAATCTCCTCTACACTTCTACGGTTTTATTTTTCAAAATGATGCATTTTCAATTTTTCTCCTCACTTGGCTGAGCTTGAATGGGAGTGGGAAGAATGTTATCATGATTTTGTTGTTGTGGTTTTACACCTAGGACACTAGAATAATGCTTAGAATTAAGGATTAGAAATAGTTGAGCTAAAAACCTTAAGAACCTAAATTTGCAAGTTACTGTTCATTGAACTTTGGGACTCGTGTAAATAGAATTAGGAATTGATGTCATCATGAAAGTTGTATCCCTTTAAGTTATCAAAATTTAGAAATTGGTTTCACATTAAAAGGATATTTGTAGCTCAAGTTATGCTTATTTTACTGTCAAGTGTTCTAGCTGTGACGTTAAGAGGTTGCCCGGTTTCAACATCCTCGGTTTTTGAACTACTGGGATTGATAGGTGTGAAATTAGGACTTGATTCCTTCATAGAAATTATATTCCTGAAATTTAGAAATTGGGTTCATGTCAATAGCTTATGTGTAGCATGAGTTATAGTCAAATTATCAAGGCATGTTCAAAGTGTTATTGTAGTTGAACCCTATTGGAAACAACCACTGTAAACTAAAAACTGAATTTATTCTATAGGGTATTTAAATTTATTTCCTTTATCAATATTGTAGATAATTAAGCTATTGAAATTTTGGCTCAGACTTCATGCCAAAACAACTTATATAACTTTAGAAATTTCCGAAATACTGAACCTTGTCCATGTTTGTTATTACGATTCTTCCTACTCTAAGTGTATACAAAATAGGATAATTTTCTAAGTTAATTGTAAGTTGAATGTGAGCTTAAAATATTATTAGAAATGGATTAGCAACACAAAGTGAATTTAAATTCTCATGAGATAGAACCATAGAAATATAAAATTCTAACTAGCATTTTATTACGTATGTAGATTTTGCTGGAAAATAACATCAAACTTTGAAATGAATAAGTGTGGATGTATCAGGTAAGGGGTGGACAATATATTAAGGATTATATCATAAACTTGTTTAACCTTATTTGTTGAAGTTGTCTAAATTTTTTATGATTGATAATTTTGATTTCATTATATGTTTGGTTTTGAAAGTGATAATGAATTGTTTATGTGTATGATGAAGTAAATACATGTTTGGTACTCTATTAAGATATGAATTGTCTTTTAGTGAGCATTTATATACATGGTGGTTTTTCATGGGAAAGTTTATTGAAATTAAACTGAAAGGATTGGATGATGGGTTGTGAACTATTTTTTTAAACTGTATTGGAAAGTTTTTTTATTGTAACAGGTATTTGGAAATTTTTGGGAAGTCCGTATCACAGGGGCAGCTCTATCAAAATTTTTGGAAATATGTGACTTTTTAAGAAAAACCACTTAGGAACTTATACATTACTCATCTGAAAAATGTTGATTTGTGCAAACTGGGGACTCAGAGACTATGGACTCTGAGAATACGATAGGGAGGCCTTAAGGGATGACTTGGGGATAGGAAGGGTAGTGGTTGGAAGCCCCAAAAGACTCAGGCTCGCTACCTGTTATCGGGGATCCCATTGTACAAACTCTCCTGTTCTTGATTATGCTCTTACTATATATCAATGGTCAGTGAGCTACTGGGTTTATATTTGAGCATGGGTCTCAACAATCCCGTGGGTGGATTTTTCATGCCTAGTAGTGTCAACTCCTGACTACCCCCAATACTGATTTGAGAAATGATTCGGGCTGCATGCATAAACATTTTAGAAAACATATTAGGAACATGCATCAGTAACATCAATCATTTGGAAATTGATTAACTTGTGAATGTTTATAATGTTTGGTTTGAAGATGATGTATGAAATGTTGTTCACCCTATTATTTTTCTGTTTTCTTTATTTCCTCTATACTTGCGGTACTCGTTGGACCTGATCGGTCAATGTTTAAAGGGAGGGGAGATGGCTCAGATTCCACACCAGATGTATATGACACTCAAGCTCTTTAGTTCGGAGCCATACAGATGGCAACATGATTGAGATAGACATATCTAAACTTTTATAGACAATCTTTTGTGGTACATAGACCTATACGGTACTGGGTAGTAGTCACTCTTTCATTTAGTTGCGCTGCTCTGTAGGAAGTTATCCCCAATGTTGCCCTCAATATTTTGAAGGACTGTAACTAATATTTTATCTATATGTAATTATGAATGTTTACCTTTAGTACTTTTTGAAATGATAATATCCAGGAATGGGTTATTGAAAATTTACATGTTCAAGTTTATTTTTACGATTAATGCATTGGTTTAATATATTAATATTATGTATGGGGGAAAGATTATTATTGGTTTTATAAATCGATTCACACAAAAAAATCCTGCTAAAAATTATTAATTCTTCTAATTGAGGGTTTATAAGGTAGGGGTTTACATTGGTGGTATTAGAGCCTAGTTTGACCCTTTAGACCTAGGGAAAGGTCTACTTGGGCTTTTGTGCACTCTTTGTGGGGAATTACGTGTAGGAAATTACCATGATTTAATATCAATGATGATTTCCTGATAACTTAGTCGAATTTGATTCGATTAATAGGAATCAACGACTGGACGAGGTGCTGGATTAGCTAATTCAATGGAGAGACTAATTGTTGCAATGGAGCAGGATCGACAAGCTCGGGTGCAACATGATCGTGTTCCTCAAGGTGATGATGCCTTGACAAGATTGGACTTATTCGAGAAGAGGAACCCTCCTCGACTCAAAGGAGGATATGATCCTGAAGGTGCACAAGATTGGCTCAGAGAAATGGAGAAGATTTTTCATGCCCTACGATGCACAGAGAATGACAAGGTGGTGTTTGTTGCTTATGCATTAATAGAAGATGCTAAATATTGGTGGGACGAAGTGAGATAAAGATTGGAGGGGAAAGGTATAATGATTACTTGGCCTTTGTTTCAAGCGAGATTTTTGGAGAAGTACTTTCCAGAAGATGTTCGAGAGAAGAAAGAGATGGAGTTCTTGGCATTGAAACAAGGATCCATGAATGTAGGAGAGTACGCAGCAAAGTTTGAAGAACTTTCACGATATTATCCCCACTACCACAATGCCATCAACGAGAGGTCAAGGTGTGTGAAGTTTGTCAATGGACTTCGCCCTGAGATTAAGAAAGTCATAAAAATGTAGGAAATTCAGGAGTTTCCTACATTGGTGAACAGATGCAGGATTTTTAAAGAAGAGCATAAAGCAAGGATTGTTAAGTTTCAAGAACACCGTTCTGAGTCTTCAGGAACAAAGAAATATGGGCCTCGACTCAATCAAAGGAGAGGATTTGGAAAAGGACAACCATATCAGAGACAACAACGTCAAATGGGACCCATAATTGAGCTTTCTCAGGACTGTGGTAATATTCGAAACTATAGGTCAGCCCCACCAAGAGGAAAATGCTTTGCTTGTGGAGGAGAACACTACAGAAAAGATTGCCCAGTAAAATTGTTAATATGCTTTAGTTGTAACAAGCCTGGGCATATGTCCCGTGATTGCCTGATGATTAAGAAGGAAGGAGATAGGGGCAATGGAAACTATCACAATCGAAATCCTGGTGGAGGGGTAGCTACCAGGCCAAAAGCTCAGGGTAAAGTTTTTGCAATGAGCGGAGAAAAAGTATCTAACTCTGACATGATGATTGAAGGTATACGTATTATCCGAGATACCCCTTTATCTGTGATGTTTCATTCAGGCACATCACATTGTGGAACATTTTGATTTACCTACTATAACATTGCCATTTGATTTGTCTGTGCATACCTCGGGTAATAACCCTAATATCACTGCAAAAGCATGCTAGGAGTGTCCCATTAGTATAGATAGTAGAAATTTTTTAGTGAATCTCTTCTGCCTTCCTTTAAAAGGACTGGAGGTTATTTTGGGATTGGACTGGTTATCTGACAACCATGTCATTATAGACTGTTGTAAGAAGATTATTGTGTTTAGAGATTTTGAGCACAATAATTCTGAGAAGTCAAGGATTCAAAGTGCCAATTATGAAGATGTATCCTTGAAGGAAGAAGTTCAAAGATTTGTAATGTCTTTATTGGCAGAAGGAAAGGAAGAAAAATTGGTTGATGTACCAATAGTGAGAGAATATCCTAAAGTTTTTCCTGATGATATCCCAGGATTATCCCCAGAACGAGAATTAGAATTCAGTATTGATTTGGTACCAAGAGCAGGACCTATTTCCATAGCCCCATATAGAATGTCTCCATTGGAACTATATGAACATAAAAAGTAATTAGAAGAACTCTTGGAGAAGTAATTTGTTAGGCCGAGTGTGTCACCGTGGTGAGCACCAGTACTTTTGGTGAAAAAGAATGATATGAATCACAAGGGGTGATTTAGGATCTTTAGGGTTAGAACCTTGTAAGAAATTTAGAAATTTAGTGATAAGGTGGAAGAAAAGAATCACTCTTCCCAAGGAAGGCAACTCACAAAGGATGTGAAAGTCCTTTGATACAGCCCAAAGGTTCTTGAATCACTCAAGAATTTAGGAGAATCACTCTCACTAAGATAAAAGAGATAAACTCTAATATTTCTGAATAAAATTCCACTTGTTATTTTTTATAAAAATGGTTTAGCCTATATAGAAGCTTTGTCATCAGAATTACAAAGATTCAATAAAGGAAAATAAATGTTAATAATAATTCAGTAACCTAGGAATTGAAAACTACTTAATGAAGACAAATAAAGGCTAATAATGATCCATTAACCTAGGAATTGATACTACTTAATGACTGATTGTAACTGAAATTGTGACAACCAAAAGTCAATCAGGTATACACCCTTTTGGTCTCCCAAAGACTGATAACTAAATTTTCAATTAGGCCCTTATTACAACTTGCAATAAAATCAAACTAAAGCCCATTAATTGATTAATCTAAAACACAATTTGGTGAACCAAAAATACTTGTTGAAGAGTTTCATTCGCTTCCTTTGTTCTAGCCCTTATCATAGGTCATGTTCACATCATTCTCTCCCTCTTGAAAAGGATTTGTCCTCAAATCAGATTCATTATCTACATAAAAAAGAGATAAGTCTGAAAAATTAAATGTAGAACTAACATTATACTCACTTTTTATGGCTAAATAGTTCTCCCTCACTTCAAGTGTTTCACTCTTCTTTTGATCACTTTTTTTCTTCTCAAGTGTTTCACTAACGCTTTTTCTTTCTCTCTTTTCTTGAAAAAAGTTTCTCTCATTTTCTTTTTATCCTCACACAATTCTTGTGGACTCAAAGGTTTGAGCACAATCTTTTTATCTTGGTGCATGAAAGAGATCTTGTTGGTGAACCCATCATGATTGACTCTTTTATCAAATTGTCATGGTCTCCCTAAAAGTAAGTGACTGACCACCATAGGAACAACATCACAAAGTACCTTATCATTGTATTTTCCAATGGAAATGTTCACTTCAACTTACTTCCTCACTTGCACCTCTCCATCATTACTAAGTCATTGAAGTTTATAAGCCCTAGGATGTGGTTTAGTAGGTAAATTTAGCTTTGACACTAATCTAGCACTAGCCACATTGGTGCAACTACCTCCATCTATGGTCATCATGCACACCTTGTTATTGATTAAACATCTAGTGTAGAAAATGTTTTTTCTTTGACTTTCTTCCATAGGCTTCAATTGCCCATTAAGTAATCGCCTATTTATTAATAAATCTCCCTTTGGAATCTCCTCCTCCTCTATGTCCTCACTCTCCTCTACCTCTTCAACCTCATATTCACTTATATATTCTCCCTCTCTAAGAATCATAAACCTTTTGTTAGTGCACTCATAAGCATAGTATCATAGGCCTTGACATTTGAAACACTTCACATCTCTATTTCTTTTAGAGGGTTGTTCTTCAGACTTTGAAGGAATCTTTGTAAGAATAGGTGTGGAACTACTAGAAGTAACAATCCCATGTTTCTTGCCTTTGTCCTTCCAACTTGAAGATCCAAAGTTGGTAGAACTCTTCTCAGCCACTTCTTTTCTTTTGAGTTGTTGCTCCACTCGAATTGTTTTATGAATTAAATCCTCCATATCAATAAACTCCTGCAACTCAAAAATATCATGTATATCAATATTTAAATCACCAATAAATTGAGGCATAGTTACCTCTTCTTCTTCTTCAATCTTTGCTTGAATCATGAGCATGACTATTTCCTTGAAATACTCATCAACCCCCTTGTTGTCTTGAGTAAGTTTTTAGAGTTTAAATTTCAAGTCCCTTGAATAACTAGCCAGCACATATCGCTTCCTCATGATCCTTTTCATCTCAGTCCATGTATCAACCATTGACTCTTCATTTCTACCTCTATCCTTTTGTAGCTTGTTCCACCAAACAAGAGCATAGTCAAAAAATTCCGTAGTTGCAAACCTCACCTTTTGGGTCTCCTCATAATTGTTGCATGAGAAAATATGCTCTATTTTCATCTTCCACTCCAAGTATGCCTTCAAATCACTTTTTCCTTTGAACAGAGGAATGCTAAGTTTTACTCCTTCAAGCCTACTTGGTCTTGCTACTCCATCATTCCTTCTCCTATTTCTTCTTTCTTCTTCATCTTCATGATCTCTATTCTCCAACCGGTTCAATCTTTCATGGAGCTCATTGTTATGTCGTATCATTAATCCTTCCAAATGTTGTATCAATGCTCTTATTTGAAATGGACTAATTAATGTTTCTTGATTGTAATTTTCCTCTTCTGCCATCAATTTGATGTTCAAACCCTTAAACCGGGGCTCTGATACCAACTGATATGAATCACAATGGGTGATTTAGGATCTTTAGGGTTAGAACCTTGTAAGAAATTTAGGAATTTAGTGATAAGGTGGAAGGAAAGAATCACTCTTCCCAAGGAAGACAACTCACAAAGGATGTGAAAGTCCTTTGATACAGCTTAAAGGTTCATGAATCACTCAAGAATTTAGAAGAATCACTCTCACTAAGATAAAAGAGATAAACTCTAATATTTCTGAATAAAATTCCACTTGTTATTTTTTATAAAAATGATTCAGCCTATATAGAAGCTTTATCATCAAAATTACAAAGATTCAATAAAGGAAAATAAATGCTAATAATGATTCATTAACCTAGGAATTGAAAACTACTTAATGGAGACAAATAAAGGCTAATAATGATCCATTAACCTAGGAATTAATACTACTTAATGATTGATTGTAACTGAAATTGTGGCAACCAAAAGTCAATCAACTATACACCCTCTTGGTCTCCCAAAGACTGATAACTAAATTTCCTATTGGGCCCTTATTACAACTTGCAATAAAACCAAACTAAAGCCCATTAATTGATAATCCAAAACACAATTTGGTCAACCAACAATACTTGTTGAAGAGCTTCATTTGCTTTCCTTACTCTAGCCCTTATCATAGGTCATGTTCACATCAAAGAAGGATGAGAGTATGCGGCTGTGTGTTGACTATAGACATCTAAATAAGGTGACGATAAAGAATAAATACGCATTGCCAAGAATAGATGATTTGATGGATCAACTACGCGGGGCAAAAATATTTTCAAAGTTTGATTTAAGATCGGGGTATCATCATATCAAAGTACAATCTGAGGATATATCAAAGACTGTTTTTAGAACACGCTACGGACACTATGAATATTTGGTTATGCCTTTTGGAGTGACAAATGCTCCAACTGTGTTCATGGACTATATGAATTGGATTTTTCACCCTTTTTTGGATAAGTAAGTAATTATATTCATTAACGATATCCTTATATACTCAAAGAGCAAGGAAGAGCATGTTGAACACTTAAGAATCGTGCTGCAAATCTTGAGGGAAAAGCAATTGTATGCAAAATTATCCAAGTGTGAGTTTTGGCTAAATGAAGTGAATTTTCTTGGACATGTCATTAATGAAAAAGGGATAGTTGTTGATCCAGCTAAGGTTGAGGCGGTTTTGAAGTGGGGACAACCAAGAACGGTCACTAAAATAAGGAGTTTTCTAGGATTAGAAGGATACTATTGACGGTTTATTGCAAGTTTTTCTCGATTAACCTACCTGTTAACCAAGTTGACACAAAAGGGACAATCATTTGTATGGACCCCACAATGTGAGACTAGCTTTCAAGAATTGAAGAATCGTCTTACTTCCTCACCGATGTTAATTTTTCCAGAACCTAACAAGAACTTTGAAGTGTACTGTGATGAATCTAAATTGGGATTAGGTTGTGTGTTGATGCAAGATAGAAAGGTAGTGGTGTATGCTTCTCGACAACTGTGACCACATGAGATAAATTATCCCACCCATGATTTAGAACTAACTGCAGTGGTGTTTGCTCTGAAGATTTGGAGACACTGTTTGTATGGAGCCAAATTCATAGTGTATAGTAAGCATAAGAGCCTGAAATATCTCTTTGATCAAAAGGAGTTGAATACGCGTCAAACACAGTGGATGGAATTTTTGAAAGACTATGAGTTTGAATTATCGTATCATCCTGGAAAAGGGAATGTAGTTGTGGATACACTTAGTAGAAAATCTTACATGCAACATTTATGATGATAAAAGAAATGGAATTGATCGAAAAATTCCAAAGTCTGAATTTAGCAATTGAGTTTAGTTCCAAAAGTGTTACGTGTGGTACTCTCACTATCACTAGTGATTTTCTATAACAAGTACAAGAAGCTCAATTAGAGGATATTTTTCTCTGTGAGAAGAAGGAATTAGTTAAACAAGGGAAAGAAATAGAATTTATGGAAGGGACAGATGGAATCTTATGTTTCAAAGGACGAATTTGTATCTCTTCTCGTCAAGAATTACAAAAGACCATTTTGGAGGAATCACATAAGAGTAACATGAGTATTCATCCCGGAACAACAAAGATGTATCAAGATTTGAAGAAAATATTTTGGTGGCCTGGAATGAAAAAGGAAGTGGCAGAGTATGTTGCAGCTTGCTTGGTGTGTCAAAAAGCCAAAGTAAAACATCAAAGACCATCAGGGATGTTACAATCATTAGATGTACCGAAATGGAAATGGGATAGCATAGCTATAGATTTTGTAACTTCATTACTGCGAACACCGACTGGTCACGATTCTGTGTGGGTAATAATTGACAGATTGACAAAATCTGCTCATTTTATTCCCATCAACATTCGTTATTCCTTGGAGAAGCTGACTCAATTGTACATTAAGGAAGTGGTAAGATTGCATGGCATACCTGCTAGTATTGTGTCGGATAGATACCCTCGTTTCACCTCAAGATTCTGGACAAGTTTACATCAAGCTCTTAGGAAAAAGCTTCGGCTAAGTTTTGTTTATCATCCTCAGACTGATGGACAATCAGAATGAACCATTCAATCTTTGGAGGACCTACTATGAGCTTGTGTGTTGGATCACAAAGGAAGTTGGGATAAGTTCTTACCATTGATTGAATTTACATACAATAATAATTTTCACGCTAGCATTGGGATGGCCCTGTTTGAAGCTCTTTATGGAAGGAAGTGTCGGACACCATTGTGTTGGTTTGAGACAGGTGAAAACTTACTTCTAGGTCCAGAATTGGTGCAAAAAACCACAAAGAAGATTAAATTAGTTCAAGAGAAGATGAGAGCAACTCAAAGTCGACAAAAAAATTACTATGACAAAAGGAGAAAGCCTCTAAAGTTTCAAGAAGGAGATCATGTGTTCTTGCGAGTCACACCTACAACTGGGGTTGGACGAGCAATGAAGTCAAGGAAACTCACGCCTAAGTTCATTGGCCCGTACCAAATAATGAAGAGGATTGGTCCAATAGTTTATCAAGTAGCTCTACCTCCTTTTCTTTCTAACATCCACAATGTTTTCCATGTGTCACAATTACGAAAATACATTTCAGACCCTTCATATACTTGAACCAAACATTATCCAAATTAGAGACAATCTTACTTATGAAACACCGCCTATCCAAATCACTGATCGAAGGATTAAGCAACTTCGTGGAAAAGAAATTGCTTTGGTTAAAGTTATTTGGAGTGGAGTAGAAGATGGATATGCTACTTGGGAGTTAGAGGAAAAGATGAAGGAATCTTATCCTATATTGTTCCTTTCAGGTATGAAAATTTCAAGGACGAAATTTATTTAAGGGATGGAGAGTTGTAACATCCTAACTCTTAGTAACCCTAGTTTGTTAAATTTTGACAAAATCTTTGTCAAAATTTTAATAATTAAATTATTAGGAGTTGGGTAAAGTGACATAGAGTTTTAGGTTTGTTATATTTTTTTTATTTTCTGGAATTTTTAGAAAAATACTCAAAATTGACCTATTTTACCGGCTTTTTAAAAAAAATTAGTAAATAATTTAAATTTTGACTTTTAAAAGAGTGATATGTGGAAAAGGAACACATTTTCCATAGCAAGTTCCCATAGGCTCACTTCTCTCAAACTCTCCTCACTTTCAAGCTTGATTTTGAGGGGAAATCTTGATTTCTTGAGGAGCTCCAAGAGGTAAGTTTGTTCTCTCAATCTTCTCTACACTTCTACGATTTTATTTTTTAAAACGGTGTATTTTCAATTTTTTTCCTCACTTGGCTGAGCTTGAATGGGAGTGGGAAGAGTGTTATCATGATTTTTTGTTGTGGTTTTACACCTAGGACACTAGAATAATGCTTAGAATTGAGGATTAGAAGTAGTTAAGCTAAAAACCTTAAGAACCTAAATTTGCAAGTTACTGTTCATTGAACTCTGGGACTTGTGTGAATAGAATTAGGAGGGTTTCATTCCTAAGCTATGGTGAAAGGATGTTTCAATCGATTGAACCCCTCTTGGCAAGTTAGTTGTTGATAATTCTTGTATTAACACATAAATGTACTAATTTGATTTTCTTATTTGAATTGTAGGAGAAAAAAGTAGGTTCCCAAGAATAGTAGGAGTTGAATGATGCAACATGCGAGGGTATACAATATTGGAGCAACAACTCATGAAGGCAGAGCAAAGTCAACAGAAATTGAGTATGCTAACTTTGCATCTCCACCCCCCTATGAGATGTGGAAGGCAACTCACACAAAACTTGATGGACAAATGAGTTCTAAGTCTACATAGATCATTGTTGAGAAAATCGTAAGTAAAATTATATGTACTTACAATCTAAATTTCATGTGATTCCTATGTAATATAGTTAGTGGCTTAGTTATTATTAATATGTTACAGGATAATTTAGTTTACTAGGACATTCAAGGCTCATATGTTCCCCATGGTTAAGATGACACATTGACAACGACCATAGGGAGACCAGAGCACCTAGGACATGTGTGCAGTACTAGTGGATCAACTGTTGACTCTTGCAATTAGGAGTCCTTGCACAAAATAGAGACGCAGTTTGAAGAAAAACTAAATCAAATAGGTAGTCCTTGCAGCAAAAGTTTGATGAGAAGCTTAAATACCTTATACATTCACAATAATAAACTCAAGGAACACCTTACACAGTTCAAGTTGATGTTGCTTGAGTCAACATTAAAGTGAGTTGCGTTATTGTTACTGTTGAATATAGAGGAAATACGGTTTGAGATAATCTCCCTTGTGTATAAATCACACATAGGGTAATCTATTTATAATAGAGAGAGGTACAACTAAAAGAGTAACTGAAAGTAAACAAAATAAACAGAGGATATTGTTTGATATTATGGTTAACAATATCTAACAATATCTTAATAATATCTAAACAATATCTAACATTCCCCCTCAAGCTGGAGCATACAAATCGTATGTGTCAAGCTTGTTACAAATATAATCAATTCTAAGACCCCGTAAAGACTTAGTAAAAATATCTGCTAACTGATCACTTGAGTTAACAAACTTAGTCTTGATGTCTCTAGACATAATCTTTTCTCGAATGAAATGACAGTCAATCTCAATGTGTTTTGTCCTCTCATGAAAGACAGGATTAGAACTAATATGAAGAGCAGCCTGATTGTCACACACAAGTGTCATTTGAGTGACATCTCCAAATTGTAACTCTCCAAGCAATTGCTTGAGCCAAACAAGTTCACAGGAAGCTGAGGCCATAACTCTATATTCTACTTCTGTACTGGATCTTGCCACAACACTCTGTTTCTTACTTTTCTACAAAATCAAGTTACCACCAATAGAGACACAATATCCAAATATAGATCTTCTATCCGAAGGAGATCCTACCCAATCAGCATCTGAGTAGCAAACAACTCTTGTATGGTTATTAGAACCATATAATAATCCTTTTTCAGGAGATCCTTTACTATACTTCAAGATACGAATGACTGCATTCCAATGATCTTCACATGGAGAATTAAGAAATTGGCTTACCATACTGACTGCAAAGGAAATGTCAGGACGAGTAACTGTAAGATAATTCAATTTTCCAACCAATCTTCTATACTGCTCAGGATCAAATATAGGCTCCCATTGATTTGGTAGAAGTTTAGTATTAGGATCCATGGGTGTATCAACAGACTTTGAACTCATCAACTTAATTTCCTCTATAATATCCATGGCATGCTTCCTCTGAGATATAACAATACCATCATTGGACTGTGTCACCTCAATACCCAAGAAATATCTAAGTTTGCCAAGATCTTTGGTCTGAAAATGGTGACATAGATGTTGTTTCAACTGAGAGATGTCATGGTTGTCACTACCTGTAAGAACGATGTCATCAACATATACTATCAAGTAAACACATCCAGCACTCGAGTGTCGATAAAAGACAGAATGATCTGCTTCACATCGAGTCATACCAAATTGTTTAAAAACCTTGCTAAACTTTCCAAACCAGGCCCTAAGAGACTGTTTTAGGCCATATAGGGATTTGTGAAGACGACATACCATCCTAGAATACTCCCATGAGCAACAAACCCAGGGCGTTGCTCCATATAGATTTCTTCTTGCAAATCACCATTGAGAAAAGCATTCTTAACATCTAGTTGATAAAGAGACCATTGTTGAAGAGCGGCCATGACGATAAATAAACGAATAGAAGCAATTTTCGCCACGGGAGAAAATGTATCTTCATAATTCAACCCAAAAATTTGAGTATAACCTTTGGCCACAAGACAAGCTTTGAGGCGATCAATAGTACCATCAGGTCCAACTTTGATAGCAAACACCCACCTACAACCAACAACAGATTTTCCAAACGGTAACGAGACCAATTCCCAAGTTCCACTATTATGAAGAGCACTTAGTCCATCTAACATGGCCTGACACCAACCAGGATGGGCTAAAGCTTCATGGACAGTTTTTAGAATGGTCACAAAAGAAATAGAGGAAACACATGTATAAAAAGGTAATGACAGTCGATGATAACTCAAAGCAATATAATGGGGAGAGGGATTACGTGTAGAACAAATACCTTTTCGGAGGGCAATGGGAAGGTCAGACTCAGGTGTCAAATCCGGAGGAGACAGAGTAGTTGGCACTTGAGTGGAGTCACATGGTGGTGGTTGTGATTGATTTCGGCAACTATAAACCTGAAGAGGCGGTGGAGAAGAAGCTAACTGTGGAATAGGAACTAATGGTGAAGAAGACACAATTAGAGGGTCACACACAACAGGAACATTAAATGTACTAGGAGTGTTGACATGATTGGATGGAGACAGAGGTGAAGATTGACTTTTAAAATAAAGAGAGAATTCATCAAAGGTGACATCTGCAGACACAAAATAACGGCTAAGAGAAGGAGAAAAATATTTGTATCCTTTTTGTGATCTTGTAAACCCTAAGAAAACACATTTATGTGATCTAGGAGAAAGCTTATCAAGACCAGGACTTTAATTATGAACAAAACATGTAGACCCGAAAACTCTTAGAGGTAAGGAATGAAGAGGTTCATGAGGGAATAAAATGGAATGAGGTATTTTATTATCTAAAACCGAAGAAGGCATGCGATTAATGAGATAACATGCAGTAAGAAGAGTATCACCCCAAAAATGTGGAGGAACCTCTCCATGAATTAAAAGAGTGCAAGTTGTTTCAATAAGATGTTTATTTTTGCGTTCAACTATACCATTTTGTTGAGGTGTATAAGCACAAGAAGTTTGATGCAGGATACCGTGAGAAGCCATGAATTGTTTAAAAGAATGACAAAAAAATTCACAACCATTATCACTGCGTAAAACTCTAATAGAAACACCGAACTGAGTTTGAATTTCATTGAAAAAAGTTTGAAAGATATAAAATAATTCAGAACAATTTTTCATCAAAAATAACCAAGTGCATCTAGAATAATCATCAATGAAAGTAACAAAGTATTGAAAACCTAAAGTAGACTTAACACTGCTAGGTTCTCAAATGTCAGAGTGAACCATGGCAAAAGGGGACAAAGCACCATGTGTGACACTACGAGAAAAGGAAGTACGACTATGCTTGTCTAATTGACATGACTCACACGTCAAACTAGATAAGTTAGACAAGGCAGGGAGAAATTTCTGTAACTTGAAAAGACTTGGATGACCTAACTGAGCATGAAGAATAGAGGGAGACTCCATAATTGCACTAACATGTGTAGAGGGATGGAGATGATAAAGACCATGAGACTCATATCCTGTGTCAATCACCTGTTTTGAATTCTGATCCTGTAAACACACAGAATTGTTGGTAAAAGAAACAACACAATCAAGAGAACGAGTTAGACGATTGATGGACAACATGTTAAAAGGAGACTCAGGGACATAAAGAACATTATCAATGATTAAAGAAGGGAAAAGTTTAACAGTTCCAACATCATGAGATGATACTCTAGAGCCATCAACTAGTGTAACAGAAGGTAAAGGATTAGAAGAGGATAAAGAGGAGAACAAAGATTTGTTACCAGTAATATGATAAGTGGCTCCTGAATTAAAAACCCAAGGACCAGGAGAAGAGGATTGGGTCAGACCAGCAAAATATGTATTTGTGTGTGCGAAAAACGTAGTGGAACTAGAAGATTGTTGATCCTTATACCATTTGAGAAATTTGTTGAACATAGCAGGTGTGTCGGATGCAATAGAAGAAGGAGGATCCCCAGCAGACAAAGGTGGGGAAAGATTGGTTTGAACAACTGCAGCAGATCGAGGAGGACGACCATGTAATGCATAATACTTGTTAATTTTGTGACCTAGCTTGCCACAATGTTCACAGTTAAGATGCCCTTTTCTCTGTTTACGAGGGCGAGTCCGGTCATCATGGTGAGATGCCAACACAGAAGAATCATTAACAAAATTGGAAGTAGTAGAAGGAGTGGAAGAAGTCATGAAGGGCAGGAGAACAAACCCTAAAAAAAATCCAAAGTAATCAAATTCACCCACAAAGCACAGATCCAAAACGAGAAGACCAAAACAAGTTTGTCGAAACTAAACGACGTAGGAGACAATAGACGACCAACTCCAATAGTGGTGATCTCAACATCACGGTGATCACCTTACCGAAACGAAAAAAACCGTATGTCATTGGTAAAAAATGAAACTCCGACGACTGCTCCAATGGCAGTAGTGACAATAGCGTAAACCAGTACACCAGGTAAGTTCCCAGGAAAGAGAGGTGGGTCACTAATGGACACGCTTAAATACCAAGTCTTTCCTTGTCAGAATTTTCCTAAACATGCACTTTCACACTACCAAATAATATCCAATAACAAAGATAACTCTTTTCTGATGTGGAAGATCAGTTTAACCGGCAGCAGCGGCGATGGCGAAAAAAAAAATTCAAAATAACCTTAAGCTCTAGATACTATGTTGAATATAGAGGAAATACGATTTGAGATAATCTCCCTTGTGTATAAATCACACATAGGGTAATCTATTTATAATAGAGAGATGTACAACTAAAAGAGTAACCGAAAGTAAACAAAATAAACAGAAGATATTGTTTGATATTATGGTTAACAATATCTTAACAATATCTAAAAAATATCTAACAGTTACTATTGCAGATCCCCTAGGGGAATATACTCACACTGATGTACCAAACCAGTGTGGGTTATACGTTAAAGATGACCCTCCCCCCCCCCCCACTTAGTGGCAATTGGTTGAGATTTTGAGGGTTGCTTAATCATCCATGGAATCCTTCTATAACCAGACTGGACAAGGATAGTGTTTGATGAAGTTCAAGATTTTGTTCTAGTGCCTCTGCATAATACAAATGTTAAACTAGTGGGGCAAGCAAGCAACACATTCTTGGCTTGGCAAGACATTTGATGATGTCACTCTCTGCATGGGGAAAGGTAGTATGTGTTGTGTTCTTTCTATCCCTTTTGTATTCTTATAATTCTATCTATGTTTAACTAACTTTTATAATTTGTTTAAGATTTTATCCATTGTGGTAAACAAGTTATGAGAGAAATTGTTATTGATTAGGATATGGCAGAAACTGAGGATGATATATATGTTTCTAACCATATTATCATGGTTGAGGAAAATTGGACTCAGATACAATGGGACAAAGTTTTTGGAGTTGATAATTTTGTTATTCCATTGTACATTTCCCTGCCCGACGCATTAGAGGTTGTTGGAGGAAAACTACAACTTCAACATTTTTATCACACATCTATCTGTCATGTAATTCAAATATTTATTTATGTGTTTGACATTACAATAAGTACATTCAACTTATAAATCATTGTGTTAGGTACATGGAAAGTTAAGTGTGGAGCAAACGAAATTAGAAGTATATGGATTTCTTGAATCCCAATCCATCTAAAAATATGGGAACACAAAGGTCTAAATCTAGCAATATATGCAAATATGGATGAGTAACTTACAAAGGTATATATACTTGGCTCCATATATTGAAGGGTTAATTTTTTAATTTGTTTTTTTAATCGTGTTAATTTTATAACTAATTTGTTCGTTACACATTGTAGATCTCATTGGTATTTAGTTCTAATCATTCTCATATATTACACTCGTGGTGTGATTCTCGTTTGTAGCACCGAAAATCCAATCAAGAAATGAAAAACCTATTAAAAGGGTAACTTTATCTTTCTTTTTTTCATTATGTTTTAAAAGTATAAATATATATATATATATATATATATAGAGAGAGAGAGAGAGAGAGACTAATATCTCTCTTTATTTCAATTATAATCATGTATAGAAGTAATATTTTAAGTAGAAGAGGTAGAATAAAGAATTTACAACTCATTTACCCTAAGGTTAGGAAATTATTTAATGTAGGCTATAATTATTGTATTTATAAACTTTGGAAATGATATTGTGATTTGTTTTTCATTTTAGTGTAATAGACAACTAAACTCATATGAATATGGTTACTACATCATGTATTAAATGAAAGTCATAGTTTGTGTGGATATTATTAATTCTTGGATGAAGGCAATTCATTTAAACATTTATTTAAGTTGATTTACTTTTATGAGTATTGCATGTTAACAAGAGTCAAACTAATGTTTCAAGTCTTTCAAAATTCATCTTCGTCCGAAGATGATGACACAGATAAAAGATTAATGATCAAGGTTTTTTATTCAGAATATATCGTTAGTGTTTATATATAGTTTAGCTTCTAGGATAGTTGAATCATTAGTTGATATTTTAAATTTTGGATAATTTAGTTAAATAATTATGTAGTTTAGCATTTAAACATAATTTAGTTGTATTATAGATTATTTGGGTTATGTTTTGTCCATATTTTGTATGTAGGTTTTGGTTGTAAATAAAAACAAAACAATTTTAAAATTTAAAGAAAAAACAACAAACACTACAATAGAAAGAGACTTTCATGATGACACTTTAGATAGCAGTTAACAAAAATCGCTTTTAAAAATACATATTAGATAGCGATTATGAATAAAATGCTCTCTAAAATATGTTTTAATAGCGATTCAGAAAGAACTGCTTTCTAAAGTAATTTATAATAGCGGTTGTGTGATAACCACTATCTAATATCATACCTTTAAAGAGCTGTTGACACGTAAAATTGCTATAATAAGTGTAGTTTAGATAGCGGTTATTTGGCGAACCGCTATCTAAAGTCATATTTTTTAAAACCCTAAACCTTCTTTCTTCAATCTCGCGCTCTCTGTTTTTGCGCTTTTTGCCGCTCTTTGCGCTCTCTTTCTCGCTCTCTGCGTCTTCCATTAAACTAAAGGTACGTTCTCTCCTTCTTGCTCACTTTGTGCTCTCCCACTTGTTCTGGGTTCTCTCCATTTCCCTTTGTGTCTTCAATCTCTCTCATTCTCTTGCTCTCACTACTCAGTTGGGTATTACAACTCCATTGAAGCATATTTGTGTGTCGTCAAGTTCGCGTTCCAGTCTCCATTGGCCATTGTTGTTGTAGGATGCGCTTATTGGGAGGTCTACAACATGTTAGTGCATTATATATTTTTTAGGCTTTTATTTGATTTATTATAGTATAATTATTTGAATTAATGTGATATTGGATACAATTTGCACCCCTATTTTGATTCTGATACATTTAGTTAAATTTTAGGGTGAGTGTGAATTAGAAATTACAATTTAAAATTAGTATTTTGATTGATTAATATCTTAGTTTAGTCTGAATTGTTTATTTTTGCCTACATTGTGATCCTGAAATTGTGTTTTGAAATAAAATATAGGCTAACTAGGATATATACATGGTTTAGTGTGACCCTGAAATATTTTGTATTAGAGATTATGTATGATGTTTTTGCTTATAGTTTTAGTAATTTTAGGTGCTTGTTAAATGATATCATTATATATGAACTTGAGTGAACCTTTAGTTTCCCATTTGAGTCTCTAAATAATGATTTAGGATCATTATTTTGAAACTCAAATTGTCCTAATTTGGACAGTTTGGGAAAAAAAATTTCCTTGGCCAATAATTATCTAGGTAGTTGATTAAAATATTATTTGTTATAGTTGGTAAAATTTTGATTTGTTATTCGTGTCATTGTCTCTTGGTACATGGTTGAATGAGGTTAATTTTACCAAATTCAAGTTGTGGATTAAGAGACTGATGTGAAATGCTGCTGAAATTTTATTAAGTATACAGTATAATGTTTAATTAACAAATGATAATTATGACATGGAAAACTTTATTCTCAAATGGGATAGGGTCATACCCTGTGAGACAAAAATAGTAGACAACATATGGACGTAACAAATTTAGTGTGCCTCAGGCAAATATGGATCGAAGTTGGATGAAAGTCGGTCGTTTGAGCAAAGTATATGAAGATGGAGTGAAGGAGTATATTCAATTTGCAATTGACCATAGTCATGATCGAAACCTCATTTATTGCCCTTGTTGGTGTTGTTTGAATATGATGTGAGTAAATGTTGAAGAGTTGGAAGAACATCTAATGTGTAATAGAATTGATGATAAATATATAAACTGGACCAAACATGGTGAGATAGAAAGAGATATTTCGTCACTTAGGGTGGATGTAAATAGCTTTTACTTGGAGACATTAAATTCTGAGGAAAATGATCATGTTGAAGACATCCCCAATGTTATTGAAGAAGATCTTAGAGATTGTCCAAGGATGTTTGAGCGATTGAAAGATGATGTAGAAATACCATTGTACTCAGGATGCCCAAATTTCACAAGACTAAGTGTCATTTTGAAGCTCTACAATTTAAAAGTCTCACATGGATGGAGTGACAAGGGTTTTACTGATCTGTTAAGCTTAATAAATGACATGCTACCAGAAGACAATGTCCTACCTAGGAGAACATATGATGCAAAGCAAATCCTTAGTTCCATTGGTTTAACTCATGAAAAGATTTATGCATGTCCTAATGACTGTATTTTGTTTCGAAACGAGTATGAATCGTTTACAGAATGTCCAAAGTGTAAGACATCATGATATGTCAAGAAAAAATCTACACCAGCTAAGGTTATGTGGTATTTTCCAATTATACCAAGGTTGAGAAGGTTTTTCCACAATCCTGAAACTGCAAAGCAGTTTAGTTGGCATGGACAAACTACTATTCCAGTTAACGTAAGAACCATTTTTGCATTATGGCTATGTTTATATGAAAGAATAATGTATTGTCATTATTTATCTAATTTGATATTTAACTTTTGTTATTATTTTCAATCTATGTTTGCAGTATTTTTCTAAATCTCACTTTGCTATCTTTCCAGACCTTAGAATTGAGCAGTACAAAAGGAATGGTGTGCATATTTCTATCATACATTTTTGAAGGACAAAATTAGCTCCATAAACTCTTAGGGATTTTTTTAATCATTTCAATTATTTGATGTATATGTACCAATTTTGTTTCATGCAAATTTTAGTTTTAATTTGTCAAATTTTGAATTATTTTTCTATGATTCTGTGAATATATACTGTATGCTGGCTGGATTTTGTTGGATTAATTTGATATATACCATGAAATTGTGGTCTATCAGGTACAAATTATCAGGAAAAAATTTTGGATTTTAAAATTTAAATAAAATTATTTTTTTTAATTGGGACTTTAGATAACAGTTTCCATAACCGCTATCTAAGCATACTAAAAGAGAGTGATTCTAGAACTAACCGCTATTAAAAGTATATTTTAGATAGCGGTTGTCGTTTTAACCATTATTATATATGTCATTTTTTTAATAGTGGTTCATCATTTCAACCGCTATTATAAATATAACTTTGCATAGCGGTTCTACGTTAACTTCTATTATATCTTATTTATGATAGCGGTTAGTTAACCGCTATCTAAACGTCATTATTTTATTAGCGTCTCATTTAATAACGTTTTTAACTGCTATTATAGAACATGTGAAACCGCTATTACATGTCTTTTATGTTGTAGTGAAAATTCATGTCTAGCGGTAGCTTACCTAACGTAAATTTACATCAGATCTTACGCTAACAGACATAGATTTACATTGGTTGAAGTATTGTCCAATGTAAATTTGTTTTTTTTTTTTTTAATTTATCAAACTCTTATAAGTTTGATCCTCTATCAATTTGACGTAAATTAATATTAATGCTATAGAGGATCAACATAATATTACATCAGTTATTTACTCTGAGATAAATTTATATCTTTTATATTGGTGTTAGAACTTAATAAACATAAAAAATCCAAAATAACATACTTAAAAAACCATTATTATCAGAACATTTGTGATTTCAGAAAGATGTGTGATTTACATTGGCGTTAGAGCTTAATTATGCAAGGGGCAAGACTTCAGAAAATTTATGATTTACAACAAAGGGAGTGTTAGAAAGAATGGCGCTAACATTCCTCTGTTTAATTTCCTTAATAGATGCTATTGAGTAAACTGTTATAATTATTATTATTTTAATTTTTTTTTTCCAGGGTGTTGATTATCTCAAGTATGATAATTGTAACAATGGTGAAATGAAGCCTCTTGATAGGTAGTAAAAGCTAGTTATATTTTCATAGCATTGTTATGGTTATTTTTCAATTTTATCCTCGTACTTAAAAGTGAAAATTGTTGTCTTTTTTTAAGATATATAGATATCCTATTATGACTCGAGCTCTGATGAAGGCAGGTTGTTCAATCTACTTCTCATTATGTGAATGGTAATTTTGTTTATCTTTATAATGTTTTTTGTCTTCAAATTTTGCACTAAAAATTTCCCCTCTAATTTCATGTGCTTTGTTCATAGGGGAGACATGCACCCTGCATTATGGGGTTATCCAGTGGTAATAGCTGGAGAACTACTGATGACGTCAATGATAACTGAAAAAGGTAAAAATAAAACAAAAGAAATTGTAACAGTTTGGATTATGGTTAGAAGTAGTAGAAACTTTAATGTAACTATTCATTTTTGGCAGTATGATTTCAAGGATAGACGCAAATAAAGTTTATGCTGATTTTGCAAAACCTGGTGGTTGGAATGGTAATGAGAGTATCCCTTTTATGTTCATCTTACTATGTGCATTCTAAAAAAATAAACTCTGTATTTATAGATTCTGTTTTTCATGCAAAGAGTTATTGCAGGCTCATCTTCTAGTTGGCTGTGGTGATCTTGCAAATATGCACGATGACACTGTAGAGAAACTATCAATACAGAACCAAGGTGATGAGAAGCTTAACATGGTCCTCATGATTGTGCATTAAGCTAATATAGCCTTTTTCTGTGTGTGGTTTTTAATATGTTTTTGTTCCAATTTTAGATCCACTTGGTATTCAAGGTAAAAAGGTTAGGATGGAAGGTTCTCTTGAGGTAAGTTGTTGTTGCTATTATACCATGTAATGTACACATGCAGTTGAATAAGAAAGAAAATAACTAATAATCATTGAAATGTGCTTTTTAATCAGGTTTGAGAAGGTCCTCTTTCAGAATACAGGGTGCTGTTCTCTTACTCAACAAATACATCGATCGACATGCATTTATTACTGCTAAATGGGAACATATTGGCTTTGACCCTTCAACTGTTGTTGAAGCAAGAGACCTTTGGGAGGTAAAATAATAATTTAATCACAAATTCTGCGTTATTTTTGAAGTAAGTAACCTGTTAGAACCTTATTGGATAGTGATGATGTAATATATCTTTTGTAATGCATGCAGCACCACAATGAAAGGATAATTCGTGGGTAAAATGACTGTCACTGTTGAACCACATTCTTGCAAAATGTATGTATTTCTTGAGTTTCAAAGCATGTTCAGATTGCAACTTTTTGGGCCATTGCATATATATTTTTATTCTTTTTTTTTTTTAATTTCTTGTTGCTCTCATGAATTTTTTAGTGGATTTTTCTAGTGATGGACACATGCTACCTTTTATTTAGTTTAAACGAAGCAAGCTTGCATTTCTACTTTAGTTAGCTTCTCTAACTATTACTAAAGATGTTGGATTCGGGTTTCCTCAGTTAATTTTGCATTATTTTGTCTTAATTAAGTGTTTCTTTAATTATATTTTTTGTCCTCATTGTTAGAAGAATCCTTACTTAACCATAAATATTTTTTTTATGACAAACGAGAAAAAAGAGAGGAAAATAAGAATAATCATTTAATAATTATGTATAACAGGGGATATTATAATCAAATCATAAGTAGTTTTGATTTGATAAAACCAGTTTTATTTTTTATAAAAGAAAAATGGGTTATGTACCACAAAAAATGCTTTGATAAGTTAGAGGAATTAGATAATTTCTTTAAAGTAATGTAAATGATGTGCTGTTATTGAAAGCTGTGAAAAATATATGAAATTGCTTTTGGAAACTCACCATAAGAATTGTTCTTAGTTTTAATTTGAATCTTAAGAGCAGACATTCAGTTCATTTGATAACTAACGAGTTATGATTAAGAAAATTAAATGGATAGCTGACTCAGAAGGTAGAGAATGTGTGAAAGAAAGATAAAATGGTAGTTGAGCCACAGAAATGTGAATACTTTTAGATTGTAAATCATAAATAGATACTGACTACAACATTGAATCTACGTATTGCAAAGTAGCGATATCATGCATAATATTGGTCCATTTACCGGAAGAGCCTCGATGCTGATCTCTTAAAGACTTTTCCTTCAAGTTTTAGTCGCCTATACGCTTCTCTCAAATGACAAGGCCGAATTGGTCCAGATTCCTTCCTCTCTTTCATAACTATTCTAGCTGCAAAATATAGTACAAAATTCATTAATAACAATTGGAATTCTGCAAAATTTGCGCTTGCATCGACTAATTGTTTGCATTTTGCAATGATAGATTTTAGAGTCTCAAACTTGCAAAGGAGAACTAGCCTTACCTGTTTCAACAACTTCACCAACAAACATTTTTGCAATGCCTGATACTACAATAGTCATTGGCACTGAAATCTTCTGGGTCCCAGTGATACTAGCCAATAACTGATTGGGCAGAGGAGAAATTTCAGCAATCTTGTTATAATATATAAATTACTAATGCAAATTTGGATGCAAAAAATGATGATCTGTAAACAACAGCAAATATATGAGTTGAGTCCAAAAGAAGCAGCATGCACACACTAAGCTAATAACCAAGGAGAAAATTGAAAGAAGGTTACCTAAATCAGCTAAGAATTGGACAAAGTCCAACTGTAAATAATTTGACAATATAAACTTTTCACATTTGACAATGTCTTGTCTAAGGTGGTATAAGTTAATCCTTGATGAGTCTTGACATTAAATTAATTTTCCTCAACCAACAGATAAACTATCCTACTGGGCTAATCCATAAAGGTTCAATTCTGATAGATGATCTATTTCATGAATTACGGCAGAGCATATTGATCTCTTTATGATTGTTTGATGCAACGATTTTGATAACCTATCTGTGATACGATTTTCTTTTGATTCCCAGATAAAATGACTTCATCAACAAGACACCAATCTAAAATCATACGGGCAAGGTTATTAGACTCAAAAATCTATGTAGACTCGTGAGAGGTATGTAAACTTGACTTATAAGAGTTTCCTTCATGTAAAAAATAACATACTAATTTAAAAAAAAAATTGTAAGCATCACGGTACTATTGCCTAAACATCTACGCCATGTTTCCACCTAATATTCCTTCTATATCCTGAAACATTTCTACTTGACACTTTAAAAGTAGAGCCCCTCTATCTCAATGAACCCAAAATGAAACAGAAAAACTATTTTTAAGACCAAACAGAACTAACCAACAACACAAGGAGGCTAGAATAGAACCAATATTAAGATTAGGATAAAATAAAACAAATAGACAGAGCTGTGAATAAAAAGTAGGAGAGAACCAATGTGGGAGAGAACGAATAGGACAGAACCTCTTCGATACAACTGCAAACAGCGGCAGAAACAAAAATGGAAATGCAAGCAAAAACACGATTTTGACACAAAACGAAAGCAAAACTTATACACGCACAACATTCTCTTCGTTTTTGTGCCAAACCTAAACACGACACCCAAACAATGTATCTACAAGTTCTTTTGTGCCAAAAAATAGATTTACCCAGACTCATGGACTCGGAACCAAACTCGGGGGTCTGGTCCAAGTGTATAGAGTCTACTTCGAGTTTACCCAAATAAGAGTTTACACACGAGTTGACTTGTGGCTAAGAAGTAGACTCGTAAACTCGTCTGACTTTAAGAGTTAACCCCAAAGTTTGACAACCATGCATACTGGTTCTTCACTTCAAGAGTAAATTACACAGCCCTGATATTTTATCAAGTTTACCCGATACATCTCCCTTTCTAATCCCTACCCTACACTACTCCTCTTGTATATAATTGTTTAAAATTCATTACACATTACACAGTGCAACCTGTAAGGAAGGTTACAACAAATGTTAAAACAGATCATCCATACATTACTCACGAAACACATTACATAGAAAGACCATTAAGGAACAATTACACCATGCAAAGAAAGTTACTCTAAACATTTAAAAAAAATCCAAATCCAAACGAAAAAACATCACGAATATCAATGTAATTTGGTTCTTGTTTCAATTTCCCATGAAAACAAACGAAATTCAAATCCAAAAGGACATTTACAGTAAAAATCAGCATAACATTTTTTATCCAACATAAAAACATTAAAGTTGCTTCAACTCAAAATTAATCCATTTCACAGTTCCTTAACGCGAAGTTCAACAGGTGAACAATTTTCCTATAATCACATTAGCTGGTATTAATCAAACAAGTGAATATACACCTCAAAATGACATCAGTTAATGTTAATCAAACAAGTGAATATGTACCTAAAATCACATTAACTGTACTTCAAGGTGGTTTAAAATGACACAAGGTGAATTCAAACACACATCTTGAGAAAGTGAGCAATCGAAAACAACAGCAGTTGTTAATTATTTATATTTGGCACAGGAAGCCAAGCAATGAAACCCATATGAAAAATACAAAAAGAGAAGAAGGCTACATACCCTTTTCATATTAGCTCTCTGAAACCCAGCCCTCCGGAAGGACTCGTATCTACTCATCTGCTCTTCACTGAATTGCGACAAAATTGCCCTGGGGAAGAAAAAGGGGAGCAATTGGTAAAGAAGAAAAAAGAGAATGAATTTGAATTGAATTGAAGTGAAGAGAGTTACGAACTGCATCTTGGCCATTTTGTGAGGGTCGCCGGTGGAAGGGAGCTTGGCAAGCTCGACGTCCATGTTGTCTTCTTCTTCCTCCTCCTCATCGTCTTTGTCTTTGTCCTTGTCCTTGTCCTTGTCTTTGTCTTTGTCTTTGTCCTTGTCTTTGTCTTTGTCTTTGTCCTTGTCTTTGTTCTTGACCACCGCAGTGGGCTTCTGAGGAGGGCGTGGATTGAGGGGTAGAAGAGAAGGAGAAGGAGTAGGGTTATGGCTATGGTTGTGGATTAATTCCCCCTCTGTCTCCGTCGGAGATTCTGGCGGTGACTCCTCGAACGCGGCTTCGAACGGATCCTTCGATTGCTTCATTCTCCCTCAATTCTGAACCCGCTCACCGTTCTCTGCCTCATTCATACAGCTAAGCATTATAATATAATTTGAATAAAAAAGATTTAATTTTAACAAATGTTAATAATATTAAAAATATTTATTATGCCTAATGTTCATATTAAAATAATAACAATAACATTTTAGGGACGCCATGATTTACCAGAACTTAAAAAGAACGATTAAATTTAAATTAAATATAATAATATTTTTATGATTTAAACTATAATATTATTTTAAATTCAATTTCTACAACTGTCAAAAGCTTACCTAGGTCTACCTTATCCTACAAGTAAAAAAAATTAATATCTTAATTTAATTTATATTTTAAAATAAATCATAATTTTTAATCTAATTTTACCGTATACTAAAATTACGAACTAATTTTAATATGGTAAAAAATTAAAAAAAATTCAAACAAAAATAAAATACATTTTTAAAAATTAAATTTATAATAACAAAATCAGTTTTATTAAATAATTTAATATATAAATTATAAAAAATACTTATAATTAAAAAAAATATTTTTATCATTATTTATTTTTTTAATAATTTATTAATTAAAATAATAATTAATTATTAAACCTTGAAATAAGGATGATTACAAAATTATTCTATTATTTACTCCTAACAAAATAGATCTAGTATAAAATTAATGTATAATATATATATTTTTTAATAAAATAACATTATTTTTATTTTTATTTAAAAATAATTATTATATTATAAAAAAAAGTCAAATATAAAATTAATTTATAATATATATATATATATATATATTTTTAATAAAATAATATTATTTTAATTTTTATTTAAAAATTAATTATTATTTTATAAAAAAATCGTAGTTTAACGTAAATTTATAATCATAAACTATAAATATTGACTCAAAGGTCTGAATCATTTAGCCAACAGATATTTTATCTAATCTAACATATTTATCGGATAAAATTAAGTCTATTTTAACAATTTACAATTTTAAATATATTATTATTTTGGTAATATATAACAACTTAAAATAAAATTAATTGAAAGATTAAATAAAAATAATATTAAATATCAAGTGTAAAAATAAATAAAATATAATTTATAGATTAAAATTATGAATAAAATAAGTTGGAATAATAATTTTATAAAAATAATTAACATGGGATATTTGTTAATGAAATTATCTTACTTTCAGAAAAAATAAATTACCCAGCTTTTACATGAAGATTGAATAGCAACACTTTATTGTGAACCGATACTTTACTGTTCTATCCGGGGTTTTAGTTGTTGGATATTGTTCTGTGTATATGGCAACCTCCAGATTCCACAAGCTCAGAAACATAGTTGGATAGTTTTAAGAAAGCGAAGGAGGAGTGTGACTTGTGAAAGGGGGTTCCGGTGACAATAAATAATCACTCAAATCAATATTCTGTAAACTATAAAGCACATCGATTCTTTATATTTCAAAGATAACAGCAACTTCAAGTTGAAATTTTGAATACCAAACATACATTTGGAAGGTCGTATATTTACAATGACAATGTCACAGTTAAAATGCAGAATACATACTGCACAAATATAAACAATAATCACTATTCCTAATGAGGAACTACATCAGTAAGCGCAGCAATCTTCTTCTCCAGCTCTGATTTGTTGGCTCCTACAAGTCTGTCAAACTCGTTTCCATCTTTAAGAAAGAAGAAAGTTGGTGTGGCTTTGATGTCCCAGGAAGTGCTGAAGTCCTGCAACAAAATCACGTTCATTAAGGTCACACTAGGACAAGACAACAATTTAGTCCCCATAACATCCACCAGGAATAAACTACATCATCATACTAGAAACTTTCATCTTTGATCCTTGATCTGTTGCCTAGTGTGCTGGGTCGAAGTAAAAAATTGCTGAATGAAGAAACTTCTAAATGATTTATGTTGATGTAAGGGCAATACTAGTTAACATATATATATATATATATATATATATATATATATATATTGCTTCAAATAAATAATAAAAAATAATAATATATGTAACTTCTCTACTTACAGCTAGTTCATCCACATCAATTAACAAGAACATGATAGAAGAGTGCTTCTGGGACAAGTCGCTGAAATAAGGAGCAATCATCTTACAAGGACCACACCATGTTGCACTGAAATTTGCAATAACCTGTCAAACATGAAGCTTTAGAATGAACTGTTGCACCAAAGGATATAAAGTATACCCATGAAGAAAATGGGGTAAATTATCACATATTTTATCAGAATGGGAGGGGTAGTCAACTCCAAAAATATCTCCATGTGCATTTTGTATGGAGAGAAAATTTCTAAGAGTAGGATCTGAAACGGGCAGACATCATGTTCTGGAGAAATGATGATGTGGACAGCATCTATGGGTTCAAAAGCATGTCCAGAAAAATATGCTTTATGAAAAAAATCTTCACAAATTTTAAACTAATGAACTAGTCATTTATAATCAAGTTCAAAGATACAATTTCATTCTCCTAACACAAGGTTCAAGTGTAAATGATAGGACCACCTCAGGCCAATTTTGAGAATACAAGGTAATAATATCCTTTAGCAAAGTTTAAGAATAAATTATAGGATCTCTTTAAAAGACAAGATAATCAATCCTGATCAGTAGGGTGTTGGTCAGGTAATTAACATGTAGGAGGTTAGACGTGCTTGTGATGGGAGGGTATGTGAAGGAAAGGGTGCACATTCAGTTAATTAGCTTTTGGGAAAGAGAGGTTAAGCTTTCTGTGGAGACTTGATGCTATGCATCATTGAATGACTGACTAGTTGTCTTCTTCCTTCAGCTACTGCAAACTGCTCAGTGTTTCCTTGGTGTTTCTAAATATTGTCAGTAGCTATTTCTTCCAAATTAGTGGATCATTTTTGTGTCTATCAATTTCTACTAGCATGGACTGTCCTTTCAAATGTATTGTTGAATCGAATGACAAGAAATCAGTAATACCCTGATTCCAAATCCGAGTATGCATATTGTGTTAGCATAATTAATGAAGTCAAATACTTGGTGTATATTCAGTATACTCAGCATTATTTGTAATTAATTTTTTTTTTTCCTAATTTATGGTTTTATTGGTTGTATTTCCCTTGGGTGTAGCCTCTTGTATTTTGTACTCATTGAAAATATTATTCGAAGTCTCAATATCCCCTTTCCCTACCTAAACCCATATAGCCTCAACCATTCTCTAATCATCAGAAGCATGATAGAAAAAGGCATTGTGGAAACTACAGTTTCTGTACTGTATTCAATGAGAACTTTTTTTCTAAGGTTATTTACCAAAGGTTCACAAAAAGATCAGTGAAGCTTTACTGTCAATATCTGTACACACAGATTTACTCGTGTTACCAACTACACACATGCTCCGTTAAATACAGTAAATTATAAAGGGTTCAGACAGAATTTAAAATCATTGTGCTACAAATTAAATATGAAGTAAAGCTTACAATTTTACTATCCTTCTTTGCTCGTTCTATATTTTGGTTCCAAGATTCTAGGGTAGTAATAATTTGCACATTCCCAGAAGCAAAATCCACATGATGATCAGAATCACCATCATTACAATTACCCTGCAAAGATTAGAAACACCAAACTACACATTAAATCTAATTTAATGAAAGATATGAGCTGTTATGTACAAAACTGTTTTAGAAGCATTCCCCCCTCTCTCCCTGACCAGTAATAGAGACAACTGAAGAGGAAAGAAAAGTTAGGAAGATACTAAGCTGAAAGAAGGACAAACTTTTAGGCTACAGTTCAAGTACCTAATAGCTTAAGCTCTTAGAAAGTAGGTCATTTACATAGTGTTGTAACCAAATGGACATTATGTTTAAACCTTGTCATCTCTTCTACATAAAGTTGAATATCACCAGTATAAGAACCATGCAAACGTAAACTACAATGGGTTTTTACATACAAAGTGTGCTAGAATCTAAAACCATTAACAGCTTTAACTTCTATGTATATAAGTTGGCCTTTAACAGAATGTAACAGAACTCTCTTTTGATAGAACATGTTATATTTTAATCCAATCGTTGCTTGTTACCTTCGGTTAATATCACTTTTATTCTTGTATCTATCCATATTCACAAGTTATGGCAATTTGATATAGATTGACCAAATAAACAACAAAGTTACGACTTTCAGAGGAGCTTTGGTTAGGTTACATCATATTGGAGTTGTATTCTCGTTCTATCAATGAATATAGTTTCAGCAGGTAGCAAATTAGGCCTGCCCTCTAGTTCTTAAATTGTTTGTCTCTAACTATAACACCATCTGCTACCGCTAGGCCTGACTAATATCACTACTAGTTGTCCATTCCTATGACATAATTTGAAATAGAGATCACTGTTTGATATTTAGATACCTTAATACAATTGAGCATGCTTATAATAATTACTTATCAGCAATTCACACATTAGTTGCTACGTCTCTCCATTTCTGGTTTCTTGATATTCCTTTCTAATCTATCTGCAAAAGATTACTTACAAAGCAATCCAGGAAGGCATACTGAAGATGTAAAATTTAGGACCACAAGTGGCAAGAAAATAACTTTGTTTTGCCCCCAAACAAAAAAGCCATAGAAATATACCACCAGTTCAAGTAGCAACAGTGGGGCTTCCTTACACTACTATCCTCATAAGTCATAAACTATAAAAGAGGGGAGAAAAAACCGCTGTGGACACATTCAAAATTAAGACCATGCATGTGATCAGTTCTAAGAAAACACAGTTTATCAGAGAGCAGAAGGAAAATCCCAGGCTTTCTTTCATGTTCCTATGAGAATAACAATTGAAGTATACATATATGCTCACCTTATGCAAACAATTCCCCATGTAATTGTTTCAATGCCACGAGACTGCAAAACTTCAATAAACTAAACCCTGCAAACAGAATTTCGGCACAACAAATCTCTCAAAATCCATAAAACTCGAAGAGAAAGGACAACAAACAACAGGTAACTCAGACAAAACAAGGGAATTAGTCTGGCAATCACAGTAGTGTAAGAATGACAATAAAAAGAGTGAAGGGAGCCAACATGAGAATTACAATGCCTACTTAGAAACGATTTTCCAACCTAAAATTCTCAAAACTAAACCAAGTATTCATCACAAAAAAAAACAAAGTAAGGAAATTTAATGACTACAATCATATGATGAAGAAGATGATGAAAGTGGGTCCCATCATTTCATTCAGAAAGCTGCTTTAGCAGCTGAAACCACAAGATCTCTTGCATCTAATAGCACAACTTTCCATCCATTCACGAGAAAGAAAAAGAAACCCATGAAAAATTAACCAAAACTAAAGGGACAAATTGTGAAACCGGATAGGAATCTGATTGAAAGAATCCCAAAACTTCAATTTTAGAGAAAAAATGAAATAAAAATAAAAAACCGACCTTTGTTGAAAAATAAATAATTAAAAACCTAATTGGCAGATTGGAGCGAAAGGAACCGTGACTTCAATTGAATCGGTGAACAGTGAATGGAGGCATATAGCTAAGGGAAGATAAAGCGTTTCATTACTTGACAGGTCAATAAATAAATGCCTGTTTGGTTCCCATTACAAAAGGTTTTACATTTAATTTTCAGACATGACTACTTATTTATAGTAGTTAATTAATGCGTAATTGATATTATTCAATTCATCAAATTAACAATGATATTGACAATGACTTTGAAAATTTACGAAATTACACATTTATAAATGCTCATTATTAATTATTAAATCAGTTGCTTCCTTGCAGAGAAGTAATAAAAAAGGTGTGAATATGAAATACGAAATATGAATGCCAATGAATTTTGACCTTTGACCTTTGAAGACGACTCACTACCAAGTCTTCCACCACGTTATCCACAAGCATAAATGTGTATTGTACTTTATTCTTTTTATTGCATTTTTTCCTTTTTCATAAAATAAACAACTTTAATTTAAATTTAAATTTTTTTAAAATATGGTTTTACGTATTATTTTTATATTGATATTTGATGAGTAAAACTATTGATATTTATTCATATTAAAAATATATTTGTTAATATTAGTGAGATAGAAGTCCTATATTATATTAAAATAAGTAAGATAAATAATATAAATATTATAAAAATTCACAATTTTATTATATTTATTTGAGATATAGACGATGTTATGTTATTTTATGATTGACTCGTGATATTTAACTATATAATCCATAAATTAATAATTTCAGTCTAATTCAAAATTCATATAAAAATAATTATAATTAAAATTTAATTTATATTAAGTTAATAACCTTATTTAAGTTAGAGAAAAATAAGAATTAAATTTTTTTCTTTATTATTAATATTTTTTTATTTTAATAATTTAAAATAATAATTCATCTTCATTATTAAATTTTAAAATAATTGAATCTTAAATATTTATTCTAATCATGGAAATATCTCATCAAATTAATTTATATATATATATATATATATATATATATATATATATATAACAAATGAATATTATTATTTTTATTTATTTAAAAAATTTTATTTTATAAAATAGATTAATCCATAAGTTCACGTTTTAGCTTTGCACAAATATACCTAAACTGTAGTTTAAACTGACCCAAAACATATCTTATTTTAATTTAGGTTATAATTTTATTTTATTTTTTATTTTCTTATGGAATTGACACCATTGGTCATCAAATATAAAATAAAAATTAAATAAAAATCTTATACTTTTTTTTGTTAACAAATAAAATGGTTGACCCAACACGCTTTCTTACTCATGTCCATTGCAGATCTATTTTTGTTGGGCCAAATGAATGGACTCCTTTGATTAATATAATTGATTTTGCTTTCTACACCACATATTTTTCCACCTCCACTCCATATATTTTAAGAAATTTATATTATCCTGATGTTATCTCAAATTTTGAACTTTCTTAAATTTTTAATAATTCAATAATATTTTCTTATTTTATTACAGTTTTATTTTTATCTATTAAAAAAATTTAAAATGATAAAAACAATAAAAATTCGTTATTTGATTCTTTTAATTCTAAATTTATGCTATTTCAATGTTTGGAAAGTCAATAACTAATCCCTAAATACTTGTTTTCGTTATAGATGAAATCTCCTTACAAGTTTTTCAATAGTTTGATTAAACACTTATTTAATATTAGTAATTTCACTTGAATGATTTCAGTTTAATATGTTATGAATTAAAAATTTATAACAAATAAAAAATTATAAACCTTGTAATGTAAACACAAATATTGTGGAACTATATATGAGTTTAAATGTAAAAAATTTAAATATTTATTTTAAATTTTATCAAAGTAAGAGGGTGTGTTGTGCACCCTAAGTGTACACATAGGTCCTCTCTTCCATTTCAATTCAAATTTATAAAAGTAGAGAAACAAAAAATAAAATAATATATATATATATATATATATATATATATATATATTTCGTGTAATTTTTTTTCTTTTACATTTGAGTATTTCATTTCAAAAATCCAAACCCTAATAAAAAGATATAAGTTCTCAAAAAAATTATGTATTTCTAATAATTTCCTATATATTTTGTATAATGATAAATATGTATGTAAAATATAAAGTTTTAAATTTCTTTTAATTTATAATTTGACTATACATAATATTAATATTAATATATTTTATGAAAAAATTAAGTGGACTTGATATTACCTCATGTATTTTCATTTTTTATCAATTAAAAAATTAAATTTCAATAATTCGATTGGATAAAGACAAGAATTAACGCTAGCAAATACATTATTCATCAAATTTGCAAACATTAAAAACTTTTAGAAAATAAAATAAGAAGAAAAAATATAATAAAGTTCTCCATAAACTAAAATTAGTTTACATACACAAGTTAAAAAAAATTAAAAACTATATAAAACAACTTCTCTAATTTTTCTTATGCATAAATTAATTATACTTTTTGGAGAAACTCATTTAAATTTTGTTTTTCTCTTAATTTTCTTTTCTAAAAGTAGTTATAGAAAATTAAAAGTCCCTAAACCAGTCTTCATACAAGTAGAAGACTTGCTTCAAGTTTCAAATATCCTCTTTCTTATTTAGAAAGAATAGTAAAGGAGGTAAGAACTTGTAGTGTGACAAATAAATCCAGTGATATTTCTTCTGCCATCTTTACCTTACCTAGATGCAGTGGAAATATCTTTATTCAAAGGGCAATTTCTACTTTTTTTACAGTGATCATACTGAGATATAAACAAATTCTATACAAACAAACTTTTGTGAAGATAAATTTTTCAATAGTATAACTTGTAAGATCCAAGTTAATCCATACATTTCATACAACATCTTCATTTCCTCACCTTTTGAGATACCATAATTAAGATTGAAGTGGGAAGGAGAAATAAGCAGTGAAATGCTAATAGAGTCCAAAAGGTTCTGGCAGGGACTCAAATCCAATATCAAAGATAGGTCCTTCATCACATTTTTCATCAACGCTATGCAACCAGTTTGTGTTGTTCAAATCTTCTTTAAGCAATAGTGAATCATAAGGATAACTCTCGTACACATCCACCACTTCACTCAATTTTCCCATGTATTGTTTTTGCCTTTCACTTTTCTCTCTTCCATTTTTCCTAGTAGTGTTGTGTCCATTGTTTCTGCTTTGGAGGCTTCCGTTAATGTTCATTGACGATGGAACACTTAAACCTCGACTGTGGTGTGTCTTGTGAGTCGAAGTTCGAATACTCTGAGGGTAGAGTGTGGCACTTGAAAGTGAACGAAGAGTTCCTGATCCATTCCTCACATCCTGAATTAAAAAGGTTCATTAATTGAATAAATTTCAAAGAATAAACTAGCCTGAATATCATTCAGGATAATAAGAGAAGACATTGCACCATTATACTCCAAGGTACACAGAAGTTAAGATTAAGGTAAAAGACGACTAGCAGAATTCATGTAAAACCATTAATCATTGTTGAACATTTAGGCTAGCATTAACTTCTGAGTAAGCACTCTGAGAAGAAGAAAATAACTAGGGGTGAAAATTTATTTGCGCAACTTGTTTCCAAGCACATAAAATGAATTAAGTTTCTCTCAGAAGTCAACTTAAGCTTTTCAACTATTACATATGGGTCTTGGACAAGTTATATGAAATACTTAATCTTGGATAAGTATTGTGTTGGATTATGAACAATTATATGATACAAGACATGTAAGGTGAAATTGTGATTGCAGAAATGGACATACCATGTGTCTAATAGCCATATCCAATGATTTCTTTGAGATGGTCCTCCCTAGACCATTGTTCTCTGTGGCAGTAGTTGACGACTTAACAGATTTCCTAGCAACTACATCAGAGGCATCAGTAGCATTGGCATGGACACGGCTTTTTGATGTGTACTCCGAGAGCCTCCCCCTATTGGCAATAGGAGATGGCTGTCTCCTTGACATGGTAACAGCTGGGGCTTGCATTTCTGAGTTTGGCTTCAAAGGAAGAGTAACAACAGCACCAGGACGAGACCTTCCTGCAGAGACAGGTCTATCAGCAGGCAGCGTTGTTCTGAGGTTTGGTGGTGTTTCAAGAGGAAAATCAGGTGGAACAATTGGCTGGGGACGATGACTAGCTGAATTGCGTGCAACACGTGTGGCTGAAGGTGATGGAGATGGAAGCGAATGGCGTCGAGAGGGTGTAGAGGGCCGTGAAGGAGACCGTAAAGTGGTAGATGGTGAATGTAAGTTGGCAGGAATGGAAAGCCTTGAAATTGAAATTGGAGTGGATGGCCTTGAGCCTTGTGATGTTCTAGTTTTGTTGATGTCAGATGATGATGATGAGTTTGTAGAAATGGGAAGTGAGCGTGGTAAAAGTGCTCTTGGGGGTGTTGATGTTGTTGTTTGACGTAAGGTTGAAGTGGAAGGCCTTGCTGCAGATGGGGAGCGGGTTATGGGAGAGGATGGCCTTGTGTTAATGATGGAGGAGGATCTGTTTGGATTGCGAGTCACTGAACCACTTCTTGTTGGTCTTGAGTGAGAGTGATTGTTATTGTTCTCTGATTGTGAAACTGAAAGCTGAAAGATATGTATTGTTTTAAGAATTTATGCATGACAACACTAGCTGAATCATTCTTTTATGATGTGTCCATATAATATTAGAATACCAGTTTGTGTTTCAAAGCTATAGAAAGAAACAGTAAGTGGATATAGAATTCAGAAGGAGCCAACTTTACTTTCCTATCTTCTATAAATGTTTATTGGAATGTTTATTCAAACAAGTCCCAAGTAATTATCACAAATGATGCATCGTCTTGTTCTTTTGAGAGATTGAGTATGCTTGAATTTAATTTTTATGAGTTGAAAGCAAACATGAATTCAATGATAGCATATTGGAGTGCAGTTGAAGTTACTCAAAGGGACCGGTGGATTGCCAAAGGCATGTACAGAAGCTGCACTAAGTAAGTAATAAGCACGACATTAACAAAAGGCCAATTCTTTGCTTAAGGTTGGTAACTATTATCTTGCCGGAATTGCTTGATCATGTTGATATAGCACTAACTAATTTTTAAGCAAATAAAAGCACTGAAAAAACTATGAAAATCAGTGTGCTTATGCCTATGCAATGAAGGGAAATGAGTATTTATTACAGGAGCATACCCTCGAGGCATTAGTGCTTGACATTGGTCTACCCAAGCTCCTTCTTGAAGGCACCACAGTTGGTTGGGATACTCCTTCAGATGATGCTAAATGAGGGGTCTCCGGGGGAGTAAGGAGCCTATATCACACAATAGCAATAGTTACAAATGAAGTAAAAAAAATAACAAATGCATGTGCCAACATTGGGAAGATGGTAGCATTTTTCATTTTTGGGTGATAACTTATAAATATATAGAACTATTTGAAGATGCAGTCTGTCATTTCAAAAGGTGAGGAAACATGAAGCCAAGCCAACTACCGACAGATCAAACAATGTAGGAGTTGATATGATAAATACTGTAGAAGGTGTGCACGTTGAATTACTTGTTTTACTAATGCAGGTAGCAAGGTACAGGGGCAATTGGGAATCAAGCTTTGGTTTTTGTGTGCTTTTGATAATTGATTTATGCCATTCAATTGTTGCAACTCACAAAAATCTGAGTCTAACACGAGACTGTATCGGAATATGATTGTAGTTAGTAATTCTAGGCCAATTTAAGGAAGAAGATCAACTCAATGATATTGGTAACAATCTTATACAGTGATACTAGTATAAAGCTAAAAACCTTTAGTAACTGATTACCCACAGATAAATGAATATAATGTCTAGTATGAAAATAAATCAGGGAGAATGAAATGCAATGTTACCAATCATAGTCATGCTTTCCTCCTTCGGTGGATGACAATAAATCATCAATCCCACTTGAGGCCAATTTTGCTGATTCAAATGAAAGTCTCCCGGGTTTCCCTATCCAGAAATAATTAAAGCCGTGATTAGTGACACTAAATTTCAAAGTCAGACAGTGATCACACTTACCAACCAAGTTGAGTTTATAATGAAGAAATAATCACTTAACTTTTAACTCATTGAAAGATAGGAATAATTAATGGAAGAGAATGCTGTTGAGTGAATGAGCATAGCAATATGAGGAATTAGTTAGGACCTTGGGATGAGTTTGTGTTGTTGGAGAAGGAATGGATGCTGGCAAAGCCATTGAAGCTGTGACCTCTGCGGTGATAATGCTGATTCACAATCCTAGTGTTGTTCATGATGCCAACGACTCAAGCTTGCATTTCATTCATCCCCTCAACACCGAACTCACATGAGTTGTTATAATATGGTATGAGAATATGAGCTTGGCTATGATGAGTTGTGCATTGCAGTGTTGTAGATGGCAAGCAAAAGCATTCACTTGTTTGTACGCCAACACGCAGACACGAACACAAACCAGAGTGTCGGAGGGTACAATTCAATGCTCTAACTTGTTGAGTTTTTTAACTTAGTTTCATGAGACATTCATTCATGCCACTCTAGTTAGATCAGTGCTTCTCCCACACGTTTAGTTAGTTTCTATTATCCATTGGGTTGGATAGGGTGTGTCAGAAAATGTTGAATTACAAAGCATCGATTCATGGACATTCTCACGTGGCTACTTCGTTCTGGCCCACGTGTCCACTTCTTTGATTCATCCTTTTCATTTACTCATGGCAGCTTTGAAATTGAGTTTGGGACAACCAAATTGGGGTTTAAATGTGCCCCCATTGCACATGGGATCATATCATTAAAGGGCTTCTTCTTTTTTGGAGTTTGCTTTGGCCCTTCTGCTTATGCTCATTCATTGCTCAGGAATCATCCTGTTCATGTACTCCTCTTATCATGACAATTAAACTCCCACACGGGACCAAAGCATTCATATTTCGAGTTTGACAAAAAAAATTCAAATTAATAGGTGCGAATTTAGATTTTTTTCTATTTTAAAAAGTTCAGAACAGGATAAGAATAAATAACATCATCCTCAACTTTTTATTTAAATTTAAATTATAAAATATTAATTTTTTAAAGTATTTCATATTATATATAATATCGTTTTTGTATATTTTATATTCTACATTTTTCACTTTTTTTCTTATCTATTTTTCATTTTTTTCAATATTTTTAATTAATTATTTCAATACATTATTCTTTTTCTCTCACTTTTTATATATCTATATTCTTTTAATTGTTCTGTTATTTTAATTTTTCAAATTTTTTTAACTTATTTAATAAATACAATTTTTTTTTCTTTTATATCTTATAAATTTTAGTAACACTTAATATTAATTTATTTCTAATTTATCTTTACTAGATTATGATAGATCATAATTTTTATTTATATATCAAATTTAATCTTAAGTAAATAATTATATTTTGAATGATTAAAAAATAAATTTTTTATTATTTTATACTAATTAAATAAAGATTAATTTTTTAAATATTTTTTTATAAATTATATATCTCATATTTATTATCATTTTAAAATAACAACCTAAAAAAATAATTAATTTACATATATAATTAAATATTTGAATATAAGGTTATATTATATTATAATAATAATAATAATAATAATAATCTAATTATTCATATTCATATAAATAAAAAATATCAAATATTATTTATATATATATATATATATTAATATAAATATAATAGATTAAATTATATATTTAATTAATAATAATAATTTAAATTTAACATTATGAAATTACAAACATTTATTTAGATATAAAAATCAATACATAAAAATGTTAAAATTAGTTTATAATAAATATAATTATTTAAAATATATAATAAGGACAAGTAGAAAACAAGAATACAAATTTAATTTTTAATTTTAACAGAAATAGATAATAAAAAAAAGAAATGATTAAGTCGGAAACCAAAACAGGAACCGGATCGAGATGGTAGAAAGACAAAACCCAGGTGGGTCCGTAGCCATCCATGCCTAACTCCTCCTTAGCTTACAATTTTACAATGTGCAAATATTAACATTACACATTATTGTCTTAGTAAATTTTAACAGTAGTTATAGACAGTGTGTTAAAAGTTTTGTTGGCAGGGTGAATAATGTGACCTCATTACACATTACTCCTCCACCTCTGATCATACAGTTAACCTTTTTCCAAGGATGCTTTCTTTAAGTCTAGTACTTGGTTATGTGAAGTGAAGGTAATAAATAAAGCGTGAGAAGAGGAGACTTTTAACTCACTTCCAAGGCATTGTGTTTATTATCATTGTCATTATTTGGGTTTTGTCAATTCCTTAGGATTGGGTGCTAATTCATGACGCAACCATCAGAGCTTCCAACCACTTCAACATTATTACATCACTATGCTCATAATAAGTTGGTTTTAGTTCCACACACAAAAAATTACTTCACCAAATATGATAGCTTTGATAAGTTTTTATAAGGTTTTCAAATTCTTTTTCCGAAAATTGTAAATAAATTTATAGGATAATCCTTAAAAAAATATATAAGAATTTGTTTTAATATATATATATATATAAGAACATAATTCAAAATTTTAAATAAGGAAAACCAAATTAATTAATTTATATACATAAGTTTAAAGCATCCCTTCTAAGAGCTTCCATCTCCCTCTCCTCCTTCTCTTCTCTTTCTCTCTTATATAATTCTTACTATATCAATAAGAGAATCATTTTCAGCATCTCCCCTTTTCTTCTCCTTCCCCTCTCCCGAGTAAGTTCTCTTTACTCTTTCATGGAGTAATTTTCTTATAAGGGTGTCATCGGATGCCTTAAGCGGTATTTATTAAAAGATGCGATAATCATTTAAAGACTTAAAAATTTTTGTACAACTTTATTTTGTGTTTATATAAGCTTATGAGGAGATGTCTAACTGGCTCTGCCAGATTCAGTCATCTCATAATCTTGTAGTGAACAATTTTCTTGCTATAAGCGACTTTATCTCGGACAGTCTTCATTTAAGATAGTCTGGTTTCAGATTCTCTGTGAGCTAAGTAGTCACGTTGACCTATAGAAGAGATAAAGAGTTATAACATGTTTTGATTTATTTATTTTTCCGTTACTTTCCTCTTTTCCCTCCTCTTCGGTTATTCTGGGTTCATCTCCAGTTTTCTCTGTTCTGTCTCCTCTTGGTATCTGAGCAGTGTTTTTCCCATACTGGGGTTTTCCTGCTCTCTCTATTCCCTAATAATGTTTTGTTTCATTTTAGCAACTTGATGCTCATTATGAATTGTGTGTTTTGGAATACTCCAAATATTGTCAATTAAAACATTTAATTTGACATTTGTATTTTCTCTACTAGGAAACTGGTAGATATGTGTAAGTATAGGTAGCTCTTGTTTCCCATACTTTATGTATTTCTCCGCCATAAATGGGGATTTTGTAGGTTTTATCCTAAAGTTCATAGAAGCATTCCTTCCAAAAGCTTCTCTCTCCCTCTCCTTTTTCTCTCCTCCTCTCCTCCTTCTCTCTTATGTAATTCTTACTATATCAATAAGAGAAGCATATTCAGCATCTTCCCTCTCCTTCTCCTTCCCTTCTCCCGAGTAAGTTCTCTTTACTCTTTTATGAAGTAGTTTTCTTATAAAGGCGTCCTCGGATGTCTTAAGCGGTATTTATCAAAAGATGCGATAATCATTTAAAGGCTTAAAAATTTGTGTACAACTTTACTTTGTGTGTGTTCATATAAGCTTATGAGAAGATGTCTAACCGGCTCTGTCAGATTTAGTCATCTCATAATCTTATCGTGGACTTGTGTGTTTATTTTCCTGTCTTTACTTTTCTATCTTTAATTTCGTTCATGCGTAAGCTTATGAGGAGATGTCTAACCGACTCTACCAGATTCAGTCATCTCATAATCTTATAGTAAACACTTTTCTTGCTATAACCGACTTTATCTCAGACAGTCTTCATTTAAGCTAGCCTGGTTTCAGGTTCTCTATGAGCTAAGTAGTCACGTTGCATCCTGCTTCTAACAGAAGTTGAGGGCTTATCAGAAGCTCTCGATACAATTGGTTTTTGAAGGTTGACAAATCAATTTGCGCCCTTCGGATAACAAACTTTATTTGGCAAGTGCAGTTTTTGGTAACTATTTTGCATTATTCGGAGGATCCTAAGCAAGAGTTCCTAGTGTTAAAATAAAGTTGTGTTTTGACAATAAGCTCATTTGGATTTTGGGCTTCGTACTTCTAGACTTATGTGGTTAACAAAATCTAGAAGTGTAAGTGTAAAGTTTGGTGCAAGGTATATCAATGAAAAAGGTTGATTTAAATCTACCTCTAAAATACCTATCACATTTTATGAATCATTGTTTTGAAAATCTGGAGTCAGGTAGAACTATCAAAGCTTTAGCTACAATCATATATCTAGTCAAGGATCTAACTTCAATGATAATCAATCTCAAATGACATATCTTCCTTGTTGGCCTAGTAGTTACCTACCAGTTTGTTGAGATATTAGAGGAATTATCTCATAAGTGTTGTCTGGAAGATGAATAATCTCATATTTATGAATGGTGTCTTAAAATATCATTTTTTTCTATCTTCGATCTCATCATTTTAGGACTCACTTTTATAAATAATATAATTAAAAAATACTTAAATAAAATTTTTATTAATTTATTTACATATTTATTATTATTATTATATATATATATATATATATAATTTTTCTTCCATCTCCTATTTTTTTTTCTCTTCTCATTCATTCTCTTTTTTTTTCTTTTCTATCTCACTTTTCCTATTTTTCTCTCTCATCTCCCACTTATTCTTCTCATTAAAACTTAAACTAATTTTTAAAAAAAATCAACATTAAAACTAAAAAAAATATTAACTAATTATTTAAAATTACTATGATAATAAATAATTTGTTTATAATATAAATACTTAATTTAAAATTATTTTATCATAATTATTTATGAGTTAAATATATTTTTTATTTAATAATTTAATCTAATTATAATCAAGTTGAATTATGATTATTAGTCATGTTAGGAATTTAAAAAATAATATTTATTAAAAAAGTTACTTTAAACATTTTTATTTTTTTAGAATTAGTAAAATATTTATTTTATTAAATTTTAATATAGTATTTTTAATTAGAAGAATAAGATGGAGTGACAGAAAAACAAAAATATATTATAATTTAATATATTATATTTGAAAAAAATATTATATGATAAATTCAAGTATTAAAAATATTATTTATATGTAATAATTATTAAAAAATTATTTATTTTAAGGTAACTTTTTTATTAAATATTTTTTTTAAATTACCTAATTTAATTATTAAATATTTATTTTTAAGTAAGTTTTTTAATAAATATTTTTTTTAAATTACTTAATCTGACTAATCATAGTTATTCAATCTAATTATAACTAGATTAAATTGTTAAATAAAAATACATTTAACTTATTAATATTTAATTTTTTAATTAGATGAATAATTAATTTATCATGATAACATAATTTTAAATTAATTATATTACGTATTTGCAAATAATTATTTATTATTATTATAATTTTAAATAGTTTATTGATTTCTTTTTATTTTTAATGTTGATTTTAAAAAAATATTTTAACGTATCTTTAATAGATTTTGATATATTAGTTTTAATTAAAAGAATGAGTGAGATAGGAAAGAAAACAAATGATGTGAGATAGAGTAAAGAGAAAAAAAATTGAAGAGAGAAGAAAAATTTTAACAAGTCAATTAAAATAAATAAATTGAAAAAATTATATTTTTTATAATTTTTTATACGATTGATTATTCTATCATTTTGATAAATTAGTCTATAATTTGTTTTTAAAACATTTTTAAGCTCAATATAAAATTATATTTTCATAATTTAACGATAAAATAGAATATCGTAAAATATTAAACAACTAAATCGATAACAAATAAAAAATTAAACTTATTTTGTTTATTCACTTCAAAAAAAAATTAAAAGATATCTCATTAATTTTTTTAATTTATTGCCTTTTTTATTGTTAATACTTTATATCCTTAAATAAAAATAAAAAAGAAAAAACTAAATAGTAAAAAATTTCAATTTTTAAGCGGTAAAGGTGATCTGAAAAAGAGAAAATTTAGAAAAAACAAAGAGAAGAACGTTTTTTTAGTTGTAGAGTGAAATCGCAAAAACAAAAAGAAAAAAAATAATATATATATATATATATATATATATATATATATATATATATATATATATATATATATATATATATATATATATATAAAGTAACGGACAGAGGGACGTTAAGGTTTGTATATGCTGGTGGAGCTGTTCGTTATGGCTAATTAATAAAGTGGGAAATAAAGAAGAAGGGAAAAACAAAATATGATTTATTCATAATATAAAAATAGGATGGAAATTTGACCAAGTTAGTTAATGGTTGAGTTTAGATAATATATAAAAATAAATAAATAAATAAACAAATTTGAAAGTAAGTGAAAGTGGTCAACAATAGAATAAAAGTGTTAATTAAATCTAAACCAGTATAGTGGCCTCTTGCCCAAAGCTTATTATGCTTTTGTTTTAAAAATAGTTTTTGATTTTTTAGTTTTTAAAATTAAAAAAACTTATTTAGTATTTGTTTTGTCAAAATAGTTTTTATTTTTTAGCTTTTAATATAAAAAATAAGAATGATAAAAAGTATTTTTTATTTTTCCTTACTAGATATAAATGTTTATTTTTAATAATCATTTATTTCATAGTAAAATTATTTTTAAATTTTTTATTCAACTTTTCGTATTATTTGCTTTTAGATACAATATCATAACCAAAATCAACGATAATGCAAATGCTTGTGCCTAAAGGTTAGAAATATTATCTTTTTCTCATTGTAATTTTAAAATATAAAAAATATAAATATATAATTATTGAAATTTTAGTATTCTTTTTGTCATTGTCAGTATTTTTTTACTTGGTTCTGAAATTTGTGTGTTATGATAAATGATTTTTAAATTTATTTATTAAACAATTAAAAATTATTTCAAAATTATATTTTAGCCATGATAAAATATGTTTTTTATTATATAATATTGATATTTCACAATTATAAAAATCTAAAGTTTCCTGTTTTCACATTCCTGGTGTATTCTGATGTGAGTTTCTGTTTTTATTTTTTAGATGCTACTTGAAATATTTTTAATGAAAATTCCTCTTTGTTACTCGTTTAATTTCACACCATTAATATTTTTGAAATTTACTCTTTGATATTACATTTATTTTATCCAACTTAACAAAGTATTAAATCTTTTAATAAAAGTAATAAAATTTCAAAAGTGGTAAAAAAATTAAATATATAATCAGGTAAAATTATGTTTTATCAACAAAAAATTAAAATATTTATAGAAATATTCCTTTTATTTAAATTTAAATTCAACCACTAATATAACCATATACGTTTAGTTGAATAAATTAACTACTTTATGTTTTTAACTAAATGTTTCAGTTATAGTTTTTAATTCAAGGTACATTTGAATTAAATTAAAGTAATATTTTACAATTTAATTTCAATCTATTTTAATATTACCGTAAAATTGTTAAATATTATCTTTACAAAATTAGTAAAAAATTTTACAATAAAAATTGTCAAAATAAAGAGACATTATATAATTTATTTATAATTTGAAACTGTCTCTCGTATTTATAAATTGATAACATAATTTCTTAAATAAAACACACACTACAAAATTGTGATTATGTATTGATAAATACAAATATAATTTAAACACGATACAATCAAAATTACAAAATAATCTTTAACCATCACACTTATTTATATTTAATTGTGAGTTAATTAAAAAATATGCAATATTATATTTAAATATAATTAATATTTTAGTTTTTGGTTCTTCATTATCAAAACTTTGTGGTTGAGAAAAAAAATTTAAAATATAAAACTACTGATTTTTATCAGCTATTTTTTATTGGTTTGATTTTTAACATCTCATACTAAAACTTTACCAGCTAACTTATTTACTTTTTTATTTTATCATTATAAATTAAATATGTGTCGAAAAATTTAGAACAAATCACATATCATTTCAACTATTAACTAATATAACCTAACTTTAAATATAATAATTAATATTTCAATTTTTGTGAAACTTGAAAACTCTAATTTTTTTTTTCGAATATGTTTTAAGTATTTATTCAATACCCTATTATCAAAACAAAAATGTATGCCATAAAGTTGTCTATTTATTAAAATAAAATCACTTTTGTAGATTTATATAATATTGTTTGATAAAATCTTTGAAATACTCATAAACATATCCACGTTGTGGATGCTTTTGACCTTATAGTGTGATATGCTTACATAAACCTCTTGTGAAAAAAAGAAATAAAAGAATTGGGTCGAATCCAATCCAAGAAGATATAGTGCCACACAACATGTAAAAATGTCAAACACTTTATTTCTTAGGAACTTTTTAGGTGTTGTGTCCCTCTATATTCTCCACCCTCATTGGCATAGAGTGAATCCGTCACCCACTAGTAATATAAATCTCCACCATTTTTATTCTAAACCAATGTCAAAGCTTCCAAATAGAGCACTAATATTCCAATATCTAGTTTAGTTGGTTGTTGAAGACGATACCAAAAAGAAGAAAAAGACTTTTTCTCATTAATTACAATCTATTTGGCATATACGCATATCTATATAATTTGGTCATCATTCACCATATTTCTTCTCAATAATCTTCATCACATGAAAATTCATTTGTATTGGCTCTTCAAGATAAAATAAACAGTCAAATTTTGTTTTCCTTTCATTTCTTTATGATAGTAAACTTTAACTATTTCATACCTCTTTTTATTGAAAGATATATGTTCTAATTGAAGGTTGGTGATTAAATTCATTAAATATATGTTAATGAAATGAAGGCTAATTGATTACATAAATATAGGTTAATGATTTTGATCTTGTAGGGTTAATGTGAAGGGATGAATGAGAGAAGAGAGTATTAGGGTTGCATGATGCATTGCTCATGTGGCTTCTGACACTATATCCACTCTAAAAAAATGTTCCTCTTCTGAATGAATAAGAATGACAATAACAATAACAATAAGCTTCATTCCACAACAATGGTGGGTCCTAGGAACCAACACTCCATGTTCACCTCTCACATTTTACCTTTCCCTCTCCACCATACTCACCAACATTTTTGCTCTCTGACGCCAACCCCACAACTTTCATTGCAATATATATGTGGAAAGGAAACATAAACTAGTGTGAGTGAACTTGCATATGCATGCATATTATTTTTCTTCCTCTTTGTCCTTTCTATATAAATACCTAAGCTAGGTTTCTCTTTGCTATCAATTGCAAGAATCTTTAGTTTTTTTCTTTTTCTATTTTTATCTGTCTCTCCTTTAGTTGAGTGCTTGCTTTTAACTCAGGTGTGGCTAATATTTGGCCAGACACATCCATTCTATTTTCAGCACATTTCTTTACTTTATTTTTTCAGTTCCAATGCTATCAAACTAGCATTATTGCATTATATATTTGTTATTGATTTCTTCCTTTCTTGAGTCTTGATAACTCTGCCAACTTCAAGTTGAATGATATATGAGTGCTCTCAATTTTTTTTTGTTACCAGAAAAAAAAAAGCTTTATATCATTTTACTAATTGATGAATTAATAAAATGAAATTTTATATTTTTAATCCTTTTAAAATTTATTTAACTATTATCTTAAGAGCAATGCTTGTATGAATTTTTAATTTTAAATGTAACCATTTAATTCATGATATATATTTTATTCTTTCGTATTATCGAACAAATTAGCTGTGAGTGATTTTTAAATTGAAGAAAAGAAAAACATAAATGTTATCACATATAATTATTAAACATGTCTTATGATTAATTATACCATTTTATGGTATGCATGGATGAGGTGAAAGAGATGTTAGAAAGAAGAAAGATGAAATGAGTTAGTTAAATAAAGATGATGAGTAAAAAAAATTATGAAAATGAAAGTTAAATACAAGATAATTGATCATGTTATTTTTTAAGTGTTTTTAAAAGTAAACACTTAAAATTAATTATATAATTAATTATTTTTTGTAAATATTTTTATATAATAAATGAATAAAATAAAAATAATAGTAAGTAAAAATAAATAAAAATTAGAACACAAAATAAATTCTATTAGATGTGACATAGTTCTATCATCTAATACCAAACTTTATAGTTTTATAACATTACATTACCATGTCTTATTAATAAATAATAAATTTGACCATATTTTTTTTTCTTGTAAATGTTCCTCGCACTACAACCCTAAATTCGAGGTCACGGTGCATCCAGATATACATGCATATATGTTTGTGTAAATCTTGACCTCTCCCCCTACATCTAATGTTGGAATACTGACACACATGTTCCATACCTAGTGAAATTCCCCCTCCCCAACATCAAAGAATCTAATTTATTTCTTCAAGATATGCTCATATTTGTGACTCGACATGGCATCGATTCTCTTTCTCAAAAATAATCTCCCATGAACAACCCACATTTTATTTAAACAAACTAGAACTCATTATACCATGTTATTGGATAACTAAAAATATTTTCAAGATAATTTGAACTCTGTGTGGATGAATAGTAAAATTTTAATTATTATAAAAAAAAAACACTTATTTATATGGTTTTGGTAGTCCTTCTGCTGCAAGCCGTTAATTTGTAGTGGAAAAGCTGAGAAGAATGTGGTGGATGTTGTAGGTATAGAGCAGTGGAGTGAATGGCTGAAAGAGTAGAAGGAGAGTTGCTGAAGGTGGTGGTGTTGGTGTTAATACTAGTGATGTTGGGAGCGAAGACAGAGGCAATGAGCACAACAAGGGGCCATAAAAGGAGTAAAGATGAGTCCTCTGGTTCTGGTGAAGGGGATTCAATGAGCTTTTGTTTGAGTTGGAGATTGGCAGTGGAGGCAAACAACGTGGTTGCATGGCCAACAGTGCCACCTCAGTGTTCCCGATATGTGGAGACTTACATGATCAATGGACAGTACGAACGGGACCTGGATTTGATAGTGGAGGAGATATTGGGATATCTCAACCAAACTTTGCTCCCTCCAGATTCCATGGATGCTTGGATTTTGGATGTTGATGACACTTGCATCTCCAACATCTATTATTACAAAACCAAGAACTATGGGTATGTATGTATGCAAATAATTTCTTACACACTCCACCTTTGTTTCCTTGGTCCAATTTATTTTCTTCACTCCTTCTTAGTTGAGTTCTTTTAATCCTCCATTTCTTATCTTAAGATATTTGTTCACTCTCCTCTTATTTATATCATGATAATATTATTAAAGTGATTATCAAGTTGGGTATGTATGTATGAATATAAGTGATCTTAACCTTCTAATATCGAAAATAAAATCGTGACGAAATATCTAAACACAGTTTTAGTGAAAACAAGAATTTGTGCCATATTTGCTAATTGTGTTTTGTTATAAGTTGAAATGTGCAGGTGTGATCCTTATGACCCATCAGCCTTTAGGAAGTGGGCCATGAAAGGAGGGTGCCCTGCAATTCCTTCCGTACTAAGGCTGTTCAGCATTTTAGTGGACAAAGGATTCAAAGTATTTTTACTGACAGGAAGAGATGAAGAAAGTCTTGGTGAAGTTACCAAGAACAACTTGCACAATCAAGGATTTATTGGCTATGAAAGGCTTATTTTGAGGTAAGACAAGAAGTGTAGTGTTGCATGATGATGCGTAATTGAATGATTGAAGAGATGTTGAGACTAACAGAGAAGCATGTGGATGAAACTTGCAGGAATGCAGCATACAGAGGGAAGAGTGCAATGAAATACAAATCTGATGTAAGAAAGCAGTTAGAAGAGGAAGGTTACAGGATATGGGGGAATGTGGGAGACCAGTGGAGCGACATTAAAGGAGATTATTTGGGGAATCGTACTTTCAAACTACCTAATCCTATGTACTTTGTTCCCTAATCTTATCCTAATTATCTGTTAATTATATCACTCTTCAAACACTCCAAATCTCAACTCTTGTGTCAACAATAATGCCATTTGGTGTAAAATATTACCACTTTTAATGTAATAGATAATCATAATCTTTGCTATGTATCCAACTCTTTACTATTATTTTTTTAGTTTTTCACTTGCATCTTCGTTCCAAATTGAAACAATCCAAGCGTTTGTTATCATCTTTTGTATATCAGAGATGTTAACTTATTTTAAGAATAATTATTGGTAAAATTACTCTTTTCAATGAACTCTTCATACATGTTAAATTTAAGTATTTAAATTGAATATTTTAGATAAATTATATATTTTGCGTAATTTTATTGTCAACAATTAATTATATTTTTTAGAAAAACATATTATAGGTTAGACTGAATTTACTAAATGAACTATAAAACATGATATATTACAAGAATTTATGATGAAGTTAAATATTTTTATCAAAGTATTAATTTTACAGAATAAAACATTTACCTTTAAAATAACCTTAAAAAAAAGTTAAGAAAGCAATTTTAAATTCTTAAAGAAAATTAATTTACAATTTTAATCTCTACTTTTACTGAGAAAAATAGAAATAAAAGTAATTTTGAAAATATCTTACAAGAATATGAGAGTGAATAGATTTACCATTTTAATTTCTACATTTATTGAAAAAAATAGAAATAAGAAGTAACACGAAACAAACCCTTTACCTAATAGAGACGTGAATTGAATTCTCGTATTCGTTCCTTGTTCTGATCCTTCCATCAGCATTACATTCATTCCTCCTCCCTGATTCACAGTTATAATCTCTCTATCACTCATTTTCATCTTCTTTTTCTCCTTCAATATCTTCCAGTTAATTTTCTGTTTCGCTTTAACCATTCCCTCAATTTGATTTTTGCATTGCAGTTACCTGATCCGCCACCGTAAACCACCAGGTACATTCTTTTATCCACAATATCAATTTCACTCTGCTATTCTTGAATGAAAAGTGAACCGTAAACGTGAATGATCCGTTCGTTCTATATTCCAATGCCACGAATCCATTGAATTTACTTTTATACTTCCCGTTATGTGCCGATTTCACGCTTTCACTACCTCTTTTGTCAGTTTTTTGTGTTCGATTTTCCGATGCTTGTTTGATTGCTCATAAGCTGTTTGATTAAATGCCAGTTTAGTTGACTGTTTTCTGATCATAATGAATATTTGCTAGTTGTTTGGTACTGAAATATAACTGTTTTTAATCGTATATGCCACTCATTTTTTTATTTGGTTATTATTTTTTCTCCTTTTTCTAGTCTGGTATGTCATGTCTATCTTTATTTGTTAGTATTATCGAGTTATTGTGAAAGCTGAAAATGTATTGCTTGTTTCTTTCATTATTTTCTCCAATGAAAATAGAACTTCATCTTATATGAATTTACGTGTACCTGAAACTATGACTTGCACCTATGACTTGCACCCATGAAATTTGGACATTATGTATATTATTTGACTTATAACACTTTGACAAATTTGATACATGCACCTATCTTCGAGGGGGGAAATGTTTCTCTTATTTGTTATTATGTATATATGGTAGCCAAATATTAAGGACATTATCCACATTACGTTTATGTGGCGTGAAATTGTTGTATGGTCATTGACTCATGCAGTTTGTTATTTTCATGGACACTCTCAATTGTAGTGAATTTTTTATGATATTTATTGATCCATATCATTTCTGACAGCTTCTTTTCTGTTTAACTTGAATATGGATGAATTTGGGAGAAAACATCATCTCCTGTCAGAGTTTTTTTACTTGTTTTTGGTGAAAAAAATTTCTTAGTGGAACTCAATTTCTTTCCTTTTGTTGATAAGCTTGCTATGGTGTGCTGTACAATTTTCTATTAGGAAATGAAACTAATGGCTATAGGCCATAGATGATATTCTGTTTCACTCAATCTTTTATTTTCATGGTATATTGTTGTGATAGTTTAAGGTGTTTCTAGTTGTGCTAAAAAATAGGTAGGATTTTTCATTAAGCATCCGGGAAATAGGTTCAGTTATAAAAGGGATCATTCACAATGTGTGCTCTGCTATGGTTGTAAAAGATGTAATGTATGCTAACACATTTGAGGTTTGGGGTAGTTATCATTTATGAATTGCATTTGGTAATATAAACTTAGCACAATTTAGTGGTAATATCAATCATTTTCCTTCAGGAGATCATGTTGGGTCTTTCGAGGGAGATTTACTGGGGAAAACAACACCAATGAAACAAGAGTCCAACCTACATAAAGATTGATACCATTCTCAACCCAAAACCTTAAGGGATTAGGTTATGGGTCATACTTCCTTGTATGTTACTTAATTTTCTTTTTCTTATTCTTATCCTATGTGAGACTTAGAATTTTTGAAGGGGATTCACCAGGGAAAAACACAACCAATGAGACATGAGCCCAACCCACATAAGGATTCACACCACTCTCAACTCAAAACCTTAAGACATTAGGTTATGGGTCATACTTCCTTGTATGTTGTTCAACTTTCTCATTCTTACCCAATATGAGACTTAGAATCACACTTGTATTTCTTAACCGATCATTCTACTAATCATTCCAAAAATAACTCCAGTCTTAGAAAAGATAACAGATGGGTTAATTATTACTTGCTCCCAGGTGCCACTTTATGTATGCTTAACTCTTCGATAATCTGTTATTATCTTTGGTGTTTGACTACAAACAGGGACAAAGCCAAGGAAGGGATGGTCACCCCTAAAATCTTTATTTCTCTTTTAAAATTTTATATATATATATATATATATTTGAAAGTCTTTTTCTTTAAAAAAATTTACAATGCCCCCCCTCAAATTTAATCTCTACCTTTGACTGCAAGTTATTGACCATTGTTGATAGGAGCACATAATTACAAGGAAATGTATCCTCTTCTTTTTGTATGTTTACTGAAACATGGACTTTCCTAATCATATTATTTTACATGAAACAAACATCACACATTACTTAGTATCCCTTGGTGTCATTATTGGTTATTTTAATTTGGACGCGTCATATTGAGAACTTAGAAAACATAGTAATTATTCTAATTTGATCTTATAAATAGTTTTGGTACATCATCATATTTTCCTTTGCCCTATCAAATCAGTATGTTTAGTGCTGATTTTTTGTAGTAATTGTGTTGTTTATTATCCTTTAAAACTTCGTACCAAAATTCTGAGTATAACAGGCAAAGATCATGTTTTCGTAAATTATGGTTACTGTCTGCATTTGTGATAACTTAGGAGCACACTGTGTATAGATTTAATTTATTTGAAATGTTGTATCTATTAAGAGAGGAAAAGCACATATGTTCATTTGCTGTGCACATGAATTATTCCTTTCTATTAAATGCAGAGAGAAATGGGATTTGCAGGAGCTCTAAGGAACATTGTTCGCCCTCTCTCGCTTGCATCATCAAGAACCTTACCTTCTCGAATCTCCACCAATGCGGCACTGTTCTGTCCTGCTTTGCCATCTCCCTGCAAACCTCCCCAATGGATTCTTCCCCTCCAGAATCACTTCCACAGCTTGACAGACAGCATGACAGACACTCGTTTCCCAAAGAGACGGCCTTCTGACAAACCTCGTCGAAAGAGGGCCACTTTGAGACCTTCCGGTGCGTCCATTTTTGTGTTTTAGATTTTGAACTTGACTTGAATTTTGAGACACTTTTGGTGATTCAGGGCCTTATGCTTGGGTTCAATATACACCTGGCCAACCCATACTTCCAAGTAAGCCCAATGAGGGGAGTGTCAAGAGGAGAAATGAGAAGAAACGCATCAGGCAGCGCCGTGCCTTTATATTGGTGCGCTCTCCCTTTACCCTGTACAAATTAAAATTTGGAGACTTCATGTTGGGTGTGCTTTATCTTTACATTTAAAGAAAACTGTAACCATTTTCTAAATATAACTGTTGAATATAGGGTTAATTTCCCTTATGTATTTACCACACATAGGGCAGTGTATTTATAATAAAGAAAGGTACTCCTCAAAAGAGTAACAGAATACAAATAGGGTAAATAAAAAGATATTATTTGATATTGTGATTAACAATATCTAACAATATCTCAACAATATCAAACAATATCAACTAATATCTAATCATATCTAACACTCCCCTCAAGCTCGGAGCATACAAATCGTATGTGCCTAGCTTGGTACAAAGATAATCCATCCTAGGTCCCCGTAAAGACTTAGTGAAAATATCTCGCTAATTGATCACATGAGTTAACGAACTCAGCCTCGATGTCTCCGGACATAATCTTTTCCCGAATAAAATGGCAGTCAATCTCAATGTGTTTAGTCCTCTCATGAAAGACAGGATTAGAGCTTATATGGAGAGCGACTCGATTGTCACACACTAGTGTCATTTGAGTGACATCTCCAAATTGTAGCTCTTTAAGCAATTGCTTGAGCCAAATAAGTTCACAGGTAGCCGAGGCCATAGCTCTATACTCGCTTCGCACTCGGATCTTGCCACAACACTTTGTTTCTTACTTTTTCATGAGATCAAGTTACCACCAATGGAAACACAATACCCGGATGTAGATCTTCTATCGGAGGGAGATCCTCGCCCAATCAGCATCCGAATAGCAGACAACTCTTGTATGATTATGGGAGTCATACACCAAACCTTTTCCAGGAGACTTTTTGATGTACTTCAATATACGGATGACCGCATTCCAATGATCTTGACAAGGAGAATTGAGGAATTGACTCACCACACCGACTCGCAAAGGAAATGTCGTGGCGAGTAACTGTAAGATAATTTAATTTTCCAACTAATCTTCTATACCGTTCAGGATCCGACATTGGCTCCCCCGATTTGGCAAGAGTTTGGTATTAGGATCCATGAGTGTGTCAACAGGCTTTGAATTCATCAACCCAGCTTCCTCCAAAATATCCAATGCATACTTTCTTTGAGATATAACAATGCCATCGGTAGATTGTGCTACCTCAATACCCAAGAAATATCCGAGTTTGCCAAGATCTTTGGTTTGAAAATGGTGGCAAAGGTGTTGTTTCATCCGAGAGATGCCATGATGGTCACTACCCGTAAGAACAATGTCATCGACATACACTATCAAATAGATACATCCAAGCATTCGAGTGACTGTAAAAGACCGAGTGGTCTCGCCTCACTTCTAGTCATGCCAAATTGTTGAACAACGCCGCTAAATTTTCCAAACCAGGCCCTAGGAGACCGTTTTAGGCCATATAAAGATTTGCGAAGACGACATACCAATCCAGTAAGACTCCCCCGAGCAACAAATCCGGAGGTTGCTCCATATAAATCTCTTCTTGCAAATCGCCATTCAAGAAAGAATTTTTGACATCCAAGTTGATAAAGAGGCCATTGTTGAATAGCAGCCCATGGCAATGAATAAACGAACGTAAGCCATCTTTGCCACTAGAGAGAAAGTATCACCATAATCCAACCCAAAAATTTGGGTATAGCCTTTGGCTACAAGGCGAGCTTTGAGGCGATCAATAGTACCATCAGGACCAACCTTGATAGCGAAGACCCACCGCAACCAACAACAGATTTTCCAGATGGTAATGGGACAAGCGTCCAGTGTTCCACTAGTCCGAAGAGCACCGAGTTCATCTAGCATGGCCTCGACGCCAACCAGGGTGGGCTAAGGCTTCGTAGACAGATTTAGGAATAGACACAGAAGAAATAGACGAGAGACAGGTATAAAATGGTGAAGAAATTCGATGATAACTTAAAGTAAGTATAATGTGGAGAAGGATTACGAGTAGAACGCGTACCTTTACGAAGGGCAATAGGAAGGTCGACTCGTGGACTGAACCGGAGGAGGCAGAGTATTTGGCACCGGGAGTGAGTCATGTGGCGTCTGTTGTGGGCGAGGTCTCGCGACTATAAACCCGAAGGGGTGGTGGAGGAGGAGGGGCTAATGGTGGATGGTCCTCAACATAAGGATCAATGAGAACAGGAATGGGAACTGTAGCAGATGGAGACTCAGCAGGTAGGAAGGGTCCTTAAAGTAAAAGGAACACTCATTGAAGGTGACATCTGCAGACACAAAATAGCGATTAAGAGAAGGAGAAAAACACTTGTATCCTTTTTGGGATCGAGTAAATCCTAAGAAAACACATTTGTGTGATCGAGGAGATAACTTATCATGACCAGGATCAAAATTGTGGACAAAACAGGTAGACCCAAAAACCTTCGGAGGTAAAGGATGGAGAGTGTCATGAGGAAATAAAATAGAATGGGGAATTTTGTTATCTAAAACCGAAGAGGGCATACAATTAATAAGATAACAGAAGTAAGAACAACATCACCCCAAAAATGTCGAGGAACCTCACCATGAATTAAAAGAGTACGGGTTGTTTCAATAAGGTGTCTATTCTTGCGCTCACCCACCCCATTTTGTTGAGGGGTATAAGCACAGGAAGTTTGATGAAGAATGCCATGAGAAGCCATAAATTGTTTAAACGAGTTTGAAAGATATTAACGGCCATTATCACTTCGAAAAGTTTGAATAGAGACACCAAATTGATTTTTAATTTCATGATAAAAGTTTTGGAATATAGAAAACAACTCGTAACGATTTTTCATTAAAAATAACCAAGTACAACGAGAGAAATCATCAATAAAAGTAACAAAATATTGAAAACCTAAATTAGACTTAACACGACTCGGGTCCCCAAATGTCGAGTGAACTAAGGCAAAGGGGGATGAAGCACGCTGGGAAACACTACGAGAAAAGGAAGTACGACTATGTTTGCCTAATCGACAGGACTCACACACCAAATTGGACAACTGGGATAAGCTCGGGAACAAATTGCCGTAATTTGCGCAGATCGGGGTGACCAAGCCGAGCATGAAGGAGAGAAGGAGACTCCATAACTGTGCCAACATGTGGAGAAGGTTGAAGATAATAAAGTCCATGTGACTCACATCCGGTGCCAATCACTCTTTGCGAGCTCCTGGTCCCGTAGGGAAACGAAGTTTTGGTAAAAGAGATAACACAATCAAGAGATCGAGTTAGACGGCTAATGGATAATAAGTTAAAGGGGGACCCGGTACATACAAAACATTATCAATGGACAACGAGGGAAAAAGAGTAACCGTTCCAACACCATGAGCTAAAGTTGTAGACCCATTAGCCATTGTAACAAAGGGTAAATTATGAGAAGAAGTGAAAGAGGAAAATAAGGATTTGTTACCAAGTGATGTGATCGGTGGCGCCTGAGTCAAGAACCCAAGGGCCAATAGAAGAAGAGTGAGTCGACCAAGCAAAAGATGTACCTGTGTGGGCAACATAAGTAAGTGGAACCTGGAGGGCTTTCGATCCTCATACCATTGAAGAAAATCATTGAAGATAGCAGATTTGTCCGAAGGTACAGACGAAGGAGGATCCACAACAGAGGATTGTGCGGAAGAATCAGTCTGAGCAATTGCAGCAGATCGACGAGGATAACCATGTAAAGCATAACATTTGTCAATTTTGTGGCCTAGTTTGCCACAATGGTCACACTTGACACGCCCTTTGCCTGACTTGTGAGAGTGATTACGATCATCACGGTAAGAGGCCAAGGCAGATGAATCATTAGAAACTACAGGAGGAATATTGAGAGGTTTACATGGCACCCGCAAAAGGGAGGAACTGGTAGCGGTAAAACTGGGTGTAACAGGGGAACCCAAAATCTGGTCACGAACAGGGGCATATTTATCAGCAAGTCCGTGTAACATCAAAACCATGAAAAACTTTGATCGTTGCTCTAATTCTTGGGCAGGAGTCGAGGCAGGGGGTAATAACTCATTAAATTCATGGAGAAGAGCATGGATCTTACCCACATAATCCGCCACAGGATCCTTATCTCGAGGAGCAATAACATCAAGAAGATTGTAACAAACACCATAAAGACGTTGAGTGTCATTGGTGTATAATAATTTGGCTTGTTCCCAAACGTCATAACATGTGCCATACGATCGAAAAATTTGTTTTAAAGAAGATTGGATGGTATTCTTGAGAACCATACATATATGAGCATCAACTTTCTTCCAACGGACACGATCATTGGAAGGAACATCATCTACCTTGGTAGTAAGATGATCAACATACCCCCGACTCTCAAGCCAAAGTCTAATATCGGATGCCCAAGTTGCATAATTCGTACCATCTAATTTATCAATGGGTAAATTCACATTGACATAATTAGTAAAAACAGATTGCTCGGACCCACCGGAGTCGACAGAGGTAACTTCGAATTGGAAGTGGCAACGGAAGATGCCATGGAGGAAGAGAGAGAAAAACCCTAAAACACCAAAGAGGTCCGATTGGAGCAGCGAGGACAGATCCGGAGAGAGGAGAAGGAGGCGACGCCGGCGCAAAGATCGGCGGCCCGAACGGCGGCGAGACGCGCCGCCACGCGCGGCGGAACGGGAGAAGGTGGCGCGGCTTCGGAGGCGCCTGAGGGAGCGTGGCTGCTCCGATGACCGCGAAACTTCCACGGTGGAGGTCGCACGGAGGAGGCGAGCAAAACCCTGTGCTCAGCGGTCCGAACTGCTACTCTGGTGACGGCGGCGGCGGCGGCGATGGAGGCGGCGACAGCTGCAGGTTCAGTGGCAGAGCCGAAAAAAATCCCAAGAGACCTTAAGCTCTGATACCATGTTGAATATAGGGTTAATTTCCCTTATGTATTTACCACACATAGGGCAGTGTATTTATAATAAAGAAAGGTACTCCTCAAAAGAGTAACAGAATACAAATAGGGTAAATAAAAAGATATTATTTGATATTGTGATTAACAATATCTAACAATATCTCAACAATATCAAACAATATCAACTAATATCTAATCATATCTAACAATAACAATGCATTGAAAAGAGGGGAGGGAGAAACTGGAAATAAGAATGCATTGAAAAGAGGGGGAAGGGAGCAACTGCAAATAGAGCAGGTGAGAGTCACCTTATTTAATGGTGAAGAGAATATACTTACTAGGATAAAGAAGCTACTGTGTTTGTTGTTATGAGAGTCACCTTATTTAACAGGAGATTCACCTTGTTTAATGGTGAAGAGAACACTTTAACTAACGACAATAAATTGATATATAGTCTCAATTTTGACGATAAGTTGGATAGGATTTCTAACTGCATAATTTTTAAATCTGCATGTGAATGCAGTAACTCTTAGCTTGCACCTGTTTCTTTTTTTATCCATGGACAGCACAATTTTTTGAACTATATCCCTTTAGTTCTAACGAGGACTCCACTTTATCATTTAATTTGTACTCTTCACGAATATTGGATATGAAAATTACTATTATATTTGCTAGAAAAGATGGTCTGCAAGTTTTAAATGCAACTGTCTTTGGTGGCAAGTTTATTTGCTATTGAGTGTCAAATGAGATCCATAGAAAAAATAATAGCCAGGACTTCTAACTGCATAAAAAGTCTTTATTTTAACCTTGTTAAAATCTCTAACAAGTGCATGTGAATGCAGTAACTCTTAGCTTGCACCTGTTTCTTTTTTATCCATGGACAGCACAATTTTTTAACTATATCCCTTTAGTTCTAACGAGGACTCCACTTTGTCATTTAATTTGTAATCTTCACGAATATTGGATATGAAAAGTACTATTATATTTTGCTAGAAAAGATGGTCTGCAAGTTTTAAATGCAACTGTCTTTGGTGGCAAGTTTATTTGCTATTGAATGTCAAATGAGATCCATAGACAAAATAATAGCCATAGTAATTACCATGTTGAAATTCAAGTTTTGTAAATGAGATGAACTTTTGTCTATGTTTAACTGAATTATACCATTATGTACTTATTCTTCGAAAATAATTCTTGAATTTATTGTCATTCTGTGACAGTACTTTATCTGTCAGGAGGTGCTTGATTTAGCTATTAAGAATATCTCTTAAGGGAATTTTTAACTAGAATTGTTTAAGAATAGAATTGAATATTTTAATATGGGTTTCACATTTGATTAAAACTTAGAGTTATTTATTTAAATAATTTTCTTCTAATTTTAAGTAATTTTTTTTTCTTCTAAGAAATTCAGATATAGAACTCATAATAAAATATTTATTTTTATTAAGAATAAGCAGTTATTTCTAACAACTCAAAGATGCTATAACGAGGTTAGAGTGATTTTTCTTAGAACTTAGCGAAATAGCAGTGCTGTGTTTGAATTGATTTTTTGTTTTTTCGTAACAAAATGTTTGTGTGGACTCTTGCATACAGGCGGAAAAGAAGAAAAGGAAAGCTCAGCTGCAAGAGGCCAATCGAAAAAAAAATATTCAGAGGGTAGAACGTAAAATGGCTGCAGTTGCAAGAGAAAGAGAGTGGGCAGTAAGACTGGTTGAGTTGCAGCGACTCGAAGAAGAGAAGAAAAAAATCTAATTGAATTTGTTAGGGACCTTATCTTCATTTGGGGACATCGTTGCTGTTCTTGTATTTTCAACATGGTTTGAACGGCTGTAGTTTTTTAATATTTTTTTATCAATTCCCTCCTTGTATGGAGAGAGTAAGCTTTAATTCCTGACACCTCTTTCAACATGGTAAGACATATTAACCATCCGAACTTGTGGATAAATACTAAAGAAAATGAAATGGTTAATTGGATAGAGACAAAGAGAAACGTTGCGGGAAAATAGGAAATAGGAATTCATGAGAGATAGAATTATAAGAGCATATTTCATTCTATTAAAGTATCTTTTTCTATGTATTTTGTTATAAATTTTATGTGTAACAATTTGTTCTAAATAATATTTCAAAAATATTTAATCAGATTAAATATAACATTTTTTTAATATTAAAAAACAATTATTTATTTTTTCTTATATATTTAATTAAATAATACATGCTAAATATTCATATGTTTGATGAATGATTGATTTACTTAACCCATTATATTTATAAATTGAATAATATTTATAAATTATTATGAAGTACTTATTCGTATATCTAATAAAAATTAAAAATATATAGGTAATTCATATCTAAATTAAAATTAATATAAAATATTGTAAGATTTAGGAAATTTAAATTCATATTTATAATTTAATGCATATTAGTTATTTTATTTATTGATATTGTTTTTTTAATTAGCATCCATACAATGTTTTAATGTCAGGAAGTAGATAATCACGTCTGTAATAATTATCATTATCTAACTTTTTTATTATTAGATGCATCCTTCTTTATTAATATAACATTTAACTAATATATATATATATATATATTAAGAATATTTAACTGAATTTCGTTTCACTGTTATAATTAAAAGGTAAATAATCCTTTTTTATATTTGTCTATATAATAATTTGATATAATATTTTTTAATTCATAATAGAAACCTTTATCTTTAATAAAAAAAATTGAATCTTAGTAATTCTAAATCATATATATGTTCGACAATTAAAAGGTAAATAATCCATTTTTATATTTGTCTATATAATAATTTGATATAATATTTTTTAATTCATAATAGAAACCTTTATCTTTAATAAAAAAATTTGAATCTTAGTAATTCTAATTCATATATATGTTCGAAAATGATAAAAAAAAATTGAAAGTATGAATATGAAACTATATTTATTTGAATCGTAATATCCTAATTTTTTTTTCAACTCTTTAACTTTTTCCTTGTTTTTTAATTTTTTTTTTAACCTTTTCATGAATGCAGGTCTAATATTCATGAAAGAACTTTCAGAAGGATACGGACGACTTTTCAAAACAAAAGAAACTTTCATTGATGTTATTTATTTCATATACTTCATTGTGACATATATTTGATTATGAGTGATTTCTTTAAGATAATTTTTGTAACATTTTCAATAAAAATGGTTGTTGGTAGCAAAATCATACAAATCACAATCATTAACACAAATGATGGATCCATATTGTTTGACTTGAAAAAAAAAGAGATTATCTTGTAAATTTGAAAAAAAGAATGAAAATAAAAATAAAAATAAAGAATATATGAGAAACTTGAAGAGTCTTTATAATCTAGAGAAAATAAAAAACTTTGTAGATAAATATTTTTTTAATTAATCATCAAAATATTTTTTTAAATCAAATATTTTATCAATGAAATTTACAAAAATAAAAAACATATAATATCCTAAATAACTAATGTATAAGTTAATAACTATTTTAGATACCATACTTTTAAATATAATTTTCATATAAAATTTTTAAGAAATTTTCTTAATTTAAAATATTTATAAAAGTTTATTTTAATCTCTGTTCTTATTCAGTTTTTATTTTTAGTAAATATAATTTATTTAGATATTATTTAAAAATATTCTATCAATTTAAATTATAACAATAGTGAATTAAATATGATTTAAAGCTTACATGAAATAATTCCTTGTGTTAAAAAAAATAAATAACGGACACTAGAGTTAAAAGAAAAAAAACTGTAAAATAAAATTTATTTATCTCCCTTTATTCATCAATATGACGGGAAAGCTTAATCGTAACAGAAAATATGTTTTTTTTTCTTAAAAAAAATTAATTTTGATTACAAAAAATAATGCTAAATTACATTTTTAATTTATTAAATATTTTTAACATAATAATAAATTTTATATTTAATAATGATTGAAATATTTTATTTAAATAAAAAATTAAAATTTAATAACTTTGAAATACTTTATCCAACTAAATATTTAAACAAAAAATTAAAATAATTTAAATTTATGTATTTATCTTTTATATTAGTTGTGGGCGTCGCTGTTAAATAAATAAATAAAAACCAAGGCAATGCTCAAAAGTAAACAAATTAGAATAAAATCAAATAAACAGTGGTTTAAATTCATAAAATTATTTCCATTTGGTTTAATTAAAATAAAACAAAGCAATACATTGATTTACTGTTATATACAATTTTTTTTATAACTTATTTTTCATAGTTTATAAAATTATATTATTATTTATCAAATAAAATAATTATATTTTATCGTAATATAAAAAATGATAAAGAATATAAGAAAAATAGTTATTATATTATATTATCAAGTAAAGAAAAAAAGATTATTATATTATGTATTTTAAAGAAATGTTATAATCGGTTCATGAGAGGACGGTAAAAAAAATCATTAAAAAAAAGAATTATTACTCATATTTATTAAAAAAATATTAAAAAATCATTTAAAAGAAAAACAGTTTACTAAATCAGATCTAGAGTTCAAGAATTAATTACGTATTGAAAAAAGTGTTAACATCCTATCGTTACAAATATGCTTTACTCATAATTAATTAATCATATTAGTTATATTTTTAAATATTTATAAATAATTTAAAATTTAATTCAAAGAAATATTATGAATTTAAAATTTGTATAACCTATACTTATTAGATATTTATTAAAAATTATTTTAATTATTTACCATTCTTTAATTGTCATGCTTATCAATTATAAAATTCAGAAATAGTTGATTGACAACTCAAATATTCACACAACCCATTTTATTAGTATAATAATATTATTTTATATTTTATTATTTTTTAATGGTATTTTCGATTTATGGATTGTAAAAAAAATATCCCTCTAAAAAGTTTTATTATAAAATCATTATTAATAGATTATTTTAGTTAAATTCTAATTTTTTTTATATTGAAAAAATAAATTAAATAGTTATGGACAAATCAGATATTCATGTAACACCCCATTTTATTAATATAATAATATTATATAATATTTTATTAATTTTAGATGATATTTTGGATGGGTGAGTTTTCAAAAGGTTAAGTTTATCAATTATAATATTGATAATGGTTAGTTGTTGAATAAGAAAGAGTCTATGATCGAAATGGTATAAGAGCCTAACTACTTTTTAGAAAGGGTATGGTAGTAGAAATTATAAATAGAAAGTGAATAAGAAAAACTTTTAAACATGGATAATCAAACACCACTGTCAAGATCTGGTCCCGTTGGTCCATGTTAAACTCAACTCTTTATCTTCCCAAAATCATCTCAAAAACTCTTTCTTTTAAGATAGAAAACCTCATAGAGTATTCTTATGTCCCGGAAGATGCTTAGATCTTTGAGACTTACAATTTTCTTTTGAGTCCTTATAATATCTTTAGGAGACAAACATTCACCCTCAGATTTATCACTCGTCTTCTTTCTACCAGAAGACCTCATGTCAAGGAGTATGTCCAATCCTCCAGGATGGACCAGTGTGCCCTAGCGTCCACCACAGAAGAATAATATGTCAATATTGAGATCCCCAAAGATCTCATCAGGCATTGACAAACTGAGGGTTATACTCATCTTCATTACGGGGCTATCCGACTAGTCCTCTCCCTTCATGGAAGACGGGGATTGACTGTCTCAGCTAGAGTCTGTCTTAAACTCCAACTACCTCCGTTATGAGCATGTCGTTATCGGCACTGTTCTGACCACTCTTCATGCTGGAAGTGTAGTTCTCACTATATTTCCCAACTTTAACGTTAGTTTGAAGGATCCCACCATCTCTTAGAGATTAAAGGTTCAGATCCAGATCACCAAAGCTGAACAAGTGACTGATACACTATCAGCTACTCTCCATCATCAGATTATCTACAGGTTGCAAGATTATGCGATAAATATTGCGTTACCATTCTGTAAGAACGAAGCACTATTCATCTTGGCCAATGACCAAGATGAAACACCCTCCATAGTTCAAATCCCCAGAAATATCTCTTCACAAGAGCTTTACAAGCTTATTCTGATGCAATGGCTGACTAACTATGAAAAACTCCACAACAAACAGAAACTCATCCAGTTTATAGAAGCAACATTTAGAAGATCTGTAGATGGAACCGTCAGAACTATCTTCAAGAATCCAGAGGTTGTTCCAAGTTCGAGCACCTCCATATTCCAGTTGATGATGATAACGTCTATCACCAAGGAAAGCAAAATTCCCATGGCCAACGTGTGCCCTGATGGCAAACCTATCTTCACTGGCAAGATAGGGAGACACTTCATCTAGTATGCTGACCCAGACATGTGCGATTCTGACTGTGACTGTTGCGACCACAATGGGGACACTAGTGACGAGGATGATGATGACTCAGATGATGACTTCAAAGGAGGATCCTGCAAACCATCATTCACTCCTCCCAGGAGATTTGAACCTGAAAAAGACCCGTGAATAGGAATTCACCGACAAGAAAAGCCAAATCCCTTGTGGAAATATCAGCGATACACTGAGATCCTTAAAGAGTAAGACCTCTCCTTCTCTAATCAAGAAAGCTGTATAACCTTTTCCATGCCACCTCAGCCTGCTCTTGTAGCTCCTCCCATTCCATGCATGATGATCAACCCATCAGCTTACAAAGAAGAATTTCCTCCATTGGAAAGAAATGTTGATCCTGTGTACAAAACAACACCCAAGCCACATGTCGTTTGTCAAGAGATTGGACCGAATGGGAAAATCAAACCCCTAAGTCAGGCCAAAGATGTACTAAATTGGCAGACAAAGAATGCTAGAGCCTAGAATTCTATCTTGCAAAAAATTGATAAGAAGATAGACAAGATCTCCACACACCTTGATGAGACTGACGACAAGCTCCAACACCTTAATTCTACTCTAAGGAAGCACTACAAGCAACTCTCCTCAGAAATCTCACGGCTAGAAGAAGACTGGAAGAACACTGTCTTCGGAGAACTATCTCACGCCAAGGAAAGAAAGATCAGAAGGCTCAAAGCCCATATCTAAGACATGGATAACTACATTGAAGAGAAAATTAGGCAACAGAAACTAGAGAAGGATCATTATTCATCTCTGTGTTCTTCAACTTCAACATACTCCTCTTTCCAGAACCCGTCTCCTTACTTCCGACCAACATCACAGACTACATGGTCCTTACCAACAACAACTTCCTACAGACCTAGGCCCAACCCAGTAGCACCTAAGCCAGACAAAGGAAAGAAGGTTGCCCAACCTTCTTCATAATCTTCTTTTGAATATCAACCTTCACCTAAGAGACAAACCCAACAAGAACCATTTGACTCGATCTTTCAAGATTCTCAAGACCCATACTCTCAGATGACTATAGAAATTTGTCCTTCTCCATACGGATACACCTGCAACTCCAACTTTAGACACTCCTATAATGCTTGAAGAGTATTCCTCTGAAGAATCAGAAACTGAAGTTCTTATTTCAGAAAAATCAGAAACTGAAGTTCTTACTTCTTAAGATTTTACCCAAATACTGATGACCAACACCTCCAGATCAGAAGTTAGACATGAAGCAATCTATGACCCTCCAGATGAAGAAGTTGACTTTGGTCCCACAAGGACAAATGCGTCTCCAAAGACAAATGGTGGACCCTGATTCACTATTGATGATATTCCTTCCAACCAATGGAGAGTCAAACTGATCAAATTTGGAGCATGGTTAGACACCAAATTAGTCAACAATTTTGACTCCTATAAAGTCATTAAAGAATTTTGTTACAGAATGACAAGAACTTTGAAGGGATGGTATCATAATTTAGGAGTCGTTTGACAGAACCATATCCATGAACTAGGACAAACTTCAGCAGTACTTGGAGCTTTATATGAAGAATTCATAGGTGATGGATCAATAATAGACAAAAAGCTCAGGCAAGAATTTTTCAAAATGAGATGTTGCTCAGTCAAGATCAAAGACCTGGAGAAACACTACCAAAGAATGAGCAAGAGATTATACCATCTAAACTGACTCAATCATCCTAGCCTGAAGAACACCTATATTGCATCTCTTCCTGCTGAGATACAACCAGAGTTGAACAGGATGACCATGTCCATCCAGAAAGACTTCACAACTTTAACAATGGGTCAAGTTCACCAGATGACTTTAGAAACTGTTGACAAACTGTGTAGACAACATGAGTTCTTTTCTGACATTATGACTCAAAAAAGAAAGTTCAACAAAGCCTGTCAGAAACCTTACCTTGAGATCAAATGCAAGAAGCCTGTTCAGGCAACTTCAAGACGAAGAAGAAGCGGGAAAAATCACTTTTCCACAAAAAGAAGAAAAAGAATTTTAAATTCTTTAAGAAAAAGAAGTTCAGAGGGAAAACATAAGATCAACGGTGCTTTATTTGCAAGAGAAAGGGACACTTCTCCAATAACTGTCCTCACAAAGCTTAAAGAGCTATCAAGCTCATTTCCACCCTCTAGCTTCATGAAAATGATGATATAGAGTCTCTCTATTCTGAACAGAGTTCTGCAAATGAAGAAATTGTCTTCGTTCTCAACATCTCCTCTGACGACTAGATCAAAATATTCCTATGAATCTGAAACTGATATTGTTCCAGTATTTTTCCTTTCAAGAGACTCATCCTATCAAAGTCTCTCCTCCACAACCATGCTCGGAAGTGCAACTGCTTCCTTCTAAATATGAGAAAGAAATCCAAGATATAATTAGGAGCAAAGTAATTAGGAGCAAGCTTCCCAACAAAGACATTCTAGTAGGCATGGGAATTTTCTCCATGACGAACAAGCTTCAGATCCATCCTACAAGAATCAAGTTCGAGAGGGAATATAAATCTTTTATAGATGTACCCAAACTATTCTCTCTCTCTGAAGCTCCTCCATATTTTGAAGAAATAAAGAGCAAGTTAGCCTCTCTGTGCGCTAACAGTAATGAGGAATTCTCTTATCTCAAACCTCTATGGAAGAACCCTAAGTTCTTTGTACAATTACCCTTCAAGCTTAATGAAGATGTTAATCCAACGAAGGTCACTCACCTAGGAATGTCTCCATCAGACCTACAGTTAGCAAGACAAGAATACCAAGAACTGTTAAAGCAAGGCCTGATCGAACCAACCCAATCCAATTGGGTCTGTCAACCAATCTATGTGGAAAAGAGGTTCGAACAAATCAGAGGGAAAAAGAGGTTAGTTATCAACTACAAGCCTCTTAACTATTCTCTTAAGAATGACAAATTTTCAATACCCAAAAAGCCTCATCCTTACCCACTCTGATAAAAGAAGCCTATATCTTTTCTAAGTTTGACCTCAAATCTGGATTCTGACAATTAGGTATTGACCCCGTTGACTGATACAAGACTGCTTTCTATATACCCAATGCCCAATACCAATGGAACTGTGTACATTGATGACATCTAACTGTTCTCAAAAGACATGAACTCCCACAAACAGTTATTGGATCAATTTTTCGAAATAGCCCATCAACATGAGATTATGCTATTAGAAAAGAATATCCATTTGGCTCAAGAAGAAATTAACTTTTTAAGGATGCATTTTTATCATGGCTCTTATCAACCTCAACCTCACATTGTAGAGGAACTTCTCAATTTCCTGGATGAAGATCTAACCATCAAGCAGATCCAACAATTTCTTGGGATAGTCAACTACATTAGGGAGTTCTTCCCTAACATTTCCAAGTACACAAGTCCCTTATCTAAGCTCTTAAAAAAGAATCCACCTCCATGGGGATTAGAGCATACCAGAGCTATTAAAGAATTGAAGAAGATAATCCAGACTCCTCCAGCTCTGAAGATTCTAGGCAACAAAAAATGAGTACTGCAAATTAATGTCAGTGATGAATACTGGGGAACAATGCTCATCGAAGAAGATAATGGAAGAAGGTATTACTATGGTCATATCAGTGGACAATTCAAAGATGCCGAGAAACATTACCACACCACATACAAGGAAGCCTTGGCCGTAAAAAATGGAATAAAGAAGTTTGACTTCCATCGTAGAGGACATCACTTTGAAGTACAAATGGACAACTCTTCATTCCCGAAGATCCTAGAGTTTAAGAACAAGATGCTTCCTAATCCTTAGATTCTTTGGCTAATGGACTGGTTTTCCAGGTATGATTTTACTATTAAGCACATTAAAGGAAACCTAAACACAGTCCTTGATTTTTTGTCCAGACCCAAAAAGACTGTCCAATTGATTGTTGACACGTATAGTCTTCTCTTGATCTTCATGGTCAAACCTCTCTCCAGCAAAGCCAAAACTGTCAAAGTTTATCCACCTGTTCTAAACTCAACCACACCAGCCGATATTCTCCATTATGCTAGGACACGTTATTTCTATTTTCTACATGAAACCATGAGATACAAAATAGTCTCCGCTTCTATGTTCAACCCTGATATTCCTTTTGGAGGAATCTTTGAACTATTCTGCGAACCTGGTTGGGACCTTTGTGAACCCACACTATGGACCATCTAGTGCGACACTATTCAATACTTCATTCCTATCGCACTAAAAACACAAACAACCTATAGAATCCTGACAGATCCATACAAAGATTAGTTCCATTTTTGGACACTACTCGAGTGGTTTTCTCCACTATCTTGGTGGAGACAAAAGCTTAAGGAAATTCTAGACTGTCAAACCCAAAAGGGAGTTACTAAAGACTCTCTCAAGAACTTTACCTCGATCTTCATCATCCACTGTCCATATTTCCTAAATCCAGTAGGTCAATTGTGGTCAAGAAATAGCCTACATCTGGGGCAGCTTTGAAACCTACCCACTTGATGAAAGTTACCATGCACAATTGGTGCGACACCTCTATGAAGTTAACAATTATCATCACATGGCGGATCTTCTTGGGAGCTGAGGGGGGCCGTGGCCCCCCCAAAGTTTTGTAACTCCCATGTAATTTATGATTTTGGCCCCCCCCAAACTTAATTAACATTTAATATATTTAGTTGTATATTTACAATTTTATCCTCTCAGCTCCTCCTCAGTTTTATAACTCTTATATAATTTATGATTTTGTCTCTCTTTAACTTAATGATCATTTAATATATATATTTACAATTTTATCCTTTTACACTTTTATCATCTTTCTTCCTTTTATATTTATTAATAATATATTATTTGGTCCCCCCAAGATCAATGGTCAAGATCCGCCACTGATCACAAGCCAGTGGACCCCAACATCGCCAGCTCATCCCAAAGACCGACTGATTCATATCTTATTCATAAGATCATCCCAAAAGATAACGGATCTTAAAAAATAAAATGATTCCAATCAAGGGCTGAGATGAACGTCCCTGATGAAGCATTCCAAAAGATTGAAGATCTAGAGAATAATTTCAATGAAGAAATGATGATGCATAAGAAAATGTATCCCTACTGGGACCCACTACATGGAAGCATGATAAGGAGCAAGACCCAATAGATGAATTATTCTAGCTCCACCAGATCTGACTAGAGTAAAGACTTTAGTTAATGACTGTCATTATGACATGCTACTAAATCATGATTCTCTTATCTTTATACGTAACTATTGTGATCACCACAAACGTGTTAAGGAAGATAAATCTAGATCAACTTTACTTTTACTCAAAGGGATAAGCCATCAACTTTTCTTCTACTCGAAGAGACAGGCCATCATATCCTATCTTTTGGAATCTAATCATATCTTGTCCATTTGTCCATATGTATGACTAAAATAAAGTGTGAATCATGTTATCTTTACTTTTGTAAGGTCGTTGTTAAGTGTGAGCAATAGTTTTATTATCTTTATTTCGGATTCCACCTTGTAACATAAGTTTCGGGTCTGAATTTCATTCTAGTTTAGCGTAGTTTTGGATTTCGCTTGCTTGGTTTTGCTATAAATAGGAGATTTTTGTAATGTTGTAACTCAGAATATGATAGAGTGAAATCAATACAAGTTCTCTTTTTATAAATGTTCTCTTTCTAAGTTTTATCTTTTTTGAAAGCTTGAAGCTTATAATTTTTAGTATCATTCCCCACTTAATGCAAGTATGCTCTACACTTGCCTCGAAAGAGGATCTTGTGTATCAGAAAGCTTCTGATCTATGAAACTGTTTTATCGTAGAGTGCTATTCTTATAGGAAATATGAAATTAAGTGGGCTTTGATCTTGACTGAGCAGCATCTCATTTCAAAAAATTCTTGCATGAGCTTTATGCCTATTATCGATCCATCACCTATGAATTCTTCATGTAAAGCTCCAAGTACTGCTAAAGTTTGTCCTAATTCATGGAACTGGTTCTGTCGAACGACTCCTAAATTATGATACCATCCCTTCAAAGTTCCTGTCATTCTGCAACAGAATTCTTCAATGACTTTATAGGAGTTAGAATTGTTAACTAACTTGGTGTCTAACCATGCTCCACATTCGATCAGTCTGGCTCTCCATTGCCTGGGAGGAATATCATCAATAGTGAACCAGAGTCCACCATTTGTCTTTGGAGACGCATTTGTCCTTGTGGGACCAGAGTCAACTTCTTCATCTGGAGGTTCATAGATTGGTTCATGTCTAATTTCTGATCTGGAGGTGTTGGTCATCAGTATCTGGGTAACATCTTCATAACTGGGAACTTTTGTTTCAAATTCTTTAGAAGTAAGAACTTCAGTTTCTGATTCTTCAGAAATAAGAACTTTAGTTTCTAATTCTTCAAAGGAATACTCTTCAAGCATTGTAGGAGTGTCTAGAGTTGGAGTTGCAGGTGTATCCATATGAATCGGAGAAGGACAAGTTTCTATAGTCATATGAGAGTATGGGTCTTGAGAATCTTGAAAGACCGGATCAAATGGTTCTTGTTGGGTTTGTCTCTTAGGTGGAGGTTGATCTTCAAAAGAAGATTTCGAAGAAGGTTGGGCAACATTCTTTCCTTTGTCTGGCTTGGGTGCTACTGGTTTGGGCCTAGGTCTGTAGGCAGTTGCTGTTAGTAGGAACTATGTAGTCTGTGATGTTGGTCGGAAGTAAGGAGATGGGTTCTAGAAAGAGGAGTAGACTTGAGTTGAAGAAAACAGGGATGAATAATGATCCTTCTCTGGTTTCTGCTACCTAATTTTCTCTTCAATGTAGCTATGCATATCTTGGATCTGGATTTTGAGCCTTCTGATCTCTCTTTCCTTGGTGTGAGATATAGTTCTCCGAAGATGGTGTTCTTCTAGTCTTCTTCTAGCTATGAGATTTTTGAGGAGAGTTGCTTGTGGTGCTTCCTCAGAGTAGAATTAAGGTGTTGGAGCTTGTCGTCAATCTCCTCAAGATGTGTGGAGATCTTGTCTATCTTCTTATCAATTTTCTGCAAGATAGAATTATGGGCTCTAGCATTCTCCATCTGCCAATTTAGTACTTCTTTGGCCTGACTTAGGGGTTTGGTTTTCCCATCTGGTCCAATCTCTTGACAAACGACATGTGGTTTGGTCGTTATTTTGGACACAAGATCAATATTTCTTTCCAAAGGAGGAAATTCTTCTTTGTAAACTGATGGGTTGATCATCATGCATGGAATGGGAGGAGCTACAGGAGCATGCTGAGGTGGCATGGCAAGGGTTCTGCATCTTTCTTGATTGGAGAAGGAGAGGTCTTCCTCTTCAAGGATCTCAGCATATCACTGATATTTTCACAAGGGATTTGGCTTTTCTTGGCGGTGTTCCTACCCACAGGCCTTTTCCAGGGTTAAATCTCTTGGGAGGAGGAGTGAATGGAGGTTTGTAGGATCCTCCTTTGAAGTCATCATCATCCTCGTCACTAGTGTCCCCATTGTGGTCACAACAGTCAGAATCACACATGTCTGAGTCAGCATCCCAGATGAAGTGTCCCCTTATCTTATCAGTGAAGATAGGTTTGTCATCAGGGCACACGCTGGCGATGGGGATTTTACCTTCCTTGGTGACAGACGTTATCATCATCGACTGGAATATGGAGGTGCTCGAACTTAGAACATCCTCTGAATTCTTGAAGATGGTTCTGACGGTGCCATCTACAGATCTTCTAAATGTTGCTTCTGTGAACAAGATGAGTTTCTGGTTGTTGTGGAGCTTTTCATAGTTAGTCAGCCACTGCATCGGAATAAGCTTGTAAAGCTCTTATGAAGAGATATTTTTGGGATTTGAACTATGGAGGGTGTCTCATCTTGGTTATTGGCCAAGACGAATAGTGTTTCGTCCTTACAGGATGGTAACGCAAGATTTATCACATGATCTTGCAATTTGTTTATAATCTGATAATGGAGAATAGCTGATAGTGCATCAGTCACTTGTTTAGCTCCAATGATCTAGATCTGAACCTTTAATCTCTGGGAGATGGTGAGATCCTTCAAGCTAACGTTGAAGTTGAGAAAGATAGTGAGAACTACACTTCCAACATGAAGAGTAATCAGAATAGTACCGATAACGGCATGCTCATAATGGAGGTAGCTGGAGTATAAGAGAAAGGCTCTAGCTGAAAAGAAAAATCAGATGATAAAAAACACAGATAAATATATACTCATAACAATTGTTCATGTGAGATTTTTTAAACATGGAAACACAAATAACCATATACACTCGTAATAATTGAATTTTTAAGTAATTATTCTTTACAGAAACTAATTCGAATATTCACAAAAGATTGTAAAAATATATGCATCGAAACTAGATGGAACCAGAAATTCGATGAATCAGTCTTATATCAGGTTCAAATAAAGAGTACTGATATTTTGACAACCAGAAACCATACAACTCTTCAAACAACTCACTTTTATTAATATAATAATCTATAGACTGATTTAATAAAAATAAAAATAAAATAAAACTATTATTATAATATTAAAACGAGTTGTTTACAGGAGTTGTATGAATTTGGGTTGTCAAAGTATCATTTTCCTCAAATAAATTACAAAATCGAAAAAAATATTAAAGATTAAAAAATCTATGGAAAACGGTGGTCAACAAAAAGCTTAATAATACACCATTTTTACTTTTTTTTATTAAAAAATTATAATTATTTGCCAATTTTTTATTCTGAGTATAAACTTTTTATCAGTAAATATTAATCTATATATTAATGAATTTTCAATTAAAAATAATTATATTTTTTATTTAATTTTTATAAATACTTTGATAGAATCTATGAATTTATAATTTATTTTAATTTTAAGTTTTATCATCATTAAATTATAATAATATTTTTTTATATTTTTAATTATTAAAATAATTTTTATTAATATCATTTTGATTCCGATTTAACTAGGATTAAATTATTTTTAAATTTTCATTTTTAAAAAAGTTAAAAATAAAAGAGGGGTGAGATAAACTCTACTAAATTGTCTAGCATTTCATCAAAAATTCTTATTTGACATTATCTAAATCATTATGAAAGGTTGTAAAAAAAAAAAAATTAAGACGAAGAGATGTGATGAAATACGATAATATAATAATACGTTATTTTTTATTTTGTAAAATTGAGTGAGATGTTACTGTTTTAAATATTTGTTAAAAATCATAGATTTATACGGCATTTATAAAATTAATTTTGCAACTTGAAGAGACCTTTCCATGAATGATACCCCTTATACCACCTCCATCTATGTGAGAATGATTATAATGTGTCCATAGCTTGAAGATGCTACCTCGGTATCTAATCCACTCTCAACTTAGAAAAATTTATTCATAAATTTTATATTAATTAAAGATATAATTAAATTATAAAATATAAGTGAATACAAATCTTATTTTCTAATTCAATTTTGTAGAATAGAGTTAGATATTTTATATTTTTAAGATAACATCATAGTAAACTTTAATTATGTTTGGACATTATCTCTTAATGTTTCTGAAATAAATTATATGTTATTGGAACACTGATATTCAATATATAGGGTGTGATAATCACCCTTTTTTTCAGTCAGTTTTATAGGATTTCACTAAGTATTTCACTATTTTCTAAGAAAACGTTAAAAAAAACCATTATCAAAATGATAAATTTATTCATTTGAATAGTTAATACGATTATATATATATACACACACGAAAGACTTCAATTTTATATAATGTTTTATATTCAAACAACTCTGCACCAGTTTATATAACTTGTTTGGTTGTATATGTTTGTGTTTGGTTATATTTTATAAAAACTATTAATGAATTAACAAATAGTTAGAGATGAGATATAATTTTGCAATTAAAAAAACTAAAGGCTATTCAGTTATTTTATTAATTGAATTAAAAAGATTTGGGAAAATTAACTAATGTTATAATAAACATTAAAAGAAAAAACACATTTAGCGACCGAATTTTTCTGGTCGCAATTAGAGACCGATTTAATTTTGGTTGCAATTAGCGACCAATTTAATTCGGTTGTAATTAGCAACCGATTTAGCAACCTCTTTAATTCGGTCGCAATTAGTGACCAAGTTCATTCAGTCACAACTTAGCGATTGATTTAACCACCAAAATATGATTTGGTTTCACTTTTTTATTTAGCGACCGAAATAACGACCAATAGTTTGCGTCGCAAAAAATTTGGTAGTTAAATCGGTGGCTATTCCATACTAAAATAAAAAAATCATTTAGCGACCGGATTACAAATTGAAATAGTGACCGAATTGAATCGGTCGCTAATGAGAAAATAGCGACCGAATTGAAATCGATCGCTAATGAATATTATTTTTTTATTATATTTAAATTTATTTTTTATAAATATACTTTAATTGTTTTAGTATATTTTTTATAATTTATTTTTTAAAAGTAATTTATTTTTTAAAAATAATTTAATTTTTAAAATATACTTTAAAAATAAACTTTGGTCTCAATATTAACAAAATGAAGATTAACTTTAATTTTAAATTACTAAAATAAAAATATTATTAAAAATAAATCAAATTTATTAAAAATTTAAATTGTAATAAATTAAGACTAGAGTGATATTAACTATTCAATACATTGTTTAAGAAAAGTTTAATAACAAATATTTTTTAATTTATTTTTCAATTGAAAATTTCAATTGAAATTAAATTATATTTTAAAAATTTATATTAAAAAATTAAACATATCAAATTATCACATTTAAATTCCTCATTAACTTAATTAATTAAAAAATTACAATTTTAATCAAATTATTACAATTTTATTTTATAATACTTTATTTTTAATCTAATTTTTAAATTTATTGCTTTATTATTATTAATTACTTAACCATGGTTGTTGTCATATAATTAATATACCAAAAAAAATTATATCAATATACATTAGATAATAAATATATTATTTAATTAAATTATTATAAAAATATATTTATCTTTAGTTAAAATATTTTTTAGTTTAAGTATACTAATTAATATTTTTCATTTTTAACATAATTAATAACAAAGATTAAAAATAGAGTGCTAGAAAAGTTAAAAATTTAAAATTAATCTATTTTATAAATACTAAAAATAAACCATATTTAAATAAATTAAAAATATATTTAAATTTATATTCAACATACATCCAATTTTGCTCAATAAATTTATAGATCAAATTTGAAAACTTCATCACTTAAATAACTTCAAAATTATTAACTTTTTTTTCCAAAGCCAAGTTTTTCTTGTCAGTTTTTTCAAAAAAATAGTTAATATAAGTTAAGGTTGTGCCCTTTTAAAATTTCAACTTTTTTATATATTGGATTTTCATTAAAAAATTTCTAAAATTGCATAAGAAAATAGAGATTTAATTATACTTTTAATAAATTTAACATAATACTAGTTTTTATTTTTATTTTTAAATATTTATTTTAATTTTTTAAAACAGAGAAATTATAATTTTAGTTTCTAAATACTAAATTTAAAGAATTAAATTTATTATTATTTAATATTTTAATTTTAGTATTAAAAATTTAAATTATATTTTATTAAATTAAAATAATTACAATATATTTTTCTACTTTGAGAATTAAAAATATAATTAAACTAAAACTGAAAATATTATAATACATTTTTGAACTCTTTTTTATAATATTTTTATCATTATTATATTTTTGGATTAATTGTTTGTTTCCTAATTTTTTATAAAGTCAATTTTAATATTTAAAAGTATTTAACATTTTGAATTCTGAAACTTTTTCTCTATTACTAAATTTAAAAACATAATATACTAAAAAAGTATTATACATAATTATTTAATCCAAATTTTTAATAATATGATAAGTCATCAAATTCGTATATAAAATAAATTTAATGATGGATTAAAATAGAACAACATTTATAAGAGACTATTTATTTTTATTTATGATGGATCAAAAGTGGAAATACATTTAAATTTATAATTTTATTTATGAAACACATTTAAATTTATAAATAACGAAAATAATGAAAATCTTAATTTAATATGATACTTTTAGTAATGTATTTTTTTTATAAATTTAAACTTACTTTTTTTAGTTTAGTTTTTAAATTTTATGTATTATTATTGTTAATTGATATACTAGAATAAATTTATATAAAAATAGTCTTTATCTTCAAAATTCACTTCTTTAAATATTATCTTTATATTTTTCTACTGTTTCTTTATAGTTATGAATGTCAACATTTGTGCATACACTTAAATATAATATAAAGTAAAAAGTATTTGTTTATTATATTTTATTTCCAATCTATAATTTGAGTTTTTTTTAAATATATTTTATATTTTTAAAATTAATAATTTTAATGTAGTTATCTAAGTTTTTGATGTGATGATTTTAATTAATTGATATTATCAAACCATTTAATTTCATTTATTATAGTAAAAATCATAAAAATAAATGTTAAAATAATATTAATGATTTAAAATTATAAGAAAATAAATAATAAAAATAGAAAATAAAGTATTCTATAAAAGAAGACTAATTATTACAAAGATAAGATAGAATATGGGAGGAAATGAGGATGATAATATAGTAAAAATGATAGAATTTAAAAACAATGTAGAATGTGAGAAGTTTAAAAAGAAAAAAAAAGTTAAAAAAGGATATATATATATATATATATATATATATATATATATATATAAAAGTAATTAGATTAAATTTATTATCTCCTCATATATTATTATACATTATTAGTGTAATTTTAGTTTAATTAAAAATTAGAATACAAATATACTATACCTGTACTAATATATCATTATATTATAATATTTATAATTTATTTTCATTTTGTATAAATTTATATTTTAAACTTTTTCTTAAATATAAATATTTAAATATATAAATATATAAATGTATAAATATATAAATAAATATATAAAGATATAAATGTAACGACCCTAGAAATCGCTACTATAATGATGTCTTGGCAAACTAGTAAACAAGTAAATAACGACATCTATCTTACATTATATTACTGTAATTATAACATATATTGAAATTCCGATTCACTAACGGAACCTCAAAATATAGTAACATAATTTATTTATATATTATACATGTAAAAGTAGTTCCCTCGAAGTTATCCCACTGAACTATCTCTACTGTCCAGTAGTCACATCTCCATCTCTCAACTTCTGATCTGTTCCCATATAAAAGTGATCATCACAGTCTCATCCGCATGGAAAAATAGGGGTAAGTATTAAATCATTCGATATAATAAAATAAATATAGAAGTAATAATTATATATTATGATCAATTACGAAATTATCAACACACTAAGACACCTTCCGGAAGTATACCCTAACTATGCCCGAACTCAGAAGCTATCATCTGTGGGCACATTGTGATCGGCACCCGCAGTACCATTCTGACCACCCTCCACACAGAGTAGGATTACTGGCACCCTTCATCACTCATACTGGAGTACCCTCCGAGAGGGCCACCAGTCATCCCCCCATCGACTTCTCACCACCTGATCTCGTAGTCTACCTGACCCGACCAATCAGTGAAGTCTGGGACCTCATTCAGAATCCTTCGACATAGTTATTATACTAATGTACTTTGTACCACCTCGGGTACCATTCAAACACAACAAAAAATCATTCACATTTGCCGGATTCTCATTCAAGTCAATAGATAATAGTACGTGACTGATTCTGGGCACCAACCCTCCGGCTCAGTCTAGCCAATACATAACATCTCATGACTGATTATGGGCATCAGCCCTTAGACTCAGTCTGACCTACACACGTCACAACACACTATTGAATCCTTAAAACTACTACATTCATTCTATATTTTAAATATATATATATATATATATATATATATATATATTCTTCTTCTTCTTCTTTTTCCGAAATCATTTCCGAAATCACTTCCGAAATCATTTCCGAAATCGTTTCCAAAATCATTTCCAAAATCTTTTCCGAAATCATTTCCGAAATCTTTTTCAAAATCATTAAATTACTATTTTACCTTAATCTTTTGTAAAACTTCCATGTATGTCCCTAAATGACTATTTTACCCTTAGACATTTTCGAAAATTCCTTTCATGTCCCGAAAATGACTATTTTGCCCTTGGACATTTTTTAAAATTTCATTTATGTCCCTAGGATGTAAAATGACTATTTTACCCTTGAACATTTTCAAAAATTCCTTTCATGTCCCTTTCTTCTTCCTCGTCTAGTAACACATGAAGGAACAAATGAAGTAAAACGAGCACGTAAGAATACACTCATCCAGGAGTATGTATTATTTCAAATGCAGCAAGATGAAAGCATCACGAATTTTCAAACACGCTTCACACATATAGTAAATCACTTGAAAGCATTAGGAAAGAGTTTTGACAATGAGGAGTTGAACACAAAGATCTTGAAATCCTTAGACAGGAATCGACAACCAAAGGTCACTGCTATTACAGAATCAAAGGACTCACAAAAATAAATATTGTTACTCTATTTGGAAAGCTGCAAGAACATGATATGGAGCTACAAAGGTTAAAGAACGGTGAACAGAATCAAACCAAGACGATAGCTCTAAAAGTAGAAAAATCTTCACAAGACGAAAGAGAAAATGAAGGTAAGTTTTCGGATTCCGATATGTCTAGTGGCGGATCTTCTTGGGAGCTGAGGGGGGTCGTGGCCCCCCCAAAGTTTTGTAACTCCCATGTAATTTATGATTTTGGCCCCCCAAACTTAATGAACATTTAATATATTTACTTATATATTTATAATTTTATCCTTTCAGCCCCTCCTCAATTTTGTAACTCTCATATAATTTATGATTTTGTTCCCCTCAAACTTAATGATCATTTAATATATTTAAGTATATATTTACAATTTTATCCTTTCACCATTTGATCTTCTTATTTCATTTTATATTTATTTATTATTTATTAATAATATATTATTTGGCCCCTCTAAGATCAATGGTCAAGATCCGCCACTGGATATGTCTCTTTTTGTTAAACAATTTTCTCGCTTTATGAAGAACAGGAAAAAGAGACAGCAAAGAAAGGAGAAAACAAATAAATTTCATTGCTATGAATGTGGAAAACATGGTCATATCAAATCAGACTGTCCGGAACTTAAGAAAGAGAAGAAAGATGTGAAAGAGAAAAAGAAAGAGAAGAACGATACCTATAAGAGCAAACACAAAGCTTATATTGCTTGGGAGGATAATGATTCTTCCACAACACAAGAGAGTTCTTCCGAAAGCAGTGATGGAGAAGAAGAAGCAAATCTTTGCTTGATGACAAAAAGTGATGATGAAGCCTCATCACATGTAAGTAGTACAAATTCCTTAAATGAATATGATGAGTTATTTAAAGAATATCAAGATATGTATGAAGGTTTTACCAAGTTATCTAAGAAATACAATGCACTTAGACAAAAGTTTAATGCATTAGAAAATACTGTTGGTATTCTTGAAAAAGAAAATGAGTGTTTAAAGAAAGATGTTGAGAAATCTAAAACTTTGTCTAAAAATAAAGAAGTTGTTAAACCTTGTGAAAATTGTAATCTTTTGAAAAATGAGATTTTCAAGTTAGAGAAAATAATAAGCAATTTTTCAAAATCTTCTTAAAATCTTGATTCGATATTAGGTTATCAAAGAGGAAATTCTAGCAAAGTTAGACTTGGTTACAAACCCAAAGAAAGTCTAGAACCTCATAAAGCTATTTTTCTGAAAGAGTCAAGGAAAACATATGTGAAACCAGTTTAAAAAACTTTAAGAAACGCATTTATACTTTTTCAAAGAAAACCAACATGTTTTTATTGCATGAAATTAGGTCATACATCAAATAGATGTTACATAAAACATTTTGGCATATCTAATGACAAATATGAATGGGTGCCTAAAGGAACAAAGCATTTATACATGTCTAGATGATAATTTGAGCATCTAATTGAATATCAGAATCGAAATTTTTTTCTTGTTGTCATAATCAATTATGTTGACCAACTTTGAAATTTGAAAGTTTGAATTTTGAAAATTTGAATTTATGAAAATTTGAAATTATAAAGTTTGAAATCTTGTAATTTGAGATTCTTGAAATTTGAAATTTTGCTGTTTGAGATTTTTTTTTTAAATTTGCAGTATGAGATTTTTGAAATTTGAAATTTTACAATTTGAGATTTTTGAAATTTGAAATTTTATAGTTTGAGATTTTGAAATTTGAAATTTTTGCAGTTTGAGATTTTTGAAATTGAATTTGAAATTTGGGATTAGATATTTGAATTTGAAATTTGGAATTTGAATTTGAAATTTGAAATTTGTTGCAATTTGAATTTGAAATTTGAAATCTGGAATATGAGTGCATTTAAATTTGAAAGCTACCTAAATAAGAAGACTGCAATGGAGGAAAACTACTGCATTTAATTCCATTATCTCTATAATCATTTTATTCCCATATCTTTCTCTCTCTTCATTTGTCTTGGGTATCCTAGATATTGTTTCCTTAATATGATATTCTTCTCTATGACTCTTTTTAATGCATTATCTTCTCTACCTTGATTTATATACTAATAGGTACAAATTTGTTCTTAGTTTCTATTGCAATATTTTTCATAATTATCAATGAAACAGGAAGATATTTTGATGATATTAATCTATGTGAAACAGGGAGAGATTTTTTTCTCTTATAATAGTTTTCATAATTATCAATGAAACATGGAAATATTTTGATGATATTAATCTGTCCTGAAACAGGGGGAGATTTTTTTTCTTATAATATTTTTTTTAATTATCAATGAAACATGGAAATATTTTGATGATATTAATCTATATGAAACAGGGGAAGATTTTTTTCTTATAATATTTTTTATGATTATCAATGAAACAAGGGGAGATTTTTTGATGAATTAAAATTTGTGTGGAATTCTTTCCTATCTAAATTAAACAAGGGGAGTTAAGAGAAGTATTTGCTGATATGAGTTAGGGGGAGTCTTGTTATTAATATATCCAAAGCGGAGATTAAGAGACTCGACACTTGATACAAATCATGTGCTAATCTTGAGCTGACTATATAGAGTCAAGCATTTTAATTCATTTCAGGTGTTTCTTTGATCATCATAAAAAAGGGGGAGATTGAAAGCAATGAGGGGGAGATTGATGGAAATGTTCCTGCATTCCCAAGAGATGATTTTGATGATGATTCAAGTCAACTACATTCAAGTCAACACCATTCAAGATGAATTTAAGGACAAGCTGAATTTATGACGTAGGTGATAAAGATGATGATTCAAGCAAGCCCAAGATGATTCCTGAAGACTAGATAGAGTCTTAGAATACTGGATATGGAGGTACAAGTTGATGAAGTAATATTATGCATAAGCCTCCAAAGCACAAGTGTGATAAAATTCATAACATGATATTTTTCACTCGTCATAATTAGTTATGATGCACCAGAAATGGAAAAATGATTTTCTCTATCATAATTAATTATACCTGGTAATATAATCAATTATGGCAATTTAAATTTGAAAAATATATCTGTTTTAAAGAATAAATGTTTTTGAATACATCCTAAATTTCTCTATGATATTATTAATGTCCAACGACCATTTTCTGATGCTATTAATTAAGTTTTGATGAAAAATAAAAAACACACAATTACAGAATTCGAAAATACAATTTACATTCAATCAGTTTTGAGAAAAGAATTCTGAGCAAGGCAACAGAGATATTTTACACCTTTTGAGAAAACCCTCTTCTCTACTGCCTTATGTGCTTTCATTGTTAATCACACTTGTTCTTGGAGATTGACATTCTACAGGATTTTACAATTTGTTGTCTCTATTACCCAGGTGTGTCTGTTCTTATTTTTATTACCTTCATCCCTAGTGTGATTCTAGGGAGGTGTTCATCCTTAGTGAGATTCTAAGGAGGTGTTTTCATCCTTTGATTTGTTCAGAGGAGGTGTTCATCCCTAGTGGGATTCTAGGGAGGTATTCATCCTTAATGGGTTTCTAAGGAGGTGATTGTCTTTTTAATTAGTTTACTTTTTACTGGTTCTTCTGCTGAGTTGATTGTAATTTGTAAACTGAATTTGAAAGATAGTGAATGGGGAGTCACTCTTGTGTTAAGAGTTGACTGGGAACTGGATGTAGGGTTGGCTATACCCGAACCAGTATAAATCTCTGTGTGTTCTTCTCTTTCCCTTATCTCTTTCTCTTTTCTTGATTATATTATTGCTTCCGCTTTAACAAATTATTGACTCACAAATAAATTTTTAATTTGACATCTATTTTAATTTGTGCATCTATTCACCCCCTCTAGATGTCATTTGTCTAACAATAAATATATAAATATATAAATATATAAATATATAAATATACAAATATACAAATATACAAATATATAAATATACAAATATACAAATATACAAATATACAAATATACAAATATATAAATTTATAAATATATAAATGTTAGATATTGTTTAGATATTATTTGATATTGTTAGATATTGTTAACCACAATATCAAACAATATCTTCTCGTTTATTCTGTTACTTTCAGTTACTCTTTTAGTTATATCTTTTTACTATAAATAGACTACCCTATGTGTGATTTATACACAAGGGAGATTAATCTCAAACTCTATTTCTTCTATATTTAACATGGTATCTAGACTTTAAGGTTATTTTGAAATTTTTTTTCGCCTTTGACCACTGTTGGAGCCACCACCACCGCCGCTATCGCTGTCAGTTAAACTGATCTTCCACGTCAGAAAAATGTTATTTTTGTTACTGGATATTATTTGGTAGTGTGAAAGTGCATGTCTAGGAAGGTTCTGACAAGGAAAGACTTGGTATTTAAGTGTGTCCATTAGTGACCCACCTCTCTTTCCTGGGAACTTACCTGGTGTACTGGTTCACGCCGCTGTCACTATCGCCTCCGCCGCCTCCACCCTTTATGATTTCTTCCGCTCCTTTTAGTACTTCCAATTTTCTCAGTACTGCGTCTGATCCTTCCATCTACACTAACTATGTTAATGTGCACTTATCCATTGATAAGTTAACTGGCCCTAATTATGCCACATGGTCATTAGACGTCAGATTATGGCTTAAGAGTCAGAAGTATCTTGATCATCTTGCCCCGAAAACACCTACTCTCACTCCTGGTGAGGAAGACCGTTGGGACACCATTGATGCTCAATTATGTGGGGTTCTCAAGGGTACTCTTAATCCTTCGTTAAAACAAATTTTTCGTTCCTATGAAATATGTGCCAAAATCTGGGAACATGCTAAGTTATTATACACCAATGATACTCAACATCTCTATGATGTCTGTTCTAAATATGTAGATGTTATTGCCTATAAACATCAAGATTCTATGACTGATTATATGGGAAAAATTCATGCTCTTTTTCATGAGTTCAATGAGTTATTGCCTCCTTCCCCCGACCCTGCCACCGAGATAGCACAACGATCAAAGTTCTTCATGCTAGGGGCATTACACGGACTTGCTGATCAATTTTCACATATTCGTGATCAGATTTTGGGTTCTCCGGTTGTCCCCACCTTGACATCGACATGCTCCACTCTTTTGCGTATACCAGCAAAACCCAACCTTGACACACCTACTTCTGTTAATGATTCTTCTGCATTGGTATCTCACCGTGATGACCGAACTCGCCCTTGCAAACAGGGAAAATGGCGTCCTAAGTGTGAACATTGTGGCAAACTAGGTCACAAGATTGACCAGTGTTATGCATTACATGAGTGTGAACATTGTGGCAAACTAGGTCACAAGATTGACGTGTTATACATTACATGATCGTCCTCCTCGATCTGTTGCAGTTGCTCAGACTGATCTTTCCCTACCTTTATCTGCTAAGGATCCTCCTTCTTCTATTTCATCAGACACACTTGTTATGTTCAACAAATTTCTCAAATGGTATAAGGATCAACAGTCTTTTAGTTCCACTGTGTCTGTTGCACACACAGATACATCTTTTGCTGGTCTGACCCAATCTTCTTCTGGTCCTTGGGTTTTTGATTCAGGAGCCACTGATCATATTACTGGTAACAAATCTCTATTCTCCTCTTTATCCTCTCCTGATCCTTTACCTTTTGTTACACTGACTGATGGCTCTAGAGTATCATCTCATGGTGTTGGAACTGTTAAACTTTTCCCTTCTTTAACCATTGATAATGTTCTTTATGTCCCTGGGTCTCCTTTTAACCTGTTATCCATCAGTTGTCTAACTCGTTCTCTTGATTGTGTTGTTTCTTTTACCAACAATTATGTGTGTTTACAGAACCGGAGTTCGAAACAGGTGATTGGCACAGGATGTGAGTCTCATGGTCTTTATCATCTTCGTCCCTTTACACATGTTAGTGCAGTTATAGAGTCTCCCTCTCTTCTCCATGCTCAGTTAGGTTATCCAAGTCTTGCCAAGTTACAACAACTTGTCCCTGCCTTATCTAAATTGTCTAGTTTGGCATGTGATTCGTGTCAATTAGGCAAGCATAGTCGTACTTCCTTTCCTCATAGTGTCACACGTGGTGCTTCGTCCCCTTTTGTTGTGGTTCACTCTGACATTTGGGGACCAAGCCATGTTAAGTCTACTTTAGGTTTGTAATACTTTGTTACTTTCATTGATGATTATTCCAGATGCACTTTGTTATTTTTGATGAAAAATCGTTCTGAATTATTTCATATCTTTCAAACTTTTTTCAATGAAATTCAAACTCAGTTCGGTGTTTCTATTAGAGTTTTGCGCAGTGATAATGGTCGTGAATATCTTTCTCATTCTTTTAAACAATTCATGACTTCTCATTGTATTTTGCATCAAACTTCTTGTGCTTATACACCTCAACAAAATGGTGTAGCTGAACGTAAAAATAGACATCTTATTGAAACAACTCACACTTTTTTAATTCATGGAGAGGTTCCTCAACATTTTTGGGGTGATGCTCTTCTTACTGCATGTTATCTCGTTAATCGTATGTCATCTTCAGTTTTAGATAATAAAATACCTCATTCCATTTTATTCCCTCATGAACCACTTCATCCTTTACCTCTAAGAGTTTTCGGGTCTACATGTTTTGTTCATAATTTCAGTTCTGGTCTTGACAAGCTTTCTCCTAGATCACATAAATGTATTTTTTTAGGGTTTACAAGATCACAAAAAGGATAAAAATGTTTTTCTCCTTCTCTTAACTATTATTTTGTGTCTGCAGATGTCACCTTTGATGAGTTCTCTTTTTATTTTAAAAGTCAATCTTCACCTCTGTCTCTATCCAATCTTGTCAACACTCCTAATACATTTAATGTTCCTGTTGTTTGTGACCATTTAAATGTGTCTTCTTCACCATTAGTTTCTGCTCCGCAATCAACTTCTTCTTCACTGCCTTTTCAGGTTTAGAGTTGCTGAAACCAATCACAACCACCACCATGTGACTCTACTCAAGTGTCAACTACTCTGTCTCCTCTAGATGTGACACCTGAGTCTGACCTTCCCATTGCCCTCCGAAAAGATATCTGTTCTACACGTAATCCTTCTCCCCATTATATTGGTTTGAGTTATCATCGACTGTCATTACCTTTTTATACATGTCTTTCCTCTCTTTCTTCTGTGACCATTCCAAAAACTGTCCGTGAAGCTTTAGTCCATCCTGGTTGGCGTCAGGCCATGTTAGATGAACTAAGTGTTCTTTATAATAGTGGAACTTGGGAATTGGTCTCGTTACCGTTTAGGAAATCTGTTATTGGTTGCAGGTGGGTGTTTACTATCAAAGTTGGACCTGATGGTACTATTGATCGCCTCAAAGCTCGTCTTGTGGCCAAAGGTTATACTAAAATTTTTGGGTTGAATTATGGAGATACCTTTTCCCCCGTGGCAAAGATGACTTTTGTTCGTTTATTTATCGCCATGGTCGTTCTTCAACAATGACCTCTTTATCAACTAGATGTTAAAAATGCTTTCCTCAATGGTCATTTGCAAGAAGAAATCTATATGGAGCAACCTCCTAGGTTTGTTGCTCAGGGGGAGTTTTCTGGGATGATATGTCGTCTTTGCAAATCCCTATATGGCCTAAAACAGTCTCCTAGGGCTTGGTTTGGAAAGTTTAGCAAGGTTGTTCAACAATTTGGTATGACTTGGTGTGAAGCAGATCACTCTGTCTTTTATTGACACTCAAGTGTTGGATGTGTTTACTTGATAGTATATGTTGATGACATCGTTCTTACAAGTAGTGACAACCATGGCATCTCTCAGTTGAAACAACATCTCTGTCACCATTTTCAGACCAAAGATCTTGGCAAACTTAGATATTTCTTGGGTATTGAGGTGGCACAGTCCAATGATGGTATTTTTATATCTCAGAGGAAGTATGCCATGGATATTTTGGAGGAAACTGGGTTGATGAATTCAAAGTCTGTTGATACACCCATGGATCCTAATACTAAACTTCTACCAAATCAGGGGGAGCTTATACCTGATCCTGAGCAGTATAGAAGATTGGTTGGAAAATTGAATTATCTTACAGTTACTCGTCCTGATATTTCCTTTGCAGTCAGTGTGGTAAGCCAATTTCTTAATTCCCCATGTGAAGATCATTGGAATACAGTCATTCTTATCTTAAAGTATATTAAAGGATCTCCTGGAAAAGGATTGTTATATGATTCTAATAACCATACAAGAGTTGTTTGCTACTCAGATGTTGATTGGGTAAGATCTCCTGCGGATAGAAGATCTACATCTGGATATTGTGTCTCCATTGGTGGTAACTTGGTCTCATGGAAAAGTAAGAAACAGAGTGTTGTGTCAAGATCTAGTGCAGAAGCAGAATATAGAGCTATGGCCTTAGCTGCTTGTGAACTTGTTTGACTCAAGAAATTGCTTAGAGAGTTACAATTTGGAGATGTCACTCAAATGTCACTTGTGTGTGACAATCAGGCTGTTCTTCATATTAGTTCTAATTCTATCTTTCATGAGAGGACCAAACACATTGAGATTGACTATCATTTCATTCGAGAAAAGATTATGTTTGGAGACATCAAGACTGAGTTTGTTAACTCAAGTGATCAATTAGCATATATTTTTACTAAATCTTTACGGGGTCCTAGAATTGATAATATTTGTAACAAGCTTGGCACATACGATTTGTATGCTCGAGCTTGAGGAGGAGTGTTAGATATTATTTAGATATTATTTGATATTGTTAAGATATTGTTAACCACAATATCAAATAATATCTTCTGTTTATTCTGTTACTTTTAGTTACTCTTTTAGTTATATCTCTCTACTATAAATAGACTACCCTATGTGTGATTTATACACAAGGGAGATTAATCTCAAACTCTATTTCTTCTATATTCAACAATAAATATATAAATATATAAATGTATAAATATATAAATATATATTAAAATATATAAATATATTTCTATTTATAGATTTTATATTTATACGGATATACATTTATTTATATATAAATATAATTTATTTGTAAGTTATTATTGGAAAATCTTAATAGTTTAGTGGTTGGAGTTTCAGCCTCCAACTCTAAGATATTGGGTTCGAATCCTAACAATGATAATAATCTAGTAATAAGTCAAACTTTTTATAAAAAAAATATAATAAACAGAGAGGGGTTGTAAATAAATAAATAAAAATAATTAACTTTGTCATTGATTTAGCGACCGATATAAATCGATCGCTATTTGTTTAACTTTACCACCGATCTATTCTTTTAACTTTGTCATCGATTTAGCAACCAATTTAATATATTAATTTTGGTCGCTATTTTGCGATCGAAATGAAAATTGGTCACTAATTGATTAGCGATCGATTTTTTGACATTAGCGATCGATTTTTTCAGTTGTTAAAATGATTTTTTCTTGTAATGAAATTATATTTATGTCTATGTAAATATTAAATTTTATTATATTTTAGTAAAATAATATTCTTATTTTTTTATTTTTTTAATAAACATTCATCTCTTTCCTCTTCTTAATAAATGACATTCATCTTTATTATATTTTTAATAGAATAACAATCAATTCTCTTATTTTATTTGTAAAAAAAAAGTAAGACTTTTGTAAAGAGTTTGGAGATTCTTCTATACATCATAGCATATATGACTTTCTTCATTCTTAGAATTTACAATAATTTGTTTGATAGGACAAGGGTTTATGGAATATATATATATATATATATATATATATATATATATATATATATATATATATATATATATATATATAATTTACAATTTAATATTATATTAGAGAGAAATGAGGAGTTTTATTTATCTACAATCCCTTGATTTCTTAGTATTACTACTTTTTTTAAATAGTTGGTGAAAACATATTAATTAAAGAGTTGATATATGATGATAGAAGACATGTAAAAAATAAGTGGTGCATCTAGAATAAGTTGATAATAATTAAGTCAAAAACAAATGTTAAAGTGGATAAGTTTATTTCTCTTAAAGTAATTAAATTATTAATTATATTTTTATTCTAGCTAGTTCTTGGACAGATGAATATGATAATAGCAGACGAGGATTTAAAAATTTTGACCTTTCCATATATTTAAATTGATTTTTTAGTTTTATCATATACAAGAGGTAAAATAGAGAAATAAAAATAAATATAATATAAGATAATATCGTATCAAAACAATATATAAATAACTTTTTTTAATTTTATCAATATATTCTAATTTATTTTATATTAAGAATATTTGAATTAATTTTATAACCGTAAAGATAATAAGTACTTGTTATGATTAACATAATAATTCAAGATTATTTACTTTTGAGATATATTTATTCATTTTAATATCTAAGATCAAACCTTCAATTATAATATCATTAAATATTTTTATCAATAAAAATGTATTATTCTTAAAAAAATGATGTTTATCATATTTATTTATCAATAAAAATAATAAATATTAAAATAAAAATATACATTAGTTAAATAACTTAAAATGATTAAATAAGATAATTTTAAAATATCTCTATAAATAAAAGTGAAGTTAAGATTACTTTAGTGAACAAATATAATTTTCAAATTTCAAGACACATTAAATATTATAAACATAAATTAATAAATATAATTAATTCGTAGTTAGATATAAATTAAATAACATAAATATAAATAAATAAATTAAATATAATGTGAAATAAATTAAATAATATTAATATAATAAATAAATAAAATAAGATTAAAAATATCTTATTCAAATATAATATTTATAAAATAAATTAATAAAACAAATAAGACTATGGATGTTGAGAAAATCTAAAAGATACACACCAAAATTGGATCATATTATTTAAATATTATTTATATATATTTTTCTTTCTTTGTTTCTTTGTAGAATTATTTTACCGTTGTGATTCCCCTCATCACATATTATAATAGATTTTAAATTTAAAAATAAAAAAATAATAATAATAAAAATATATCGTTCAATTCTTCCTAATCTAATTTTATTGGTCGGATATTAGATCGCGAATAATCATAATTCCCACACCAATAAGTTAAAAATGATCAAAAACTAAAAATTGAAAAGAAAAATAAAACAGTTGCAACCAGAAAATAAAAAGATAAAACACGCTAAAAAATAAAATAAAAAAGCAATATAAAACCAAACAAAAAACAAATACCCATACGAATAAGTGAAAAATTATCAAAAACTAAAAATGGAAATAAAAAATAAAAAATAAAGAATCTTAAAATTATCAATAAACAGAAAAATCAGCTTATAAATAAAGCATTAGAAATGAAATAAACAAATAAACTAACCAAGTGCCTTCTCCTCTTCAATATCATAAGAGATTGTGCGAGTTGATAAATCGCTGGGCAACAATTGAAAACTGATCTAATTGATTTTTAAAATCTCATTTCTACATAAATGATGGAGGTAGAGATCGTTGGTACGATTCCACAATCATCACCCGTTACATGTAAGTATTGGATAAGTGGTAATTGTCCTTACGGTGATGGATGTGCAAATTTGCATTGGTGGGTTGACTCCAATACCAAGGTACATTCTTTTATTAATATAATAATATTATTTAATATTTTATTATTTTTTAGATAGTATTTTTATGTGTGTGGCTATCAAAAAATCACCCTTTCTGTACATTTTCATTGTAAAATCATGCCTATCTTTTAGAGGATATTTTGGATGTATGGATCGTACAAAAATCATCCCTCAAGTTTTATATATTATAAAATCATTATTTTATTTAAATTTCAAATTAAAAATGTTTTTTTTCTATTGGAAAAGATAAGTTAAATGGTTGGTTGAGAAATCAAATATTTATATAACAATTCATTCTACTAATATAATAATATTATTTAATATTGTATTATTTTGTAGTTGATATTTTGTATGCGTGGTTATCAAAATTTCACCTCACCATAAAAATTTCATCATAAAGTCACGCCTATCATTTGTCATAATTTATCAATTATCAATATAAAAAATTATTACCTCCCGACAAATAATTATCGACTGAATATATAATTATTAGAAAATGAGTGGTTATTGATGAAAACTATAGAATGATTATTGACAAAAATTATATTCATCGATATATTAACAATTAGTTATCGATAGATATATCCATCGATAAATATTTAAAATATATAAATATATCAAAATATATAAATATATTTGTATTTATATTTTTTATATTTATATATTTACCCGAATGTATATTTACTTGTATATAAATATAATTAATTTATAAGTTTAATGGTTGGATTATTAATCTCCAATTCTAAGGTACTAAATTTGAATAAAGTAGAAAGAAATGAAACCTCTACATAAATATAAATAATAATTTAAAAGGTAATAAAAAATAAAAAATAATTTACTTACAGCTAATTATTGATAACATAATTTCTAACAAATTTTGTCCATCTCCAATTTTTCGTATAAAATTGAGAAATGATTGATCGACAACTCAAAACCTATTTTATTAATATAATAATATTATTTAATATTTTATTAACTTTTTTAATGATATTTTGGATGTATGGCTTGTTAAAATTCACCCCTCCAAAAAAGATTTATCTTAAAATCATTAGTCATACATTAATTTATTTAAATTTAAAATTAAAAATGTTTTTTTCTATATTGAAAAAGATAAGTTAGTTTGTTTAATAAACACAACTATATTATATTGAAAAACAATTATATGCATGAAGAAAATCATTAATATAGTAAAAAATAAAGTTACGTTGTCATGAATAATTATTGGTTGTTTATGATTTTATTAATTATTATTATTTATATAATATATATTTTTCAAATTTTACGTTTATTCAATAAACTCATACACAAATAATTTTTTTAAAAAGGGGAATTCAAGTTCCACAAGATTAATTAGTTGGAGAGCACCTCCAAAAGGATTTGTGAAGATTAACTGTGATGGAGCTTTTAGCTACAACGAAAACAAAGCTTCAGCAGGAGGAGTGGTCAGAAATTGTGAGGGGGAATTTATATTTGCATTCTCCACTCCCTTAAGAGTTGGTTCTGCTTTAGAGGCTGAATTATATGCAATCAAGATTGGAATGGAAACAAGCATCTCAAGAGGATACAATAATTTGATAGTTGAAAGTGATTCTCAAATAGCTATTCAACTTATTAACTTTAGACTCATTCATCAGACTCATCCTTTATACACTCTTGTCTCTTCAATAATCCAAATGACGGACATGGTCGATTACATCACTTGGAATCATGTGTTCAGAGAAACTAATTCGGTCGCAGATGGTCTTGCCAAATATGGATTATCATTGGCTCTTAACTCTCCGGTTGTTTTCTTTCCAACTGCTCCTTTCTTCCTTCTCTTTCCTTTGTATACCGATCAAGTTGGAACAATACACTCCCGATAGTTTATAATGTATTTTTCGTATCACTTCAAGTAATACAAAATTCGTTCTTTAAATTTTCTCCTCTTGCTTATTTCTTTAATGACATAATCTATTTTATATTATAATGTGTATGCGTGCGAAAATATTGTAAACACTTTAATGGACTATGTTAATAAAATAAAAATAAAAATTATATACATTAAAACAGATTTTTTTAGTTTAACCTTAACGGAAAATAATTATCAAAAACTAAAAATGATAATAAAAATAAAGAATTTTCATATTATCAATAAACAAAAAAATCATCAGCTTATAAATTATTCATCAAAAATGAAATAAATAAATAAATAAAGTGTCTTTTCCTCTTTAATTTCATCTCATATTCTTCAGTATCAAGTTGTTGTAGACTTTTGAAGTTTAAGTCAGCTATCATCATCACTCTTCACATTAGACAAACATTGTACATCAGTAGTTCTCGTGTTGACTTGGAACGTTCTGTTATTGGAGAACTTACTCCTCAAGATTAGATTTTTGTTGACGTTAAACGATTCAATCCTGTCATAATTTTTCATAACTGGTATAAATCCTTTCTATACCAATTGGTCAATGCTTAGAAGATTGCACTTCATTTTAAGAACAAACAACACGTTGAAAATCTCTGCAAACCATTCTTCTTCGGAATAACAGTATCTTCAGCCCCTTCAACTTTCAATGTGTTATCATCAGCAAATTTAACCTTGTTCTTTTTTGCTGCATCAAATTTGATCAGTAATTCCTTATGACAAGTCATGTATTTCGAACATCCTAAATCTAGGTACTGAGATTCAACCTAAGAATTAGAATTCTCTGTAGTGGTTACCATCAAGGTTAATGGTTCAGAGTCAAAATCCTCTTATGCCATTGATACTTCTTCTACTTTCCCTTATCAGCATGGCATTCGTAGGAGTAGTGTTCTAATTTGTGACAATTAAAACACTTCACGTTTCTTTTATCTATCTTCTTTTGATTCTTCTCTGATCTATCCTTTCTTTCTATTGAATCAGACTTGTTATCATAATCATGTACGACTCTATCAGACTTCCAACCTCCCTTTGTTCTTTTCTATTTCCACTTCTTTTGCTTCTTTCTTTCATCATTCTTGGAATGATGTGCTTTCAAGACTTGCTTAGAATTCTTGATAGGATTTCTATCAACTAGTCTCATCTCATGTGCCTCTAAATGAAAGAATTAATGGTTGAGTTCAAGAGGGGGGGTGAATTGAACTTTAAAACTTTTTCGCAAATCTTACTTTCTTTTGAAGGAATGAGTTATCTTTATTCAATCTTTGCAAAGGTAATTTGATTTAAACACAGTACAATTAAAGACAGAAATTAAAAGAGATGAAAGAAGAATATTAACACACAAGTTTATACCTGGTTCACTCTAATCCAGTAGCTACATCCAGCTTCTTGACAAACCAGCCAAGTTCCACTAATACCAAGTGAAAATTACAACCAGTAGATACTCACCAATCTACCCCAAGAACTATCTTGCAAAACCCACAAGACAGAATCTTGAAAACCACCCAAGAACCAAATCCAAGCTATCGTACCAAGTGCAGATTACAATCCAACCTGCACAATCAAACTTTACAAAAGAATATGAAAAGAAAAAACCTGGACTTGAAGTTTCTAATTGTCCGTAACCAATTCTATCAACACTTTCTCTCTTTGAATGACCACAATTCTGATCACAAGCACCTTATGATATGAAAAAGATTCTTGAATGCAGAGAAAGTCACGTATGAAAGTTTCACAGATTGATTTCACAAGTTTTCTCAAGTAGTGTGTTGTATTGTATATTCAAAAGATAGATCAAATCTATATATATAGAGTAAATCAAAAAATAGAACGTTTCATCCGTTAAAAACTGCTTTAGAGAGTCAAAAGATAAGTTGGTTAGCAAGAAACAGAGTTTAGAAGAGACTCGATCGATTAAAACGTAAGGATGATCGATTAGATCGAGTTATGATCGATCGAATAAAACTATGATCGATCGTAATGAGTTATGATCGATTAGAACAAAACTATGATCGATCAGAGTATTATTTCAATCGATTAAAAGATCGATTCAATCGATTGATTTCATTTAAAGTTCCATTTAATCGATTAAGGCATCGATTCAATCGATTGATTTCATTTAAAGTTCCATTTAATCGATTGATTCGAGTTTTAATGGATTAAAACAACTTAATGAAAAATGACAGCTCTCGTTTCAATCGATTGAAAATCATTTCAACAGATTAAATTCCTGCAAACACTTAGTTAAAAAAATAGTCTCTCTGTTTCAACAGATTGAAAAATATTTCAACAGATTGATTTTCTAAAAACTCTTAGACTCGAAAAGGTCTTTCTCGTTTCAACAGATTTAAAATCATTTCAACAGATTGAAAATGCGAAACTTGATATTGAAAATTCATTGAGTTATTTTAACTTGTTGATTCCGCGAATCAATCAATTGAATTTTCGATTATGTATGACCATTTATTATGTTAAGTGATTTTAACAGATTGAAAATCCTTTTCAACAGCATTGAAAAAAACTTAGTTTATTCTTTTAATACTTAAACGTAAGTTTTTCATGCGTAAAAATGATTTTCAATGAGATGCAACATTTTAAGGTGCTTATCACAAAATATAATGGCCTATCAAGAGATTAAGTGCTTAAACTTAAAACCCTAATCATCTACACACCCACAACCTAAGTTATATCTATGTCTTCATCAAATCCACCAAGTGCTTCAATCTCCCCTATTTGATGGAGACAAATAACCACCGCACCCGCAAAACAAAAATACCAGCACTAGTAGACATATATTTTGTGGTGTGTGTGTAGTGACAGCTTTAAGCAAAATACTTCTCCCCTATTTGACTCGCATCAAATAGATTGTTTTAGTTACAGTCCAATGGGGCCACGTGGGTACCCCAAATATAAACCGAACATTAAAAAAATGAAAAGAAAGCAGTAATAACGTAAACATAGAAAATCTTCATTCGTCCCCGGGCCTTGATTGAATTGCAGCTCCACAATCCCGTTGTAAATATCTTCTAGTTGATTATCAATATGCCGGAACCTTGCAATGAAATTTTCATCCAAATAATGCCGCCGAGCCCTCGTAGCAGCAGTCATCTCCATATGCCTCCTTTGGTCAGCTTGCAGCTCGCTCATTTGATGTAACATTGTTCTTTCGAACCGAGACAGAGGAGTGCCACTGGCCAGCGGTGGATTGTATGGAATCATCTCCATTGGGTTCACTTCTTCCATTGGATCGACGAACGTGCCGCGTAAGTTCCGTGAATATTATCGTTGTTGATTCCTTCCTCTTGCTCTTCTTCTTCACTTTCTTCACTTCTCCCAAGATCTTCTTTCGAGATCCATTCACCATCAACTTTAATAAATCCCATTTTGTGAAGAACGGAATTGTTTATTTCATTTGTTGGTCTGACGGTTTCAACAAGTTCTCCTTCAACATCAACACCAAAATGTGTTAAAAATTTAGAAATCGAATAGCATAGGGATACCTGAAGTCACTAAGTCTCTTGGCTTTGATCATGTGATCCTTGATGACAAAGACCCAGCTCACACGTATTCCGTGATGAATGCAAGTACATCGTAACTAAATCTCCTTCATTTAGCACCGCATGATTGCTCCCCCGGGTGTAAGCCGCCAAGAAACGATGAAAGCGAGAATCCTTTCTTCCAGCTTCAACTTCCCAATGTTGAATGAACTTACGTAATCATGCCTATTCTTCAAGCAAGAGCGGAAATATTGAACTTTATTAAATTCTTCAACATCCGAAGTACATCCTTTGGTGACTTTCACACCTACATCTTTTATTCCAAGAACTTCCTTCCGTACATTAGGTGTTATCTCAATGTCTACTCCTTTAACTTGGGTTGTCAAAGTGGAACCTTCAAAGGATAAATTTGTGAAGAAAACTTTAATTAAGTCGTGGTAAATTCTACCATTCAACTCCAGAAACGTCTCGAAGTTTTTGATGTTGCAAGAACTTCCGAATGCCTCCGAATCCTTCGGCATCAAACCAAGAGAACTTTAACATTTTTGGAATGTTGACTTGCTTCCCGCTTAATTCATGGATAAACAAATCCATTTTCTCTTGGTCCCCATTGAACCAAGTTTCAATCCTTCCTCCAACATTCTCGTTCTTGCCTTGCCGTAGAGGACTCGCCTCGCCGGACTTCTTCCTACCAGTACTTTGTGCGCTTGAACATATTTGATTTTTGGAATGAACAGTAACGTAGAAGAACCGAGAAAAGAGAAGCTCAAAGAAGAAAATAATACTATAGGAATGAGAATACACAATCTTTATCAGCCTTAAAAAAATTTTTGTCTTTACCGATTTATTGTTTCTGTGCAAGTGATGATAAAGAGGAGAGAGAATTGCTACTGTACACTTTAATTACCCACACATCCGATATCCAATCGAGTCATTCAACTTTTATTGGATATCTTTGATATTTAAGAGAGTAGTTGAAGTTTATCTTGTTGTAAATGCTTTCGCTTACTCGCGTAAATCTGTTAGAGACAAAGTACATACAACTAGCCCTAGAAGAAAAATAATCAATTGATATTTCGTGAAACCAACTGATTTTGTAATCGTAGATACTTATAAGTGAAATACACCGATTGAATCAAAAATTAAATCGATTATTTTGTAAAAGAAAATTATTCAGTAGTACCATTAGTGAATTCAATCGATTGAATCGAAGATTTAATCGATTGATTTATAGAAGAAAATGTGCAGAGCAACAAGATTAATGAAATAAATCGATTAAAAACTTATTTAATCGATTGAACTACTAACACATCAATATCGATGAGTAAGAATCGAAAATCAACAGATTATTTCACAATTTCAATCGATTGAAACAAATAATATCAAGTTATTCATGCAATTATTAATCGATTGAACTTGTTATCACTCGTTAAAAAGCATACAATCACCGTAACGAATTAGTTATGCAATACTAGATATATCTAGAATTCCTAATTCAGTCCTAAGCATATTAAGTCTATCTCTAGGAAGTGGTTTAGTGAATAAATCAGCTAACCGTTTTTCAGCATTCAACGAATAAAATCTCACAACTACCCCTAGATACGTGTTCTCTAATAAAGTGATGTCTAATTTCAATATGCTTAGTTCTAGAGTGTTGAATAGGATTCTTAGTTAAGTTTATTGCACTAGTATTGTCACAAACCAGAGGTACCTTGTTTAGAGTTACTCCATAATCTGTTAGTTGTTGCTTGAGGTAAATGCTTTGAGCACAACAGCTCCCAACTGCAATGTATTCAGCTTCTGCAGTTGACAGAGCAACACACGCTTGCTTTTTGCCGTGCCACGATATAAGACTCGCTCCCTAGTAGATGACAAGTACCGGAGGTACTTTTTCTCGTCCAATCTACATCCCGCAAAGTCGAATCGAAAATCCAACAAGTTTAAGGGATGCACCCTCAGGATACCATAGTCCAACATTAACTGTTCCCTTGAGGTATTTCGAATCCTTTTGGCAATGCAGTAAGATGAGATTCCTTTGGATTTGCCTCGAAATCTTGCACAAAGACACACACTAAACATAATGTCGTGTCTACTAGCAGCTAGATACAAGTAGTGAACCAATCAAACCTCTATATTTAGTTTGATCAACAGTGTTTTCCTTTTTCATCTAAGTCTAGACAACAGCTTAGTAGACATGGGTGTAGAAGACACCTTGCAGCTTTGCATATCAAATTTCTTTAACAATTCATTGCAAGTATTTAGATTGACTAAGAAAAATGCCATTTCTTAATTGTTTAACCTGGAGACCAAGGAAGAAATTTAATTCTCCCATCATGGACATTTCAAATTCACTTTGCATTTCTTTTACAAACTTATTACACATGACATTATTAGTGGAACCGAAAATGATATCATCCACATACACCCGCACTGTAATAATGTCAGGCCTGCATTTCTTAATGAACAGAGTTTTATCAACCTCACCTCGCTTGTACCCTTGATCAATTAGGAAGTTACTTAACCTCTCATACCATTGTCTAGGTGCTTGCTTTAAACCATAAAGGGCCTTTTTTAATTTGTAGACATGGTCGGATGCTTGTGATCTTCAAACCCTGGAGGTTGAGAAACATATACTTCTTCATTGATGAGTCCATTCGTAAAGGCACTCTTTACATCCATCCGTAGTAATCCAAAACCACTTAAACATGCATAAGCTAATAATAATCTAACAGCCTTCAAGTCTAGCTACAGTGCAAAGGTTTCATCAAAATCAATACCCTCTTGTTGGTTATACCCTTTGGCTACCAATCTAGCTTTATTTCTAGTAATAATGCCGTGTTCATCTAGCTTGTTTTTGAATACCCACTTAGTACCAATTACATTGATATCTTTGATTTTAGGAACTAATTCCCACACTTTATTTCTTTCAAATTGATTAAGCTCATCATGCATGGCACTAACCCAAGATTCATCATTTAATGCTTCTTTAACTGCCTTAGGCTCTATTTGTGAAATGAATGCCATATGATTACGTAATTGATTAAGAGAATGTCTAGTAGATACTCCCTTATTAATTTGCCCGATGACATTGTCTAGAGAGAGATTTCTTGGGACAATCCACTCTTTAGGAAGCTCTTCCGTAACATCTTCTTCCCGTTCTTCAGCAATTGTTGGTGGATCAGCTTTTGCAGGGTCCACCGATGGATCATCTTCTTCAACAAGACGCCGATCCGTGTTACTCGGCATGTTTCAACCGATAAGAATTATCGCTAAATCTTCTTCATCTGCAGCACTCGTTGTTTTATTCCGCACTACTCGAGGAGACTCATTAAACACAACATGTACCGATTCTTCAACAGATTTAAGTCTTAAATTGTAAACTCTATATGCATGACCGTGAGTTGAGTAACCAAGAAAAATTCCTTTATCGATTTTTCATCAAACTTGCCAATATTTTCTTTCCCATTGTTTAAAACGAAACATGTACATCCAAAAACTCGAAATAGTTTAAGTTGGGTTTTCTTCCTTTGTACAGCTCATATGGGGTTTTCTTAAGCATGGGTCTAATCAAGACTCTATTCAAAACATGACAAGCAAGTGTTTACCGCATCCGCCCAAAAGTATTTAGGTAAAGAATTTTCACACAACATTGTTCTAGCAAGTTCTACAATAGATCTGTTCTTTCTTTCCACAACACCGTCTCGTTGAGGAGTTCTTGGAGCAGTAAAAATTGTGTTTTATGCCAAACTTTTCACAAAATGATTCAAACTTTTCATTTACAAATTCTCCACCATTGTCACTTTGAATTGATGTAATAAAATACCCTTTTTCATTGTGTAAAACCTTGGCAAGCTTTTTGAAAGATTTGTAAGAATCAGATTTGGCTTTAAGAAAAATAGTCCAGGTAACTGAAAAGTCATCAACAATTACCATGATATAAAGATTACCACCTAGGCTTTTATTCCTTGAAGGACCAACCAAATCCATGTGAAGCAGTTCCAAAGGTTTAGAAGTTGAAACAATATTTTTGTTTGAAAAAGATTTTCTAGTTTGTTTGCCTTTCAAACAAGCTTCACAGCATTTTGTCTTTCAAGATCCGAAGCTTAGGCAGTCCTGTAAACTAATTCTTTTGAAATCAGCTTGTCAAGATGTTTAAGATGTATATGAGCAAGTCTTCTATGCCACAACCAAGATTCTTCTTCTTTAGTAAGAAGACAACTTTGAGATGATATAGACTGTTTGATATCTAACATGTATATATTGTTTAACCTCTTACCTACCAACATTACCGTATCGATTCTCGGCTCACAAATAAGGCACTTTTCTCGGTTTGAAAATGACTTTGTGACCAAGATCACATAACCGACTTATGCTTATCGATTGTGCTTGAGACCTTCAACCGTAAGAACATTGTGAATGATTACCGATTCACCATCACCAATATCTCCGTAACCTAGAATTCTTCCTCTCGTTGTTGTCTCCATAAGTCACATGACCTCCATTCTTCAATTTCAGACTTCTGGAATTTTGAAATGTCACCCGTCATGTGCCTTGAGCATCCGCTGTCTAGATACCAAAGGGACTCTTGTTGTTGTTCCCGAAAGATCAAACATCAAGTATTTGGTACCCTTACGTATTTTGGGTCCTTAGGAGTCAATTTTTCTGTTTAACATGTTTTGGAACCCATCTTTTCCTACCTTGCGGCACAAAATATTTTCTAGCATGACAGAATTTTATAGTATGTCCTTTCTTCATGCAAGAATGACAAGATGAGAAAGGGGATGCCGTTGTTTTTCCGTATGAAAAGAAGTTCAAATATTTTTTAGTTTTTACCCCATTCTTAGGTTTGTACCCGATTCCGTAATGTTCAAACACACAATTTTGAGACCCAAGAAGTGCATCTAAATTCTCTTTTCCTTGAGTAAACTTAGACAAAGTTTTAATCAAGTAATCAACCTTATCTTGCGTAATAATACACTTTTCACAATTCTTATTAACAGCAACATTATTCGCAGATGCATAGATTATATCTAGATGTTCTAAATCTGTTTTGCTTTCTAATAGTTCATTTTCCAGAACTTTAACTCTATTTTCTAACCAGCTTATTTAAACCTTTCAACCGATTATTTGTATGAGATAAATTTCTGGCTTCACTATGCATTTCATTGAAAGCATTTAGTAATGTGTCTGTAATTCATTTCATTCTCTCGTAGGAGTTGAACTTACATGTGATGAAGAGGATTCACAACCAGCCATTAAGCACAGTGTTCACCTCCTCACTTTCGGATTCGTAGTCGGAAGATGAATCATTGTCTTGCCAGGCTATATAAGCCTTTTTCCCTTTGTATCTTGATTCTTTCTTGTTCTGATTCTTGGTCTTTTCCGGACAATCACTCTTTATGTGACCCCGTTTACCACAAGAATAACAAGTAATATTATTTTGAACAGATTCAGTCTTTTTATCATTGTACCTTTTTACTTGGCCAATTCTCGTTTTTTCTTCTAAGAAATTTTCCAAATTTCTTAACCAATAAAGTCAGTTCTCTCGATTCATCTTCTTCAGATCCACTCGTTTTCTTCAATTGTCTTGAGAACAATATTTCTAGTTTTCTTTTCTGCATTCTCTTGTTCTTTGAACCGATTGATTTCCAACTCATGTTCCCTCAACTTACCAAAAAGTGAAGCGGTAGTCATTTCAGTCAAGTCTCTTGATTCTCGATATTGTTGTCACCTTTGGTTGCCATGTTCTGTCCAAACACTTTAAAATTTTGATGTTCAACTCTTCTTTGTCAAAAGTCTTTCCTAACCCAATTAGATGATTGACTATGTGCGTGAACCTTTTCTCGCACATCTCGCAATTGTTTCTCCTTGCTGCATTTTAAACAACTCATAGTCCCCGATTAACTCATGCTTTCTTGCCCTTTTCACATCGACGTTCCTTCATGTGTAACCTCTAAAATTTCCCACATCTCTTTGGCGGAGGCACACCGAGACACCCCGAAAAACTCATCAAGATTTAAAGCAGAGGTAATAATATTTTTTGCAAGTATAATCATATTGGACTTTCCTATTTTCTACATCAGCTTAATTCAGCCCAATCTTTTTTGACTACTTTACCATCTACAGTATGAGTTGGTTTATAAGGACCATTAACAATTGTTTCCCAAATGCCTCTATCAAGAGATTCAATAAAGATTTTCATTCTAACCTTCCGTAAAGAATAATTCACACCGTAAAAAAGTGGAGGCCTGTTTATGGAGGCTCCTTCTAAAAAATTCATCTTTCCCTCGACCATTGGACCGATTCCTTGAGTAACTTACAAGAACCAACTTCGATGCCAATTGAAAGAATTAATGGTTGAGTTCAAGAGGGGGGTGAATTGAACTTTAAAACTTTTTCGCAAATCTTACTTTCTTTTGAAGGAATGAGTTATCTTTATTCAATCTTTGCAAAGGTAATTTGATTTAAACACAAGACAATTAAAGACAGAAATTAAAAGAGATGAAAGAAGAATATTAACACACAAGTTTATACTCGGTTCACTCTAATCCAGAGCTACATCCAGCTTCTTGACAAACCAGCCAAGTTCCACTAATACCAAGTGAAAATTACAACCAAGTAGATACTCACCAATCTACCCCAAGAACTATCTTGCAAAACCCACAAGACAGAATCTTGAAAACCACCCAAGAACCAAATCCAGCTATCTGTACCAAGTGCAGATTACAATCCAACCTGCACAATCAAACTTTACAAAAGAATATGAAAAGAAAAAACCTGGACTTGAAGTTTCTAATTGTCCGGAACCAATTCTATCAAGACTTTCTCTCTTTGAATGACCACAATTCTGATCACAGCACCTTATGATATGAAAAAGATTCTTGAATGCAGAGAAAGTCACGTATGAAAGTTTCACAGATTGATTTCACAAGTTTTCTCAAGTAGTGTGTTGTATTGTATATTCAAAAGATAGATCAAATCTATATATATAGAGTAAATCAAAAAACGAACGTTTCATCTCGTTAAAAACCGCTTTAGAGATTCAAAAGATAAGTTGGTTAGCAAGAAAACAGGTTTAGAAGAGACTCTGATCGATTAAAACAGAAGGATGATCGATTAGACTGAGTTATGATCGATCAGAATAAAACTATGATCGATCAGAATGAGTTATGATCGATTAGAACAAAACTATGATCGATCAGAGTAATATTTCAATCGATTAAAAGATCGATTCAATCGATTGATTTCATTTAAAGTTCTATTTAATCGATTAAGGCATCGATTCAATCGATTGATTTCATTTAAAGTTCCATTTAATCGATTGATTCGAGTTTTAATGGATTAAAACAACTTAATGAAAAATGACAGCTCTCTGTTTCAATCGATTGAAAATCATTTCAACAGATTAAATTCCTGCAAACACTTAGTTAAAAAAATAGTCTCTCTGTTTCAACAGATTGAAAAATATTTCAACAGATTGATTTTCTAAAAACTCTTAGACTGAAAAAGGTCTTTCTGTTTCAACAGATTTAAAATCATTTCAACAGATTGAAAATGCGAAACTTGATATTGAAAATTCATTGAGTTATTTTAACTTGTTGATTCCGCGAATCAATCAATTGAATTTTCGATTATGTATGACCATTTATTATGTTAAGTGATTTTAACAGATTGAAAAAAAAAACTTAGTTTATACTTTTAATACTTAAACGTAAGTTTTTCATGCAGAAAAATGATTTTCAATGAGATGCAACATTTTAAGGTGCTTATCACAAAATATAATGGCCTATCAAGAGATTAAGTGCTTAAACTTAAAACCCTAATCATCTACACACCCACAACCTAAGTTATATCTATGTCTTCATCAAATCCATCAAGTGCTTCACTAAAGAACTTTGAAGTTCCTCAATCTTCATCATTGACAGATCTTTCAATTCTTATATCGCCACCACTATATAACGAACTTTTATGGCAAGATCTCATAATTTTTTCAACAATCATAAGCTCAGTAATAGATTCTCCACAACTCTTCATTTGATTCGTGATTGTGAGTACTTTGAAGAAATACTCACTAATTCTATCACTATCCTCCATCTGCAATGACTCATACTGTCTCCTAAGGGTTTAGAGCTTCTCTTTCTTGATTTCCTCACCTCCTGTATGACTTTGAACCAAGATATCCAGGCTTCCTTAGCAGTGGTTGTATTCTGAATCTTCTCAAAATGAACATCATCAACACATTGATGAATGATAAATAGTGCCTTGTTATCATTCTTCTTGGTCATAAACTTCTGCACATTTGTAGTACCAGAAGCATGCACCTGACAGTCAGTTCCAACCACATCACTCACATCTTGGAACTTGAACAACACCCGCATCTGTGTACTCCATTGATCCCGATTTTTTCTTTATGAGAATTGGAAGATTCATAGAAGGAATATGATTGTCACCACCAACCATTATTCACCCACATTTTCTTGATCAAGAAAGGAAATCTTGGTCACATATCACGTTCTTGACACCACACTACATTAAGAGCTTAAGAAAAGATTAACCACTTCCCCTATGTTAGCATTACCTAACCCTACTGGATACTTTGTGATATTTTATGATGCATCCAAAATGGGATTAAGATGTACTCTTATGCAAGATAGAAAGGTAATCGCATATGCTTCTAGACAATTAAGAACACATGAGAAAAATTATGCAACAAAATATGAAGACATTATGTGTATGGTGGTAAGTTTGAGGTTTTTAGTGATCATAAGAGTCTTAAATACTTGTTTGATAAAAAAGAGTCAAATATGAGATAGAGAAAATAGATGAAATTTTTGAAAGATTATGATTTTTAATTACATTACCATCTAGAAAAGGCAAATGTATTAGCATATGCTTTAAGCAAAAAATCCTTACATGTTTCTCCACTGATGATTCATGAGATGAGTCTGCTAGAAAAATTCAAAAAGAGATGAATTAGTTAATTACCATGAGCCTTTATAGAATGAAATTAAACTCAGTTTAGATTACTAGTGATTTACAAAGGTAACATGAGGCTCAGGTAAATGATGAATTCATTCAAAAGAAAAATAAATTGATAGGACAAAAAAAGAGAAAATTTTGGCATAGACAGGACAGAAGTTTTGAGATTTAATGGAAGGATATGTCTGCCTAATAATGTAAAGATTAAGAAGTTGATTTTAGAAGAAGCACATAAAAGAAAATTGAGTATACATCTAGACACAACAAAAATATACCAAGATTTTAAGAAAATATTTTGGTGGCCCAAGATGAAGAAGGAAGTAGCGCACAATATGTAACAACATACTTAGTGTGTCATAACGCTAAAATAGAACATTAAAAGTCAGCAGGAATGTTACAATCCTTAGATATACCTGAATAAAAATGGAATAGTATAGTGATGGACTTTGTGGTCGGCTTACCACGAATAATTCAAAAATTTGATTTCATATGGGTTATCGTGGATAGGTTGACAATATCTGCTCATTTCTTATCCATTAACATTAGGTATTCAATGGAAAAACTGACTGAATTCTACATAAGAGAAATTGTGAGGTTACATGGAGTTCCATCTAGTATTATTTCTGATAGAGATCCTAGGTTTACTTCTAAACTCTGGGGAAGTTTACATCAAGCATTAAGGACTAAGCTTCATCTTAGTTTAGCTTACTATCTTCAAACTGATGGACAGTAAAAAAGGTGATGAAGATCATGGTAGAGATCTTAAAAGATTTAGAAGATTTGATAAAGCCAAAAGGAAGACTTGTTGAAAAAGATTTATTGTTGAGGTTTATAGTGTGTCTACATTAAGTGTCTTAGGTATAAGCATTTATCCTTTCTTCAAGCATAAGTTTCTCTTTTTAAAAGTTAAATAAAAAGTGTTTTAAGAATTTTTAATCTGTTAAAAATTGTTTTAATCAATTAATTTGTTCTTCAGTAAATTTGTTAACTGATATATTTTTTATTTAATATGTTAATTTTACTTAAACAGTCAAAGAACTTCATGGTTCGCAGTTTTAATTGATTAAGGAAGGTTTTTATTTGTTAAAATGTTTTTGATTAAGTTTTGAAAAAATTTGGGTCATAGTTTTAATTCTTAAACAGTTAAAGAACTTCATTGTTCGCAGTTTTAATTGATTAAGGAATGTTTTAATTTGTTAAAATGTTTTTTATTAAGTTTTGAAAAACTTTGGTTCGTAGTTTTAATTGATACATGATCGGTATTATCAATTAATACTTCTCTAGAAAATTTTCAGAGTTTTTTAATCGATTAAATCACATTGTTATCAGTTAAAACATCTTTGGAAAATAGAAATAACTTTTTTAATCGATTAAATGACATTTTTATCAGTTAAATCAACTTAAACTTGTTTTGTTGGAAACTAATTCTAGTTATTTTAATTGATTAAATGACGAATTAACCGATTAATCTTATTAGTATTCCTCCAAAATTTCCTATATAAACATGTTCTCTCTTTTATTTCAATATACCTTTTAGAAATCAATCTAACAAACTTTTGAGAATCATTATGAGAGAAAAGCGCATTTTACTACTTTGAAATCTGTGAGAAAATTGTTCTTAAGGTCTTTTGTTCTTTTTCTTGAAGAAACTTGTCTTGTGACTGTATTTTTGCTTTTGCTTTAATATATCTGTTTGACTATTTTGTTTCTTCAATAATTATAATATTTCATTTTTTTCTTGTATTCTTGGTGTCTGGAAGTTTGGACACTGGCGGGGTAACTGAAATTGTGGTTGCTAGTTATAGATCAAGAACTGGTTTGTGGTTCTTGGGGTAGATTGTGGATCTACTAGTTTATGCCTGTAGCCAACTGAATATGATTAGTGGAACTTAACTAGATTTGGTTGAGAACTAGATATAGTCTTGTGGTTTGGGTGAACCAGTAGAAATTTTGTTGTTGTTGCTTTCCTTCATCATATTCTTGTATTTGGGCTTGCTTTCCTTTGTTTCAAGAAAAGATTGATTTCATTTTATCTTGAGAATTGTTAATATGTAAAAGTTGCAAAAATCTTTCAAAATCAATTCAACCCCCTCTTGGTCTTAGCTTGTATTTCTAACAAAAGGACCATCTAGTCCATGGTAGATTTATTAAGAATGTAATAGAGGATTCTGGTAGTTGGAATCGATACTTGTCATTGATTGAACTCACTTACAACAACAATTTCCATTCTAGCATAGGTATGACACCCTATGAGACACTGTATGGGAGAAAATGTAGAACACATTTATATTGATTTGAGATGGGAGAAAATTTAATTTTAGGTCCTAACATGATTTAACAAACTACAGAGAAAATTATGATGATTTAAGAAAATTAAAAACAACTCAAAAATTATCATGTAAAATTTTTCAAATACAATGTATTAAATTATAATATTTTTGGATAATTTAAATAATTTATAATAAAAATTATTTATTAATATATATATATATAATTTTAAAAAATATATTATTAAACTATTATTAAAAAATATTATTATTATTATTATTTATATATAAATTTTAAAAATATATTATTAAAAAAATAATATTATATATATATATATTATATAATGAAGATAAGGTGCATTTAATGACTAACAAAATGGAAAATGTGAGTATAAAAAAGGTATCATGGTGAAAATTTTGGGAGAGGGGAAGGAGAAAAGAGAAAGAAGAGAGGGAAGAGAGAAGAGGAAGTAGGCATGGCAACGAGGTGGGGTGAGTTTTGCCTCACCGATCCTTGTCCCCGACTTTTTAACCATCCCCGTCCTCGATCCTCGTTGGACTTAAAAATTAAGTCTCTATCTCCGTCCTTGCTGGGTTTCGGGTTTCTCGCCCGTCCCTCGATCTATATAATTTTTTAAAAAATAATTACATTTATAATAAATTAATTTTATTATGTATTTTTTATATATAAATAAATATTTATAATTATTATTAATTAAATATACATTTTAATTTATTATATTTATATTAAAATATGTATGTAAAAAAATATTTAATTATTTTTTATTTATATATATATATATATATATATAGAATATTTATAACATTATTATTATTATGCTATTCAAATATTTGAATACTTATAACATTATTATTATAATACTGTATTCAAATATTTAATTATATATATAAAATAATTCATTTTTAATTTGTCATTTAAAAATATGAAATATATAGTTTATAAGAAAATATTTAACAAGTTAATTCTTATTTAATTAGTTCGAAGTAATACAATTTTAAATTATCAATTTCTTTTAATCCTTTAAAATATAATTATTTTATTAAAATAAAATTTGATATATGATAAATAAGAATAATAAGATAAAAAAATATGACATAATAAAACATAATAAATATAAATTATAAATAAAATAATATTAATTACTACTAGGATCTATGTAAAATATTTAGAAAAAGATAAAGAAAAAAATTTACTTTGTGTTCATCAAATTAATTGAAAAGATTAAAAAAATAAATAAATTGATGGAAAAAATTAAGGAAATGTAAAAAATAGAAAGGTAAGAGAGAATAATGTAATAAATTAATTGATATAAAAGATTAAAAAAGACAAAAAAATTAAAAGTGGGTAGAAGAAAAATAAAAATTGGTGAAATATTAAAAAAATAACCTTATATGTAATAGAAAAAGAAAAGAAAATATATTTAAAGTATTAATATTTTAAATTTTAAATTTTTAATTTAAATATAAAGTCGGAGCGGGGATGGGGTCGGGTGGGGATTGCATTACCCATTCCCACCCCGACTTTTTAAAACGGGGAAAACTTGAACCCGCCTCGCCCGGTCAACTCGGATTTTCTTCGTCAAACTCGGGATGGGGATGGGTCGATCCTCACGAAGTACGAGTTTAATTGTCATCCCTAGGGGAAGGGAGAAAGAAGAGAGGGACGAAAGAGAGAGACTAATTCGGTCGGAGATGGTCTTGCCAAATATGGATTATCATTGGCTCTTAACTCTCCGGTTGTTTTCTTTCCAACTGCTCCTTTCTTCCTTCTCTTTCCTTTGTATACCGATCAAGTTGGAACAATACACTCCCGATACTTTATAATGTATTTTTCGTATCACTTCAAGTAATACAAAATTCGTTCTTTAAATTTTCTCCTCTTGCTTATTTCTTTAATGACATAATCTATTTTATATTATAATGTGTATGCGTGCGAAAATATTGTAAACACTTTAATGGACTATGTTAATAAAATAAAAATAAAATTATATACATTAAAACAGATTTTTTTAGTTTAACCTTAATGGAAAATAATTATTAGTGAGATTTTATTTATTCCTTACCCAGCCAGATTAGATAAATCCTTACAACACTAATCAATCATATTTAAATATATATATATATATATAAACAAATAAAATAATTTAATTAAAAAAAATATATATATATATATATATAATTAAAATAAAAATATAGATACATTAGTTAAGTAACTTAAATGATTAAATAAGGTAATTTTAAAACATCTCAATAAATAAAAATGGGGTTAAAAATACTTTAATGAACGAATATAATTTTAAAATTTCAAGACACACTAAATATTATAAACATAAATTAATAAATATAATTAGTTCGTAGTTAGATAAAAATTAAATAACATAAAAATAAATAAATTAAATAATATATAAGTTGAAATAAATTAAATAAAATTAATATAATAAATTAATTAATTAAATTAAATTAAAAATATCTTATTCAACTATCATATTTATAAAATAAATTAATAAAACAAATAAGACTATGGATGTTGAGGAACTCTAGAAGATACACACCGAAATTGGATCATCACAATTTAAATGTTATTAATATATGTTTTTCTTTCTTTGTTTGTCTGCCTATGTAGAATTATTTTACCTTTGTGATTCCTCCTCATCGCATATAATTTTTTATAACTGCTATAAATCCTTTCTATACCAATTGGTCAATGCTTAGAAGATTGCACTTCATTTTAAGAACAAACAACACATTGGAAATCACTGTCTGTAAACCATTCTTCTTCGGAATAACAGTATCTCCAGCCCCTTCAACTTTTAATATGTTATCATCAGCAAATTTAACCTTATTCTTTTTGCTGCATCAAAATTGATCAGTAATTCCTTATGACAAGTCATGTAATTCGAACATCTCGAATCTAGGTACTAAGACTCAACCTAAGAATTAGAATTCTCTGCAATGGTTACCATCAAGGTTAATGGTTCAGAGTCAAAATCTTCTTATGCCTCATAAGCCATTGATACTTCTTCTACTTTCCCTTATCAACATGACATTCATAGGAGTAGTGTTCTAATTTGTGACCACTGCTACAAAAAACACTTTCTACGACACAAATCGACGTCAGTTTTTATGAAGACCGACGTTGTACAAAACGCGGTGGCAAACTTGTAATTATGAAACAATATTTAATGTCGATTATAACAAAACCGACGTAGGAATGAATAAATAACGTCGGTTAGATAACAGACGACATTAAATATTTGAATTTAACGTCGGTTATGTATAATCAATGTTGAAATCCCAAAATCAATGTTGGTTCCATGATTTAACCGACGTCGAAAGCATTATCCACGTCGAGTTTTTGAATAATCGACATCGAATGTCCTAACATATTTTTTATACCTAATTCGAAAGCGCGCAGTTCTTCTTCTGCTTCTTCTTCGTTCTCTGCTACCCCAGTCCTCATCGCCGTGTTGTATCCGCCCACCCTTTAGTGCCCTGCATCGTTGCACCACCGCTGCTTCCTTGTTTAACGTGGCAATGTCGCCCCCTAGCCACCCCCTAGCCTCTCCTCGTCGCGCTCTTAGACGTCGTTGCACCACCGCTGTTGCCGTGTGCGTGGTACTCCTTGTTTCCCTAAGGAAACCCCTTCTCATCAGGTTAGATTGAGTGGTATGGATGATTTACAACATGCATTTAACATAAATATGGATGATTTAGAGCATTTCCTGCATATGAACAGTGGAAAGATGATGGATGATTTTGTATGGTTTGATTTGATCTAGGTTCCTTTAGGCTTTGGAAGTTTGTTTTCGGTTTCGAAGTGGTATATACTCTTTCATGTAGATGTACACATTTGACTGTGACTGTTTTTGGGGTTATTTTCCCATTCTTTACGTGGGAAATCAGATTATCATTATGAGCAACTTGTTTGCTATCTTTTTTTTTGTATTATTTTGCTAAACCTTTTCCAATAAACCTTCAATATCTAGGCAAGCCCTTTTGTGTATGTTAGATGGATCGAAGTTGGGTGAATGCAAGTCGCATGTCAGAAGATTATGAGAATGGAGTTTACTCCTTTTTGAAATTTGTCGAAAAAAATGCTCCCAAAATGAATGGAAAAATCTATTGCCCATGCGTTAATTGTGTAAATGGCAGAGTACAAGAGATGGACACAACGCGAGAACATCTTATTTGCGATGGGATGATGAAGAATTACACCATATGGACATGGCACGGTGAAGTGATTGATATTCCAACAATATCACAAACTATTAAGGATGATGTGACCTGTGAAGATCGAATAGAGGACATGCTTTGTGATGTGGGTCAAGAGAGCTTTCTTGAAGCACATGCATCTATATATGATACATTGAGGACCGATTCAGAGACACATTTGTATCCCGGATGTACAACTTTCACACGGTTGTCATCTGTGTTAAGATTGGTCAATCTAAAAGCAAAATTTGGTTGGAGTGATACAAGTTTTAATGAATTACTCCAACTTTTGAAGGAGATGCTCCCAAACAATAACACCTTGCCAGACCGTATGTATGAAGCGAAGAAGATACTTTGTCCGATGGGTTTAGAATATAGGAAGATACATGCTTGCCCTAATGACTGTGTGTTATACAGGAAAGAATTTTCATCTTTAGACCAATGTCCAACATGTGGTGTATCACGTTACAAAGCGAAGGATGATGATGATTGTAGTCAGGAGAGTGATAAAAAATGCCCTCCTGCAAAAGTTTTATGGTATCTTCCAATAATTCCAAGATTTAGGCGGTTGTACGCTCACGAAGATGCTGAAAATTTAATTTGGCATTCAAAGAGAAAAATCTGTGATGGGCAAATGCGACATCCATCTGATTCTCCCCAATGGAAGAATTTTGACTGTCTATTTCCAGGTTTTGGTAGTGATGCAAGAAACCTTACACTTGGATTAACAACAGATGGGATGAATCCTTTTGGAAATTTAAGTAGTAACCATAGTTCATGACCCATTTTATTGATGATTTACAATCTTCCACCATGGTTATGCATGAAGCGCAAATATGTCATGTTGTGTATGATGATTGCAGGTCCAAGACAGCCAGGAAATGACATAGATGTGTATTTGAGTTTTTTGATAGAAGACTTAACACTATTATGGGAGGAAGGAGTAGATGCGTTTGATGGGTATCAGCAGCAGAAGTTCAAGTTGCATGCAATGTTATTTTGTACCATTAATGACTTCCCTGCCTATGGAAACTTGAGTGGGTATAGTGTGAAGGGGCATTATGCTTGTCCTATTTGTGAAGAAGAGACCAATTATCTACAATTGAAACATGGAAAGAAGACAATTTATAACAGGTACAGAAAATTTCTCCCGTATGACCATCCATACTGTAGACTGAAGAAAGCTTTTAATGGCATATAGGATGATGAAATTACCAGAGAACCATTGACTGGTTTACAAGTTTACGATCGGGTGAAGAACATAAGCATTATATTTGGAAAGACCCAAAAAAGGTCTTCTGACAAGAACATGTGGAAGAAGAGATCAATTTTCTTTGATCTTCCATATTGGAGCCATTTAGAAGTACGGCATTGTATTGATGTTATGCATGTGGAGAAGAATGTATGTGATAGTCTCATTGGCACATTGTTAAACATTCAAGGAAAGTCAAAGGATGGGATCAAAACACGTCAAGACCTTTGTGAGATGGGAATACGTCCTGAATTACATCCAAGGCCTGAAGGCAATAGAACATATCTACCACCAGCATGTCACACCTTGTCAAAGAAGGAGAAAAGTAGTTTATGTCATTGTCTTCAAGGTATTAAAGGGCCACAAGGATACTCTTCAAATATTAAGAGTCTTGTATCCATGAAAGATCTGAAGTTAGTAGGATTAAAGTCCCATGATTGTCACGTTTTGATGCAACAGTTGTTACCCGTGGCTATACGTAACATATTGCCTAAGAATGTTAGACATGCCATTATGCGACTATGTTTTTTCTTCAATTCTATTTGTGCCAAGGTTATTGATGAAAAATCACTAGATGAGTTGGAAAATGAGGTTGCGGTTGTGCTATGTCAATTGGAGATGTATTTTCCTCCATCATTCTTTGATATAATGATTCACTTAATAGTTCATGTTGTGAGGGAGATACGAATTTGTGGGTCGGTTTATTTGAGGTGGATGTACCCAATTGAGCAATACATGAAGATCTTCAAAGGGTATTATAAAAATCCATACAGACCTGAAGCTTCAATGTTGAGCGGTATATTGCAGAAGAAGCCATAGAATTTTGTACAGATTACTTGGCAAGAGTCGTAGTCATGGGTGTACCTAGAAATCGTCATGATGATAGGCTAAATGGTAAAGGAACTCGTGGTATTAGAATTCAAACAAAAGATCATGTTGAGTTGAGCACCGCCCACTTGTATATTTTGAACAATACAGAAGAGGTTATTCCTTACATAGATGCGCATAAAGCAATGTTAAAGGACCTAAACCCCAAACACTACAAGAAAAACACTAAATAGTAACCGAAAATTCGGTCACTAAATGTGCAAAATCGGTTACTAATTAAAATAGTGACCGAAATAGTGACCAACTGGAATCGGTCACTATTTCCTTGGTCACTGATTTTAGTGACCGATTCGGTGACCGAATCAGTGACCGAATATATATAATCAAATCGGCCACTGATTCAGCAGTGACCGATTCAGTGACCGAATATATATAATCAAATCGGCCACTGATTCAGTCACTAAATCAATGAAAAAGAATAACAAATTTATTTTTATTTATTTACATTTTTATTATATCTATTATTTATTTCCCCTATCTCTTAATTATATTATATTTTTGCTTATTTAAGTTTTTATATCCCCTATCTCTTACTTATATTATATTTTTTAGAAGTTTAACTTATTATTAGGTGGTCTACTCGTCATTGTCAGGATTCGAACCCGGTACCTTTGGAGGTCGAAACTCTAACCACCGAGCTACTAGAATCTTTTAATAATAACTTACAAATAAATTATATTTATATACAAATAAATGTATATCCGTATAAATATATAAATATAAAATTTATAAATAAAAATATATTTATATATTTTAATATATATTTAAATATTGATATATTTAAATATTGATATATTTATATATTGATATATTTATATCTTTATATTTTTACATATATTTATATTTTTATATATTTATATCTTCATATTTTTACATATATTTATATGTTTTTATATTTATATATAAAGATATTAGTTTTCTATACAAATAATATTATAATATAGTATATTATACTATTAGTATAGTATACAAATAATATATTAGTATAGTATAGTATACAAATTATTAATTTTGTAATTTATATACAATGAAAATAATATAATGGTATATTAGTATAGTATAGTATATTTGTATTTTAATTTTTAATTAAATTAAAATTATGCTAATAATGTATATTAATATATGAGGGGATAATATTGATATATATATTGATATATTTGTATATATATATATATATATATATATATATATATTTATATATTTATATATTTATATATTTATATATTTATATATTTATATTTTGATATATTTATATTTTGATATATTTATATTTTGATATATTTATATATTTATATATTTATTTATATCCTTATACATTTATATCTTTATATATTTATATATTTGAAAAAAAATATTAAATTTTAAAAATAATATTATATTTTTAAAAATAAATATAAGAAAAAGATTTAAAAATATATATAAATTATATTTACATTTACAAAATATTAAAGATATATGTTTATATCTTTACATATTTATATATATTTATATATTTATATGTTTATATTTACTTCTAATAGCGGTTGCACCATCGCTCGAGCGAGATTATAGTCGCTCAAGCGAAATACAACCCGAGAATGCCAATTTTGTGCAGTGGCGTTTCGCTCGAGCGAGAAAAGTATCGCTCAAGCGAAATACATTTTAGATAGCGGTTACACAGAACCGCTCTTAAAAGCTCACTTAGATAGCGGTTAATCTAAAACCGCTATTATATGGTTTCAATTATGATCGATCAGAATGAAATTATGACCGATCAGAACTCTTTTAATCGATTAAATCTCATTTCAATCGATTAAAACAATTTCTGCACAGCGTTTTAATCGATTAAAACTTATTTTTATCAGCTTAAAATAACTTGAAAAGTTTTACAAGAAACTTATATTTATATATTTATATTTTTATATATTTATATTTTGATATATTTATATATTGATATATTTATATATTTATTTATATCCTTATACATTTATATCTTTATATATTTATATATTTGAAAAAAAAATATTAAAATTTAAAAAAAATATTATATTTTAAAAATAAATATTAGAAAAAGATTTAAAAATTCTCAATTCTACATTTTTGTAAATTCTATCATTATATTATCATGTTCATTATATCAAAATGTTAAATACTTTTAAATATTAAAATTAACTTTATAAAAAATTAGGAAAAAAAATTAATCCAAAAGAGTTCAAAAATGTATTATAATATCGTCAATTTTGAGTTTAATTATATTGTTCATTCTCAAAGTAGAAAAAGATTTAATAATAATAAATTTAATTCTTTAAATTCAGTAGTTAGAAACTAAAAGTATAGTTTCTGTGTTTTAAATAATTAAAATAAATATTTAAAAATAAAAATCAAAACTAGTATTATCTTAAATTTATTAAAAGTGTAATTAAATATCTATTTTCTTAATTTTATTTGTTTCAAACTTCTCAATTCTACATTTTTGTAAGTTCTATGATTATATTATCATCCTCATCTCCTCCCATGTTCTACTTTATCTTTACAATAGTCAATATTATTAACTAATTTATAGTTTTAATTATAATTTTTTAGTATATATTTCGAAATTAATCAATTCTAATCTATTATTTGAAAAACTAATCAATTCTAATCAATAATTTAGAAAACTAATCGATTATAATTAATTATTTGAAAAAATTATCAAATATGATCGATCATTTTGAAAATATAATCGATCGAATCGGATTTCGCTGAGCGAGAGTAGTCTCGCTCAAGCGAAATTTACTTCGAATATCGTATAAGTCTTAACCGCTATCATATATACACTTCAGATAGCGGCTATAAGGGAACCGCTATTATATCCTTCAATTATGATCGATCATTTCAAGTTATGATCGATCGAATCGTATTTCGCTCGAGCGAGAGTAGTGTCGCTCAAGCGAAATACAACCCGAGAATGTCAATTTTGTGCAGGGGCGTTTCGCTCGAGCGAGAATATTGTCGCTCAAGCGAAATACATTTGAGATAGCGGTTCCATAAGAACCGCTCTTAAAAGTGCACTTCTAATAGCAGCTTAACCATTAACCGCTATCTAAATTATACTTTAGATAGCGGTTAACATGGAACCGCTATCATATCTTCTTATGAAAACTTACCTTAACTATTTTTTTGAATATTATGTTTTTAAATTTGCTATTAGAGAAAACCTTTCAGAATTCAAAATGTTAAATACTTTTAAATATTAAAATTAACTTTATCGAAAATTAGGAAAAAAAATTAATCCAAAAGAGTTCAAAAATGTATTATAATATTGTCAATTTTGAGTTTAATTATATTGTTCATTCTCAAAGTAAAAAAATATATTGTAACTAGTTTAATTTAATAAAATATAATTTAAATTTTTAATACTAAAATTAAAAGATTTTTGTTGCATGAGGTTTCTTCACTTAAAAGATTTTGCAAAATGCCTCTACAAATGTTTTTAACAATTAAAAACAAAGTATTTTGACAAAAGCTTTCTCAAATGCCTCTACAAAGTATTTTTAACAATTATATTGAGTTTAATTCTACAAATTAAAAGATTAAATAATAATAAATTTAATTCTTTAAATTCAGTAGCTAGAAACTAAAATTATAGTTTCTCTGTTTTAAATAATTAAAATAAATATTTAAAAATAAAAATCAAAACTAGTATTATCTTAAATTTATTAAAAGTGTAATTAAATATCTATTTTCTTAATTTTATTTGTTTCAAACTTCTCAATTCTACATTTTTGTAAGTTCTATCATTATATTATCATCATCATCTCCTCCCATGTTCTACTTTATCTTTACAATAGTCAATATTCTTAACTAATTTATATTTTTAATTATAATTTTTTAGTATATATTTCGAAATTAATCAATTCTAATCTATTATTTGAAAAACTAATCAATTCTAATCAATAATTTAGAAAACTAATCGATTATAATTAATTATTTGAAAAAATTATCAAATATGATCGATCATTTCTAAAATCTAATCGATCAGAATCAAATATCGCTCGAGCGATACTAGAGTCGCTCAAGCGAAATACAACCCGAGAATGCCAATTTTGTGCAGGGCGTTTCGCTCGAGCGAGAAGAGTTTCGCTCAAGCGAGATACATTTTAAATAGCGGTTACACAGAACCGCTCTTAAAAGCTCACTTAGATAGCGGTTAACCTGGAACCGCTATTATATCGTTTCAATTATGATCGATCGAATGCAGCTTATGACCGATCGAACTATTTTAATCGATTAAATCTCGTTTCAATCGATTAAAACAATTTATGCACAGATGTTTTAATCGATTAAAACTTATTTTTATCAGCTTAAAATAACTTGAAAAGTTTTACGAGAAAGTTTTGCAAGTATTTCAATCGATTGAATCACGAAACAATAGATTAAATCAACTTAGAAGATTTTTTGTAAAGTGTTTTAATTGATATAAACGTTGTCGTATCGCTTAAAACAAATCAGTTAAAGAATCAAGAACGTTAATTTTTTTTTAATAAAAGTAATTATTATATATTTTTTTATTTTATAAAAATGATTAATAAAAGAAAATTTTATTATTTTTTTCTTTTTTTAGGTGTAAAAGTATAATTAAATAAAAGATAAATATATATACTTTTGCATTTTAATTTTCAAATATTAATTTTTTTATGAAATTAATTTTAATTAAAAAAATTAAAGTGATATATATATATATATATATTTTTTTTATTTTTAATTTATTAATATTATCAAATTTTAGCTTAATAATTAAAAAAATTACCAATAATTTAAATTTTAATATATCTATAATTTTATATAATTATTAATATAAATTTAATTCTTCTAATAATATTAACACATTTATTAAATTAAAATTCTTTACTTTAATTAATTATTTTAAATTTTTTAACGATTTTTTTTAAATAAAAACAATAAAACTTAAAATTAATTTCTAACTAAATCTTCACATATTTATGGTTAATACTATATTATATTATTATGTTTAATTAAATTTTAAAATAAGTTCACTTTATTTTTACACTTTTATATAAAAATGACTAATATAAACTTAAAATATATATCCAACTATTAAATTATCCAAGATATTAATATAAATTTAAAATATCAATTCAGTAATTAAAATAATTTTAATTTTTTATAAATACATTGAAATACATTTTTATTAACATACAAGTAATATATATATATATATATATATATATATATATATATAAAAGACTAAATTAATAATTAATTTAATTACTGATTCTAGTGACCGAATCAGTTGACCGATTCGATGACTAATTTAATAATCAATTTTAATTTTTTTATTCACATGCTAAATTAAAAAATAAAATTAAATAATTATATTACTAAATTATTTAATAAGTTAGTAAACTATTTTTTTTAAATTTTTATAATGTTATTAACAATGTTATCACTTATTTTAAATTATTAAGTAGATTTATATTTAAAATATTTTAAATAAAATATTTATATAAATGAAAAATAGTTATCAATTTAAAAATTATTTTTTTAGTGATCTGAAAATGTAGTCACTAAATCAGTTACTAAATATAAAAAAATCAGTCACCACTTTCGGTCACTATTAACCATTTTTCTAGTAGTGACTGAATCAGTGACCGATACGGTGACTGAATCAGTGACCGATATCTGTGACTGAAATTTTAGTCACTAAATCAGTCACTAAATATAAAAAGGGAAATCAGTCACTGATTCAGTTACTATCAGTGACTGAATTTTTCAGTCACTAATTTCGGTCACTATTTGGTGTTTTTCTTGTAGTGAAAATGGGTGAAAGGTGGTTGATGAAAGAGCATAACAACAACTTTATCAATTGGTTTCAAAGCATAATATTTTCAAGTGACAATGTCTCTAATACACTAAAATGGCTAGCACATGGTCCTAGATATAATGTTATAACTTGGCAAGGGTATGACATTAACAAATACTCATTCTATACGAAGGCACAAGATGACAAAAGTACGGTCCAGAATAGTGGAGTATCTATTGAGGCCACATCTATGCACTTTTCTAGTGCAAAGGACAAAAACTCCATCATGGCATCAATCAGTTACTTTGGAGTCATTGAGGAGATTTAGGAGGTCGACTATACTAAATTCAAAGTGCCTTTATTTAAATGTAAATGGGTTGATAGCAATACTGGTGTCCAAAGAGACCAAATGGGATTTACTTTGATTGATATAAACAAGATTGGTCATAAGGAAGAACCCTTCATAATGGCATACCAGACAAAACAAGTGTTTTATATCAATGATCCATCAAATGGTAGGTGGTCAGTTGTCCTCAAAGGAAAAATGATTGATGTCACAAATGAGAATGGAGAAGAATTAGATGATTTTATTAACATTCAAAATTCCCACGCTTGCCTATTGCTATATCCCAATTGGAAGAGGACTTTTTTCATGCTACTCGCAATGACCATGATGAAGGCATATGGGAAAATATTAATACAATCTAAGTTATGTTTATTTTTTTAACATGTAATTGAGGAGACTTTGCATGTGTATTGATATAATTCTATGTTTTTTTCATTACAGGTAAATGGCATGTCCTCCACCATCTCCACCACCATCTCTTCAGGCATATGGAAAGACATTTTCCAGTAAGAGGAGTCGGCAAGCTACACGGTTGAAAGGCTTGACCGTTAGACACATATCTGGATAGAAGTTATCTGTGTCTGTTGATCCTAGGACTGGCAAGGTGTCAGGTCCCTTTAGTACCCAATTTAATAACTACTTGGGTACACTAGCTAGAGAGAAGGTATTTATTCTATTTCAAAGTGAATTTCATTTCAAATATATTGTTGATACTTATGTTGTTTATGTTGTGTAGATATCTATTCTACATCCTACTTGAGATCATGTGGAGGAAACTGTCAAGAACTTGTTATGACAAGATCTTCTTGTAAGTATGTGTATTTAGTTGTTTATATTGTTTTTACATTACTATCAATTGGTTAACTAAAACTTGTTTGCTACTGTAGGAACACTTTGATATAGTCAATTCTGAGGATGTGAGGAGGAAGATAATGACAGCCATAGCAAAAATGTGGAGACAGTTCAAGTCCACATTGACCACTAAGTGGGTGTATGCTGAGGACAAAGTTAGGAAGGGATTAACCACTTGCCAAAGATATGGCATAGATGAGGACACTTGGAAGAAGTTTGTACATAGTAGGACTGGTTCAGAATGGGAGGTAATGTTAATTGCTTAATTGACTTGAACATTTTATAATGAGTTATGTATCTAATAAAGTGTTCAATTATGTTGCAGGAAAGAAGACAAAAAGCAAAAGACATTCAAAGTAAGAATGTCGCCCCCCCACCGTCTGTCTCGTGATGGGTACGACCTACTGAGTAAGAAGATGATGGAGGAGAAGATTAGACTTCGACAGTCAGAGTTAACCTCTTATGGTTTAAGCGAAGAACAGATTCCTCCACCATCTCCTCCAAAACGTCACCAGAAGTGGAAGAGGGCTCGTACAAAGCCTTCTGGTGACATGACATCGGAGGAAGCCCGAGAAATTGCTGCTCGAATTGTAAGTAAAATAAGTTAATTTACTTTGAATTAGTTATATGTAACATGTTCATTAATAAAATTAACTTATAATGTAGGATGCCTTGGAGGAGCAGTGTACACAGGGAACTTTCATCCCTTCTGGTCGTCAGGATATCTTGACCACTGCTATTGGACGACCAGAACATCCAGGTCGTGTTCGAGTTGTTGGCCAAGGTGTGGGTATCCGACAGTAATTTGGACCACCATCACAAGATATCCGCACCTCCACATCCCTGAGCCAAGAAGATATTGTTGCCTTGGAGATGACTCTCACAGAGAAATTGACACCAGCCATCAAGGCAAAATTGGAGGAAGAGTTGACTCCTGCCATCAGTGCACGACTTGAGGAGGCCATCACTACACGTGTGCAGGAGCAGTTCCTGCGTATGACCTCCATGGGAACTTCATTTGCTGATGTTCGTCCTCCATCAGGTGCATTTTCAGCCACAAATTGGTACTTGACTTGTGTTTCTAAAATCTTAGTCCTTATTGGAATTTACTCTATTTGTAGGTCCAAGAGTTAGCACAAAGGGCAGTTGTATACACTATCGAGGTCACACCTGAGGTGGCATCTATTCATCCTGAATCCACAAAGGATGATTGATGTGGCTTGTGGGTTGAGGTAGATCAAGGTCTAAGACTAGTGGCCCATGGATCAGTTCATGAAGGGGCTTCAACCATCCACAATGTGCCTTTGGATCCTAACTTGGTCAAAGTAGTGGTTGAAAAGGTGGTTCACGCTGAGGCTAGTGTCCTTATCCCCACTGAAAAGGTGAAGATAGTGGGGCAAGCCCTTCAGACCTTCATTACTTGGCCCCAACATTTAGTTAGGCCAATCATGGCAAAGGTCCGTATATGTATGGTTATAATACATCTAACACATAAATAATTTGATTTATTGTTTATAATTATATTTTATAAAATATGTAGGATGTTCAGTAGCCAATAGACTTGGGTAAACCTATTACCACTCCTTCTGGATCTAAGGAGAAGACACCAGTTGTGGGGACTTCTCCAAATCCAATTTTTGATCTCTTGTCTCTTTCCCCACATTTGTATATGCAGTCATTCCAAGTTCTATGGGATTCTACATTATTTGGGATGCCTTCTAGCAATATCCCCCTATACATTTCCCACACTGATGCCCTGGAGATTGGGATGGGCAATCAATGTCTAAATATAGTTGTTTTACAATTTTGGACATTGTAAGTTCATATCTTTCGTGACTCTTTTCATTTTATTAAATATATAAGGTATAAGTTCACTTAAATTGGCATATTTTAGGATGATGCATGAAATGATAGTGGAGCAGGGCATTGGTCATGTGTATGGATTATTCGAGCCTCAATCCATACAAAAGTCTGGGAATAAGCGTGATCAAATTCTCAATTACATGCAGAATTGGATGACTGATTCTAAGAGAGATATTTACCTTGGAGCATACCATCATTCGTAATTTATCCTAGCCTCTTCTGGTTTTACACAAGTTTTTTTAATATATTCTAATCATGTGTATATACAGAAACCATTAGCAGCTATTAGTTATTTGTCCAAAGCATAATCTTGTGTGTTGGTTCTGCTCATTGGGAAGAAAACCTGACATGGAGCTAAAAAACATTGTAAACGAGTAAGTATTTCTTATATTATGTGTAAACCTCTTGATTATTCTATTTCTAAGCCTCTTCTTTTCAATATATAGTGCTTTAAAGGTTTGCAGTACATTAGATGGAAAACACACAAGTAAAAACACAGCTCCAAATTGGAATTTTATCAAAGTAAGTAGCCTTATATATATATATATATTATATTATCTATTTTATGTTCAAATTTAATAGTTATTTTTAACATATTTGGTCATTTTTAGTGTAACAAACAAAATGGAGGATACGAGTGCTACTACTATGTAATGTACTAGATGTGGCTCATTATTTTTGGTAGCATTCAGGATAGTTGGAATGAGGTCAGTTGACATTTGCTATTATATTCAATTCCTTTATTTTAATTGCTTAGGGTTTACCATTCTATTTGTAAACTTCTTACAGACATTTAAAGATATAGAACCTTTGCCTACGGAAACTATAGACATGGTTAGAAACAAATGGGCAGAAAGGTTTGTCCAAGTAGTTAGGAATAGAATTGATTGACAATTTTTTGTGTATTGTACATAATTTGGCTAATTTTGACATATATACCTATCATTTTATATATAATAATATATAGTGATTAGATGAAATATATATAATGTCAATGACTGAGATTATAGCAGGTCGTATACTATTGGTGGTGAAAGGATAAAAGGGATATGTCGCAATTTCACCACTTTCAAATAAGTTCCCCTAAACAGTAATAATGTAGTACAATGGGAACCAGAATATCAATCCGTGGAAGTAATAAGAATATATGAATGAGTTATGAATGATTTAATGGGGAACTAAACTAAACTTTGAAGTTCTTCAATCTTCATCATTGACAGATCTTTCGATTCTTCTATCTCCACAACTCTTCATTTGATTCGTGATTGTGAGTACTTTGGCGAAATACTCACTAATTCTATCACTATCCTCCATCTGTAATGACTCATACTGTCTCTTAAGGGTTTAGAGCTTCTCTTTCTTGATTTTCTCACCTCCTGTGTGACTTTGAACCAAGATATCCAGGCTTCCTTAGCGGTGGTTGTATTCTGAATCTTCTCAAAATGAACATCATCAACACATTGATGAATGATAAATAGTGCCTTGTTATCATTCTTCTTGGTCATAAACTTTTGTGCATTTGTAGTACCAGAAGCAAGCACCTGACAGCTAGTTCCAACCACATCACTCACATCTTGGAACTTGAACAACACCCGCATCTGTGTACTCCATTGATCTCGATTTTTTCTCTATGAGAATTGGAAGATTCATAGAAGGAATATGATTGTCACCACCAACCATTCTTCACCCACATTTTCTTGATCAAGAAATGAAATCTTGGTCACAGATCACATTCTTGATACCACACTACGTTAAGAGATTAAGAAAAGATTAATCACTTCTCCATGTTAGCATTACCTAACCCTACTGGATACTTTGTGATATTTTGTGATGCATCCAAAATGGGATTAAGATGTACTCTTATGCAAGATAGAAAGATAATCACATATGCTTCTAGACAATTAAGAACACATGAGAAAAATTATGCAACAAAATATGAAGACATTATGTGTATGGTGGTAAGTTTGAGGTTTTTAGTGATCATAAGAGTCTTAAATATTTGTTTGATAAAAAAGAGTCAAATATGAGATAGAGAAAATGGATGAAATTTTTGAAAGATTATGATTTTGAATTACATTACCATCTAGGAAAGGCAAATGTATTGGCATATGCTTTAAGCAAAAAAATCCTTACATGTTTCTCCACTGATGATTCATGAGATGAGTCTGCTAGAAAAATTCAAAAAGATATGAATTAGTCAATTACCATGAGTCTTTATAGAATGAAATTAAACTCAGTTTAGATTACTAGTGATTTACAAAGGTAAATCCATGAGGCTCAGGTAAATGATGAATTCATTAAAAAAAAAAAAAAGTTGATAGGACAAAAGAAGAGAAAATTTTGGTATAGATAGGACATAAGTTTTGAGATTTAATGGAAGGATATGTCTGCCTAATAATGTAAAGATTAAGAAGTTGATTTTAGAAGAAGCACATAAAAGAAAATTGAGTATACATCCAGACACAACAAAAATATACCAAGATTTTAAGAAAATATTTTGGTGGCCCAAGATGAAGAAGGAAGTAGCGCACAATATGTAGCAACATGCTTAGTGTGTAATAATGCTAAAATAGAACATTAAAAGTCAGAAGGAATATTATAATCCTTAGATATACCTTAATGAAAATGGAATAGTATAGTGATGGACTTTGTGGTCGGCTTACCACGAATAATTCAAAAATTATGGGTTATCGTGGATAGGTTGACAATATATGTTCACTTCTTACCCATTAACATTAGGTATTCAATGGAAAAACTGATTAAATTCTACATAAGAGAAATTGTGAGGTTATATGGAATTCTATCTAGTATTATTTCTGATAGAGATCCTAGGTTTACTTCTAAACTCTGGGGAAATTTACAACAAACATTAAGGACTAAGCTTCATCTTAGTTCAACTTACCATCTTCAAACTGATGGACAATAAAAAAGGTGATGAAGATCATGGTGGAGATCTTAAAAGATTTAGAAGATTTGATGAAGCCAAAATGAAGACTTGTTGAAAAAGATTTGTTGTTGAGGTGTATAGTGTGTTTGTATTAAGTGTCTTAGGTATAAGCACTTATCCTTTCTTCAAGCATAAGTTTCTCTTTTTAAAAGTTAAATAAAAAGTGCTTTAAGAATTTTTAATCTGTTAAAAATTGTTTTAATCAATTAATTTGTTCTTCAGTAAATTTTTTAACTGATATATTTTTATTTAATATGTTAATTTTACTTAAATAGTCAAAGAACTTCATGGTTCACAGTTTTAATTGATTAAGGAAGGTTTTAATTTGTTAAACTGTCTTTGATTAAGTTTTGAAAAATTTTGGTTCGTAGTTTTAATTCTTAAACAATCAAAGAACTTCATTTTAGCAGTTTTAATTGATTAAGGAAGGTTTTAATTTGTTAAAATGTTTTTTAGTAAGTTTTGAAAAACTTTGGTTCGTAGTTTTAATTGATACATGATCGGTATTATCAGCTAATACTTCTCTAGAAAATTTTCAGAGTTTTTTTAATCGATTAAATCACATTGTTATCAGTTAAAACATCTTTGAAAAATGGAAATAACTTTTTTAATCGATTAAATAACGTTTTTATCAGTTAAATCAACTTAAACTTGTTTTGTTGGAAACTAATTCTAGTTATTTTAATCGATTAAATGACGAATTAACCGATTAATCTTATTAGTATTCCTCCAAAATTTCCTATATAAACATGTTCTCTCTTTTATTTCAATATACCTTTTAGAAATCAATCTAACAATCTTTTGAGAATCATTATGAGAGAAAAGCGCATTTTACTACTTTGAAATCTTTGAGAAAATTGTTCTTGAGGTCTTTTGTTCTTTTTCTTGAAGAAACTTATCTTGTGACTATCTGTTTGATTATTTTGTTTCTTCAAGGATTATAATCTTTCATTTTTTTTCCTTGTATTCTTGGTGTCGGAAGTTTGGACACTGGTGGGGCAACTGAAATTGTGGTTGCTAGTTATAGATCAAGAACTGGTTTGTGGTTCTTGGGGCAGATTGTTTATGCTTGTAACCAACTGAATTTGATTAATCGAACTCAACTAGATTTGGTTGAAAACTAGATGTAGCATTGTGGTTTGGGTGAACCAGTAGAAATTTTGTTGTTGTTGCTTTCCTTCATCATATTCTTGTATTTGGGTTTGCTTTCCTTTGTTTCAAGAAAAGATTGATTTCATTTGATCTTGAGAATTGTTAATTTGTAAAAGTTGCAAAAATCTTTCAAAATCAATTCAACCCCCTCTTGGTCTTAGCCTGTATTTCTAACAAAAGGACCATCTAGTCCATGGTAGATTTATTAAGAATGTAATAGAGGATTCTGGTAGTTGGAATCGATACTTGCCATTAATTGAATTCACTTACAACAACAATTTTCATTCTAGCATGGGTATGACACCCTATGAGACATTGTATGGGAGAAAATGTAGAACATCTTTATATTGATTTGAGATGGGAGAAAATTTAATTTTAGGTCCTAACATGATTTAACAAACCATAGAGAAAATTATGATGATTTAAGAAAATTAAAAACAACTCAAAAATTATCATGTAAAATTTTTCAAATACAATGTATTAAATTGTAATATTTTTGGATAATTTAAATAATTTATAATAAAAAATTATTTATTAAAAATATATATATATATATATATATATAATTTTAAAAAATAAATTATTAAATTATTATTAAAAAATATTATTATTATTATTATTTATATATAAATTTTAAAAATATATTATTAAATTATTATTAAAAAATATTATTATTATTATTATATATGTGTATAATGAAGATAAGGTGCATTTAATGACTAACAAAATGGAAAATGTGAGTATAAAAAAGGTATCATGGTGAAAATTTTGGGAGAGGGGAAGGAGAATAGAGAAATAGAGAAATAAGAGAGGGAGGAGAGAACGCGAAGGGAGAAAGAAGAGAGCGAGGGAAGAGAGAGAAAGAGAAAGAAAATATATTAGTTATTATGTAAAATTTTGATATATCATTTATAATTAATAAGGAAATGACATATTTATCATTTTATTGTTAATTATGATTGTGGAGTGAAGTATCTCTAACATCATTCTATTTATTGTGTTATATTTTATTAATCTTATTGGATCTGTTTTGTATTTATTTATCTCCCATTACGTACTAATATTATTTTATATTTATTTATCTCTAGTTATGCATTGATCTTATTATATTTATTTATTTATTTTATCTCTAATTATGTATTAGTCGTATTTTATATTTATTTTATTTATCTACAGTTACACATTATTCCTAGTTTATATTTATTTATTTATCTCCAATTACACATTAATCTTATTTTATATTTATTTATTTATATCTAGTCACACATTTATCCTATTTTTTTTATCTTCAGTTATGTATTAGTCTTTATTTATTAATTTATATTTATATTAATAATTATTTTAAATAATAATATTTACTTATGAAGATGTGATGATATTATTAATAGAGAGTGGAACTTTTTCTTTCTCTCTTTTCTTCTCTTCTCTTCTCTTTTTCTTCCCTTTTCTCTCCTTTTTCTATCACCATAACTCATTTTTATTCTTAAAAATTATTTTACTTTTTATTTATTTTTTAAATCTTACATTTTATAACAAGTTTATCTCTTTGAAAGACAAGTTAACCTTATCCCATCTTTTTATTATTATTTAAAAAAAAATATATATATATATATATATATATATATATTTTAATAAATAATTATATTTTTAATTATTGTTTATTTTAATAATTTAAATAATAATATTTTTTTAATAAATAAAAGAAATTTCTATTATAAAAATAATTAAATTATTTATAAATATTATAATTTAATATATTGTATTTAAAAAATTTTAATTATAAATTTTAAAATGTTACATTAATAATTGATTATTGATGTAAAGATCTTAAATTAATTGATAATAAAATCCAATAGTTTTTTCTGTTAAGATCTTAAAGTCTAATAATTTATCACTCTTTCTAGTTCTTAATATAGTACATTTCTAGCATAATCATATCTATAAATAAAATAATGAATTTAGTTAAAATTAAAAAAAATGTTACTAATATACCAAATTTATCTTCATTATTCAATACTTTGAAAATATATATATAATTATTCATCAATACAAAACACGAATACTCATAATATTCATTACAGATAAATATAAAATGTCATAGTAATTACAAAATACTTTATAAAAAATATCAACAAATTACTCTACAATGTGTCTTATAATAAAAATTGGACAGTAACTAATAATTTTCAATTTTAAGTTCCTAAAACCTAATTTATTTAGATGGAAAAAAAGGAAAGGAAAGAAAAGGTAAAGATAGAGGAATATGAAAGCATTGAAAAATGGAAGGGTATATAGCCAATTATTTAGTGGCAGAGAAGAATTACAGGGTTAAGTATATAGTCTTGTCTTCAAAGTTAGGTACTCTCCATTATAATCAAATATTCATTTTCTTCATAGACTACTTTAGTGGAAAGACAATTTCTTTATATTGAGAATTAAAAAAAATTATTATAAAAAAATTATTTTGAGACATTTTAAAAAATATATATTTTTATTTTAGGTTATACGCGAATTTTGTGAAAACAGGTAATATATTATTAATAAATAATAAATTAATAAAAAATATAAAAAATCAAATTTATAAATATATAAATAAATATATTTAATATGATTAAGTTTAATAAATAAAATCATAAGTTACACAAATTTTGGAAAGATCAACCCTCATTTTACTTTGTCATTAAATTATACATAAGTTAATTTTATCTTATGACGAAAATTAGTTTTGATTTTTCCTTTTTTTCTCTTGAAAATAATTATAAGAAATTTGTGTAAACAAACCAATCACTTAAAACTTGCCAATAAACAAACTAATAATATTCTGCGTTAACAAATAATCGAAATTGTTTTAATTCATGACATGCCAACGTTTTTAACTAATTATTAACTTATTTTTGTAGAGATAAAAATATTTATATTCCTGAAATTGAGATAAAAATTGAATTTAAACCAAAAATCAATAAATTTTTTTTTAACAAATTTCAATTGAATTGAAAAGGCATTTTATAAAATAATCCAAATATAATTTCAACTTCAATATTATTTCATGTTTCACATTCACACACAAGTTCTTTTAGGAAAATTTATATAATTTATTTATTGTAAACAAATTATTATTCTAATTGTATTTGTTCTGGTCGCAACTATTTTTAAAATTCTCATTTTTTATTTATTTATGTCAGTTATATTTACAATCAATCTAGAATATAAAACAATTTATATTATAAGTCTCTTTCGTAGTAATGGTGAAAAATATAAGAAAAATAATGTAAAAAGGTATATTGTTTGGATAAGAAGAATATATATATATATTTTACTATTTGTTTCAATAAATGAGAAAGACAATATTTACTAATAATTAAATTATATATAATTGTTTATAATACTAATAAATTTTAATAAAAGAAGATATCTTAATATTAATATTTTTTTATGTTACATAAAAAATTACTTGACAATAAAAGAAATAATAAAAAAAATTGCGTGTTCTAGCTTCTTTTTTCTTCTTAAGCACAATAAATAAGAACACCATTCTCTCACTTAATGCATTTATTTCATTCTCCTTCTCCGACCAAAATTTTATATCATAAATATTTGTTTCTAGCACTTCTCATATAAAATATTTTTTTTAATGGAATTGAATTGTTTGTGTTCATATAAGCTATGTATGACCACTAAATCAAATTTTGACCAAGTCTCGCATGTCGATTTCCATGTATATCTCGTTTATATATTCATTTATTTATTAATGATATATTTTCATAATTAAATTGATGTCATAGACTTGTCGTAAATGAATTATTTTTTATTGAAAATATATTAATTACAAGTTATTACTTTGGTCGATGATGAAACATAAGATGTTATTGTATATATTCGTTAAATTAATTAAATATTGATTAATTTACTTTTTTAACTTTTATAATTTTAAGATTATTAAGATTGTAATAATATCGTTAGGATATTTTAAGAATTAAAAATATTTTTTTAATAGTTATATATCACTAAAAAAACTTCTTAATTATTAGAGGTTTATTTTTAGCCGTTATAAAAACCGTACAAATTAAAGGTAATTTATGACAAAAAATTTAACTCGACACAATAATTATAATTAATTTTAATTTTTTTATTTTATTTTTATTTATTTTCATTTTTCCTTTTTTGATTTTCTCACTTTCTTCTACCTTCTCTTTCTCTCTTTGTCGTCTCTTTCTCTCTTTACCATTTCTTTCATTTTCACACTCATCCTTCACTGTAAGGTCACATATCCTCTCTCAATCACCAATTCAGGTTTAATCCTTCTTACGTTTTACTTTTCAATTTCACATGTTTGTGATTTTTATGGAAGATTACAAGAGTTTTATCTATCATTTGTTCTTCAATTTACAGTATATGCTAATTTCTCCTTCTCTGTGACGCATGACAATCTACATTCAACCGTTCTTTGTTTTTCCTTAATCTCGGTACGAAACTTTTAATATCATTTCTTGTTTCGTTGTATTTTTTTGTTGTTCTGTTTGTATTTCGAGCCACATTGCGAATTATTGAGTCACTGTTAATTGCTATAGGACATATTTATAGAGCTTGTGACAGACAATTAACTATTTTGGAATGACTAAGTTTTGATTTTCGATTGTCTTTCAGGTGTTCGAAGGAATGCATGAAAGAAATTGAAAAGTGATTTGATTTCTGAAGGCATACTTTCTCTCTCATTCTAAAATCAATTTGCATTTCAATTTGTTTTTATCATGTTTTGTTTTTTAATCTTTCAACTTAGGATCCTAAGAGTGCATTTTTTTTAACACCTTTGTCCCAGGACATACACTTAACAACAACTGGGTCAAGATGCTAGGTTGTTTTTATCACTTTGAAGCTGTAGTAGAAGAATTAAGATAGTTATGATTAGTTTCCTTTGTAAAATGATACAATTGCTTGGAATTAGTTTATGTTTTGAATGTAATAAGTCTCAGTTTTTGGTCCTGCATCCAGTTCCTCAACTCACTGGCTAGATAGATACTATATCTAGTTTACAATAATATGACTATTGTTGGCCTTACTGCTTTTTTGACTCATGGTGAGAGTATATGTTTCATTTAGACCAAGGTTTAACATCTAGGTTTTTGCGGTCCAGCGACTGCATTACCTCTGCCAACAACCACATTGTTTGCAATATCAAGGATCACGACAAAACTGCAACCACAACCACGATCACAAGTTCACAACTATCATTTAAAACCTTTGTTTCGACAATTTTTAATGAAAGAAAATATCAAAATGATTTAACTGCTGAAACAGTCACCACACTGTAGCAATGCTCAAATAGTCAGCAACACTGTAGTATTGCTCAATGGGCTAGGCTCACAGTCAGTCACACGGTTTTTTGAAGAAATATATAAAGTAGCTGAAAAATATTTTTCTAAAGTGATAGATAAATTTGGACTGAGGAAAACCATTTTCCTAGTTTTCGTGTTTGTTTTTCACAAGGAGGCTTTTTTCGTTATTTTTCTTTCCTCGTTTGAGTTTGTATTTTTAGTTAAGTTTATATAGCACCTCACTAGTTTTCTTGGAGGTTTAAAATTTAAGTTGTCTTGTGTTGATAACTAGCTTGTATGTCTGTAGGTGGTTATTTTTTCACGTGGTCTTGTAGAATAGGTACTGAACATGAGAAGTTTGGTTTTGAGTTTGGAAGCTTGCGTCCTATGAAATATGAGCAAATAGCAGAATTGCCGAATGACATTGCCGAGAGATTTGACTGGGATAAAATAATGGAAGATGGTAAAATTATTGGACTGAAACGTGTTTGTGAAGTGTCTTTGAGAATGGGAAACAAACACAGAGGAAATGCGACTAAAGTGAAGTGAAGGAGAAGGTGCTCTGTTAGATTATTTATACAATGCTCTTTCTAGATTTATACAAAACTCTTTAGACCTTTTGTCCTCTATCAATTTATAATTAATGGCCCACACATTAGTTGGTGTCATGTTTGATAGTACAAGTAATATAGTTGTAAGTACTTTAGTTTGATTTAAATGAAATTATATTATTCAATCCTTGTATAAAGTTCAATATCTTATGTATAATTTCTAATTATGCTTACATGATATGATCTTTATTTTATAGGATGAAGAGAGTGGACAAGATATGTCAACACCACAAGGAGAATCTTCTTTAGATAGTAATTTTCATAAAGTTTGACATTATATGTAAGTATTTCATATTTTGTGTTAATAGAATTATGTTGTTAATTATTTCTATGAAGTTTAATATCTTTTTTATATACTTTTAACTATATTAAGATGATATTATTTTTATTTCACATGATGAAGCAAGTGAATGAAATATGTCAATATCATAGGAGGATACTCATTGGATAGTAATTTTCATTAAGTTTGACATATATGTTATGAAATTTGTGGATCTATTGACATCATATTTTGTTAGATACACTTTATTAATGAATAATGTGATGAAATTTATTGGACTTTTAGGATGAAGTTTGATTTTATCTTAATTGATATTGAATTATATTTAGTTAAGTACTCTGTCAAAGTAAATTATATCTAAAAACTACAAATTTAACCATTTTTTAGTGAGAATCAAACTAATATTTTATGTCATTAAAACAAATGAAAAATATATTATACATTTAGTTAGATTATTGATTTTATTATAATGATTAAATTATTATTACACTTATGGTGGTATTTTAAAGTAATTCTAAATAAAAAGTATTTTAATTATTAATTATAAAATTATTAAAAAATAATTTGTAAATAATAATTAAAATTTTGATTTATTGATAAAATAATTAAAAAATAGTAATTAAATAATTTTTGGTGGTTTTTTAAACCTCCAATAAGTTTTAAATAATTATAAAATATTATATATTTTGCAACGGTTTTTAATTGTTGAAATATAAAATTAATTATAAAAATAACATTTGTAACAATTTCGAATTACAACAAAATGTTAAATTAAAATGAGAATAATAATGCATTTTATGGCGGTTTTTAAGCTGTTGAAATTTTTGTTTTTGTTTTTTGATATAAATACCAAGCATTTAAAAAAATTACGTTACAAATCGCTTTTGACATCTACAAATATAACAGTTGTGTTAATTGTTACAAATTTTATATGTAACATTTTTAACTTCTAAAATCTACAATTTTAACCGCTATAAATAACATATTTTTTTTTGTAGTGTATGATTAATAGTAATATTCTAAAAAAATTATTTAATATATTTCTCAAAATTTATTATAGTTGTGATGTTTGCATTTTGAATACATGTTAATTTTTTTATTTTTTATTTTACATATACTTATAAAATCAAAGTCAGGCATTTAATATTATGGTTGTGACACAATTAGTTAGGTGTATAGTTTTTTTTATTCTCCGTAACCATCAAATTATAATAAATAAACTGCATTTAAAATCGTACGGAACTAGAGTGTCAACTGGTTTAATTGAGAATTAATTTAAAAATTATCTATTATTTTTAAATAATTGAATTTTAATTTAAAAAAAGTAGAATAAAATCGATAAAAAAAATTATTGAGATCTTTAATATTATTTTTATAAAGAATATAATATATTTAAATTCTTTTATCTTATATTAATTATGTCAATAGATATTTTATTTTATTTTTATTATATTTTAATAATTATTCATTTTATATTCTTTATTATATTTTATGTTTATAATTTTGATTATTATAATTTATGACATGAAAATAATAATAATAATTATTATTTCTTTAAAAAGTTACTATTAATAAATTTGTTATATACTTATTATATTATAAAAATATTATTCAATTAAATTTAATTTGATTTTATTAAACCTTTATATTTTATATTCATTGTTCGATTTTAAAATATTGACAAATACAATATCAACTATATATATATATATATATATATATATATATATATATATATATATATATATATAGAGTTTACTTTTGGCAATGAGAAAAGTAAAGGTAGGATAATATTCTGCGGATAAGGTATTTAATTGTGTGCATTAAGATTTATTCCCACTGAAGGAGAAAAGCTTTTCTCGCACACAACTGATAGGAAAAGTTCTACTTATAAGACAAAATTAAATGATGATTTTATCAGATATTGTGATCATTTTTCATTCTCTTTCACTTTTTCTTTTTGTTTTTCAAATATTATCGATGGATCATAATTTAATCAACGGTATATTATAAACTTAGGCACTCGCAACTATGTCTTTTAATTTAATTAATTTGACTGACTTAAGAAGACCATAAAAATTCTCTTTTTATATTATCAAATACATGTAGAATATGGAGTATAATAGAAGAACGATAAAGTAAAATATTAGTTTAAAAAGCTATTAACATAACGAAGAGAAACCAATGTTTTATTAAAACCTGATTTATTTCGATCCACCGATTAACCAACCCTGTCAAAATCTGAAGTAGTCAGAATAGTCTTTATTTCAAAACTTCAATAATCATCGTATTCAACTTGGAAAAAAAGGTTGTCTTTTCATGTACAAAAATACATGTAATTTCATAAGAAAAGCACTCACGTGAAGAATAAAAAACAGTTCATTATATAATAAAATTCAGTCGGCAATATTATATCACCGATATGACGCAATCAATTTAGAACTAGTCAGTTATGAAATTAATTTTTTTATTTATGTTTATTTGGTAATAATAATTCCTTACCAAAAGTTATCACGTAATAAAATAAATTTGACTTAAAATATATTAAATCCATATGAAAAATGTATTTGATTATAGATAATAAAATACAAGATGACATCGCACGTGATATAATTTTCTTTTACCAAAAAAACACATATTAATTATAGTTTAAACTCTGTCATCTTGACATTCCCTCATGGTAAAAAAGAAATATTTATTTAAACTTTGTGATCTTAATTCCAAAACTTTATTAATACAAAAATAACAGACATTTCCATTCTAAACGACACCTACTGAGAAAAAGAGAAGGAAGACCAATGGAAGAAAAGTTGGGTATCTTTTTTTTCCCATATCACATGTATTCTTTTTATATAAGATAATGTTATAAGTCAATTAATTTGATTTTTTTTTTGCATGGTTATTTACTTATAGATTATTATTATTATTATGATTATAAATTTTAACATGAGTATTGTAAAAGTCGATAAGTTTATTTAAAGTTATGAATAATATGTTATTTATCAAGAAATATGATTGATATAAGCCACTTATATATGTTAGTTAAGTTGATTGTTTATGGATGAGATATGGTTGGTGGAATATCTCATTTATTTATTATATTTGAAAGAAAATATGAAGACTTTAAGAAAGATGACGAGAGTATTGTCACTTTATTTTTTATTTTTATATATTTATTGATTATTTCATTTAATATTAATAAAAAAATCTATCTCGATTTATAAAAATAAATAAATAAAATAAGGAAGATAATAATATAATATGATGATGAGAGATGGAAAGTGAAGAAATGTCTTAAGAATGATTGACGCTGTGGAAATGGACAAGAGGGATGGAAGGAAGAAGCAGAAAGTGCTTTTCGTTCCAATTTCCATGAAGTTTCGAGGAGGGCCCCATATTTTTTGTGATTAAAAGTGACGCTCTTTCTTCCTCAAACTCACCGTCCACATGCCAACCACACCAAACAAAACCAAACCTCACCTCCTTCCTTCCATTTCCTCAGAACTCACGCATACCAACTCATCATAATAAGATGATCTTGAAGATAAAATTTCTGCAAGCAGTGGTTGCAGGACTGACGTACTTGACAACCCTGTTAAGCAGAGTGTTGAGCCCAAAGGGTCGTCTTCCTCAGCAGAAGAGTGGGGAGGAGTCGGAGCGGGAGGAGAATGAGAGGTTTGGTCTGAGTTGGAGGGTGGCGGTGGAGGCAAACAATGTGCGTCCGTGGCGAACGGTGCCACCTCAGTGCTACCACCACCTTGAGAACTACATGTGTGCAGGACAGTACGAGCTAGACCTAAACCTCGTCGTCGAACACATCTGGCTCTATGCCTCTCAGATTCCTCTCTCCCCCGACGGCATGGACGCTTGGATCCTCGACGTTGACGACACTTGCATATCCAACGTTTCTTATTACAAAGCTAGGCGATTTGGGTATATATCTTCACATCTCTTCTTCCTTTGCTTTTTTAGTCGAGTTTCACGGAACATATATAATGAATAAAATATGCAGATGCGACCCCTTTGACTCAACCATATTCAAGGCATGGATTAAGAAGGGAATGTGTCCCGCGAATCCTGCTGTCAGATCATTGTTCAACGCCTTGGTTGAGCGAGGCTTCAAAGTGTTCTTGCTCACCGGAAGAGACAAAGCAACTCTCTCCGAAATCACCACTCTCAACTTGCATAACCAAGGTTTCATTGGCTATCAACGTCTCATTCTCAGGTATTTTTTGTCATTTCATACTTTGTTACTGTCAAACCACATCACTGATTAACCATGAAACATATCACAGTTGCAATTTCACACGCCTTTAACACACTCAGAAAGAAAATATACTAATACTTAACATGAAATGACATATATAGAAAATTTATACTTTATGGATAGACATGATGACATGGTGCATATGTGTCAAAATATGTAATCTATTAGCGAATAAATGTCTCACTCGTATAAATATTATATATTTTATTAATTGGTGATTGAATGAGTGGAGACATAGAAAGAGAGCGAAGATAAGAAAGATGCTGTGATGAGGATTCCAATTATTTGTTGACCTTGCCTTGCGTAACTTCCTAGAAATACTCCTTGCGCAACATATTCTTTGGTCAAACTATTTTCGTCCAATGATGCTCCACGACAAGCATGCCATTTCCATTTTATTAATTCAGACTTTCCTAATTTATGTATCATTTTATTTAGTCTTCATAATTTTCAACTGTTACCATTAACCCTAAATTCCAAAATTTTTACTTTAATTAAGAAAAATGTGTAGACTTAGTAGACAACTAGGTCGGTGAAGTCTGCTGCTAATTAATTATATAAATATTTTGGTATATTGGGTATTAATTTTTCCGTTTTGGTCTAAGAAATAATGCATGTGCATGTCATTGTTGATGGCATGGTGCACGCGCATGAAGTCGGCAATTAATAAAACAGGTGGAGTTAGGTATCTACCTATCTGCATACTCAGTCATAAACAAAACGACAAGAAATCTTACAAAGTTAGTTTGTTCTAAAATAAGTAATATATATAATTTAAAATTTAAAATTGTTCTACAAAAAAGTTAAAAATAGTAATCACACTAATACACAGATTTTAAGGATATCCTTTGTCCTAATAATTGTTCTTTTTTTGTGTGCCTTGGCTACGTGGATGAATGACACTCCATTTGTGCGTCCATTTCTGCCACTGGCACAGGATTCTTACCATTTTCCAACTCTTCTGTTGGCTCGTTCCATAGAATTAATCCCATATACATATTTAGAATAATCAGAGAATTTCACAATCATATCACATCATGCAACAACCACTTGAGCACAGATTCCAAGTAACTTTCATTGACACCTTGTATATCTCCACCAAAGAATACGATATGACAAAGTAGTGATCTATATCAAAGTGCATGTGATGTCACGTGTCATGTCGTTAGGGAAGAAGATATAGTATACTAAAAAATTAATATCTGTCAAAGGTAACCTTGGTTTGTTAGAAAAGTAAGAAGTTAGTTGATGATATAATCACAAAAAGAAAGTGAAAAGTTGGTTGTACGTTGTTCATTTAAAGGTAACAAAACAATGTTTCCTACGTTAAAAAAACATTAGTTCGATATCTAATCACTGGTTTCGTTAGTATCATACTGTTGAAATAAAATAAAATAAAATAAAAGAAGTTAATGACGGATATTTGGAAACGGTATGTTAACATGTTAAAGCTTTAGTTGAGGTCGTTGGATTTGATTGTGTGAGATGAAAGAAAAATGGTATTTGAAGGAAGAAAAAAGGGGCAAAAGACTTGGTCAACTAAAACATTTTTCTAACGGGCATGTAAAAATTGGTTGATTCCGTATTGTCCCGGTCAACGTCCGTGCATGCAAAATCCATAAAGAAAGATTTGGAAAGCTTCCTCTTCATTTACTTTTCGTCTTGGCATGCTGTACCAGACAACCAAGGCCAAACAAACGACTCAGATCCACCGTCACTTTTGGTCGACTTGTCTTTGGAAAAGTCTCGCTTAACCCGCTCTTTATATTTAATAATCATTAGTCAATGAAGACTTTTTAACCGATCACTTTTATTGGGTTCAAAGGTTGGTTAATAATAATCAAACAAAAGTAACAAATGCAATAGACACTCAAGAGTTCACAACATAACAAAGGAGGTTGAAAACTTACGATTAATGTTGTTTGGTTTTTGCAGGAGTGGTGAATACAAAGGGCAGAGTGCAGTGAGATACAAGTCAGCGATTCGGAAGGAGATAGAAGGTGAAGGGTACAGAATCTGGGGAAATGTGGGAGACCAGTGGAGTGATCTTCAAGGGGAATGTTTGGGCAAACGCACTTTCAAACTCCCCAATCCCATGTACTTCATATCTTGATCTTCCATCTCAATAGGGTGTGTTTGCTTTGTTATTGTCACAGCTTATCAAATAAGCTTGTGTTTTGCAGAATTGAGTTTGAAAACAAACACACCCACGTTAGTATTTTTACCTTGCAGTGTCCGACTACTACATTTTCCCACCTTTTAGGCTCAACACCATGCAACTTAA
>OY731401.1:36282089-36343766 GCA_963425845.1 Sphenostylis stenocarpa
CTTGACTAATTCATGGTTAGTGTTTTGTCATGTCCTCGGTTCCCTAGCATAGCAAGAATATATGCAAGCTTTACTCCACATGTTGCCACATCAGCTCCTTGGTTAATGTGTGCATCAGACTGGGTCTTGACTTAGTCGTGGTCATTGACTTGTAACGTCCTCAGTTTCAAAGCACAGTAGAGTGCATGCAAGCTCTACTCCACGTGTATGCTACGTCAACTTCTCGATCAGTGTGTGCGTTAGACTGGATCTTGACTGAGTCATAGTTAGTGCCTTTTCACATCTTCGGTTCATGAGTTTAGCAGAGTGTATGCGAGTTTTGCTCCACGTGCATGTCACGTTAACTCCTCAGTCAATGCGTGCATCAAACTACGTCTTTAATTGAGTCATGATCAGTGCCTTGTCATGATGGAGGACCACAAGGGCACATTGGGCCAATCACTAGAGTCATTGCCCGAAGGATTGAAGAAGAGAAGGCAGTTACACCTAGAGCACTCCTTTTATGGAGTCTACACACTTGAAAGCCTTATGAAAGAATTGTAAATAATTTTACTCTTTTGCAGGAATAAATGAAGACCCTCACCCATGGGATTAGCCAACCAGGCCCAAGCCACTAGGCACCGAGAAGACCACACCACCATACCAACTCAAACCAAAGGAATTTACACCCCTCCTCTTCACCGTTCACCAACTTGGTTGCACTTCAACGAGACCTTAGAGTATATAAACATTTGAGACTACCTTGGCTTGTTCAATGTGGGACTTGGAAGATGAAGCACAAAAAGTAAGCCTTGAGCTCTCGACCTGCACCCATGAAGTCCACGGTCACAAGTCTCGGTCACATACCACAAGCCATGATTAGCCCATGCACCTAAGCTCAGTCAATATCTTATTTGCACCCAACCTAGGTGTTTGCAAGCTATTAAAATACAATGTAATATATACTCTTAGGCAAGCATAGAAGAAGAGAATGTGGGACTTCTAGAGTCCATTTTCGGCGCCTTACCTAGGAGTAGGAAAAGTCCCAATCTCTAAATACTTGAAGTGGATGAGAGGGAAATACTATAAATATAACCCCTTGTGTAACTCCTTTGGCACATTTGAATGAAATTCAAGCTTAGTGTATGGAACTTGCAATTTTGATTGTACCCCATTTTTTGTTTGACTTCATGTGTCTTTGGAGACTTCCTTCTCCTATTCTCCAAGCAAGAAACCTTTTTTAAAGGAGAAAGTGCCAAGTTTCTTAAAGAAACTTGGGAAAGAATTTTCGGTTAACTCTTAAGAATTTAAGGTGCAAATTTTTGGCGTCTTTTTGGGTGGAAGGAGGAGAACATTTCCATCATGTCATGTCCTCGATTCACAATCACATCAGAGTGCATGCGAGTTCTACTCCACACATGTGTCACATCAGCTCCTCGATTAGTATGTGCATCAGACTAAGTTTTGATTGAGTTGTGGTTAGTGCCTTATCACGTCCTCAGTTTGCAAGCACAGTAGAATGCATGTGAACTCTACTGCACTCATGTGCCACACTAGCTCCTCAGTTAGTGTGTGCGTTAGTGACTTGTCATGTCACTCAATTCTCGTATGCCATGTCATCACATCAATCAGAGCGTTACATTGGGTCTGACTTGACCATATTGAAGTTTTTGGTTTAGCTTTGACTATCTTAAATTTGGTGGTTGTCTTAATCGTCTTAAATTTGGTGGTTGTACTTTGACTGTCTTAAATTTTGTGGTTATGAATTGACCATATTCAATTTGATGGTTGGGACTTGACTGTATTAAATATGGTGATTGGGTCTTGAGAAATTAAATCTCCTATAAATACCAAAGGTAGAAACTTCACCACTCCACCCATTCTCTTAAACTCTCTTCCACTCATATATGAAACTTTGTCTAACCCATTACTAAAACTCTCTTTCACCCTTCTCAGAAACTCTCTTTGGCCTATCTCTAAAAGTCTCTCACCCATCTCCAAAACTTTGTTCGATCCATCTCTAAAACTCTCTCTCACTCATATCTACAAATAATGTCTTTGTAAATTGCTCTTGTTCACTGTGATGGTGTCATGGCCGACACCGACATCAAAGGAGTCACATTTCGATCACCAGCACCAAAACTTCTTTCCATTAGGAAAGGAATGTCCATAGAGATTAAAGAAGAAGGTAATTAATTTGCTACACAAAGGACCACATGAAAGGGTGATGATGATTCACTTTTGCTACTCATTGAGAATCAATCCAAGGGTATGCAAGTACATAACCATTGAGCTTACTGATGATGACGACATCACGCCATTCTCAATTAACATTGTATTATTTGTTGCATTTCAATGTCATTCATCTTAACTCAAAATCCCATTATCTCTTTCTCACCTTTATATATACCTCAACCACTACACCACCCACAACTTGAATCTTTTTACCATCCTTCAGCATAAAACAACCTACAATAAAATAATCTTCCATTTTATACTTTGAGGGAATTAGATATTCAAATAAACACAACTTCTCCAAGGTCAACCCCACCTTCTAAACCAACCCATCTGACCCCACCCAAAAATTCAACCATGGAAAAAGATGCCATACTAGGTCTTCCATTGGAAACTTATGACCCTTTCAATGATAATGAAGATGACATCTTCATTGATAGTGCAAATGAAGAAGATGATGAAGAACCGCAACTAGAATTTATCATCCAACCTACCCAACTCATCTACAACCCACCCCAACAATTTATCTAATTTCAATCCACCATAAATGACATTAATCATGAATTTGCCCATGTTTTTTTTATCGAGATACACTTGTATACCCCCTTAGAACACTTATTTATTAGCACTTCAACAATAAACAAGATGTGATTGATGCAATAGATAAGTTTCACATCATACACCATTGCACATACAAGGTGCAAATTTTAAGTCAATCTAGGCCTGTGGTGTAATGTATTCATCTAGAGTGTGACTAGAGGTGAAGAAAAATATTGTGGACCAGAGAGCAATATTGAAAATAATGAAGTTGGAAGGTATCCACATTAATCCCTATTAATCTTTCAATATCATAACAAGTTAGGATCACGCTTTACTTCTCAAACAATCCTAGAGATTGTGGATGTTGATTATTCAACTCTTGTGTCAAAAATAATTGTCCAAATTAAGTCTACCTAAGGATACATTGTCACCTATCGGAAGGCATGGCTAGTGAAGTCGTTAGTCATCGAGAAACTATACAAAAATTGGGAGGAGTCATACAAGAAGTTGCCACATATTCTGAAGACAATTCAAGTATATGTTCTCGGATTTATACGAAAGATGAACATGCGTCCAACATACCAAGGACAAAAACGAGTTGAGGATCATGTATTCTTCACAAGAGTATTCTGGTTGTTCAAGCCTTGCATTAATGGTTTTCAGTACTGCAAGTCATTAGTGCAAGTGGACAGAACATTATTGGTTGCAGTAGTACAAGATGGTTGGAATAATATACTCCAAATCACCTTCGCTATAGTGGAGGGGGAAACAGTTGATGCTTGGTTCTTCTTTTTGAAGAATCTAAGGAGATATGTCACCCCACAAGATAGACTATGCCTCATTTCTGACTGCCATGAGTCCGTACAAAGTGCTACCTCAAGAGAGGGAAACGGTTGGACTGAAAACAATTTTATGCATTGTGTTGTATTTGACACATTACACAAAATTTTATGAGAAGATTTAAGAAGAGTCCACTTGATGTTGTGAACATGGGTAACTTTTGTTCTTTTCTAAACTCATTAATTTCATTAAGTATGAAATGATTGAAGTACCTATTAACTTATTAATGTTCAATTGTTTTGTAAACAACATATGCAATGATTGAGCCTAGATTCTTCTATTATTAAAACATAGTAAGAAATGAAGATCTAGAGACAACAAAATGGTTGGATGAAATTTGAAGGGAGAAGTAGGCACTAGCTTGGGAGGACACATGACCACTAAGTTGGTAGAGTCAATAAATTTCATCTTGAAAAAGACAAGGAATCTTCCTATTTTCTCATTGGTGACAACAATTCATATACATTACAATAATTTATTCACCGAAAGAGGTAAGGAAGTGACCGCAATGGTTGCTACTGAACACATATATTCTAAAGTGGCAACCAAGGCTTTGGAGGACACACATTCAAAGGCAAACACTCATAGAGTGATTGATTTTGACCGAATGAGTACAAGATTTCTAGTGGAGGAAACCATCAATTATGAAGAAGTTAGACCAATAGGCCAATTTATAGTAAAGTTAGACAAATCATGGTGTCATTGAGGTAAGTTTCAAAAACTCCATTTACCATGTTTGTACGTAATTGTTGTTTGTAAACATGCACATCATTATTTTACCAACTACATAAATCTTAAATATAATTAGATAAGATCAACAATGAACTATTTGGAGAACTATGAAATGAAGATTATTAACCATTTTACACAGCGACAATTTTAAACCCAAATCCAAAGATAAAAAGAACTTCAAAAGACCGTCCAAAGTCAAGTCACATAAGAACAAAATAGACATCATAAAAAGTCAATCTCATCCCAAACTTTGTTCATATTACCACACGAGCTAGTCACATGAAAAGAACATGTCCGCTTACACAATAATTCATGTATCATGTTCAATTATGTATTATTTGTTTATATATCATTTTAATAAATAAATTTTCAATTATGTATTATTTCTTTATTATTCTAATATGATGTCTAATAATATAATATTATTTTTAACTAATCAAATGAAACAAGAGTAAATCAATTGTCTCTTATTTTTAGTATTACCTAATAATCACAAATCATATAATTTTAGAAATTTATAATATATATATATATATATATATATAATTATATATATAATTATATAAATATCTAAATATATACAATTATATAAATATTTAAAATATGTCAATTTATAAATATTAACATATGTTAATATATAAATATCTAAATATATTAATAAATAATTATCTAAATATATACTTATGTAATTATAATATATATATATATATATATATATATATATATACTGGTATATTAAAATTTAAATATATAAATATATAAAAATATATGATTATATAAATATTTGAATATATAATTATATAAATATTTAAAATATATAAATATATAATAATTAAAAAATTTAATATATAGATATAAATACTTATCTAATTACATATATATATATATATATATATATATATATAAATATATATAATATCTAAATATATTAATATCTAATTATATAAATTTTTATATATATATATATATATATATATATACACAAAAATATAAAATATGTAAATATATGAATATATAAAAAAGAACTTAGCCTAGAACATCGTCAACAATAAGATAACATATGGTGTGATAAAGGTATTATCAAACATGTACAAGAAGTCATCAAACAAGGTATTCTTGATTCATCAATTAATTAAAACGAAGATGCGAGAAGGTGTTAGTGTTACAGATCATGTGAATGAATTTATTCCTTATTGTCAAGATTAGCGTCAGTGGTATTACATTTTATGATGAAGTACAAACCCTATTGTTGCTATCTTCGTTGCTCAATAGTTAGTCAAGAACTGTCATGGCAGTAGTCAGTACATCTGGGACTACAAAATTAACCTTTGAAGGAATTAGGAATTTAATCCTTAGTGAGGATATTCATAGAAAGAACATTGGGTAATCATACAAGTTCCTTATTAAGCACCGAACGTAAAGGCAAAAGGCTTAAAAGAGGATCAAGGTTCTTGACATGGCAGGTTAAAGTCCAAGAAGCGAGGATAGTCCAAATCTTGCAAAGATATTACTTGTTGAAATTGTCAACAGAATAATCACTTTAGAAACCAGTATACTGCTCCTAAAGAAAAGAAGCATGACAATATAATGAATGTAACACAAGAAGATATTGATAATGCATTGATGTACTATGTTGAGAGCAAGTTTGAATCCTGAATCATGGATTTTGGTGCATCTTTCCATGCTTCTCCTTGTAAAGACTTGATCACTACAAGAAAAAATCATTTTAGTGACCGAAAAAATTGGTCGCTAATGTCAAAAAATCGGTCGCTAATTAGTTAGCGACCGAAAAACATCGTCGCAAAAAGCTAAGTCGCTAATGTGTTAGCAACCGATTTTTATTTCGATCGCAAAATAACGACTGAAATTAATATATTAAATTGGTCGCTAAAGCGGTGACAAAGTTAAAGAAATAGCGACCGATTTAAATCGGTCGCAAAATCAATGACAAAGTTAATTATTTTTATTTATTTACAACCCCTACCTCTTTTTATATTATATTCTTATTATTCAATATATCTTTTAGAAATTGGACTTATTACTAGATTATTGTCATTGTCAGGATTCGAACCCGGTACCTTAGAGTTGGAGGCTGAAACTCCAACTTACAAATAACTTACAAATAACTAGGATTTTTCAATAATAACTTACAAATAAATTATATTTATATACAAATAAATGTATATACTGTATAAATATATAAATATAAAATCTATAAATACAAATATATTTATATATTTTAATATATATTTAAATATTGATATATTTATATCTTTATATATTTATATATTTAAGAAAAAATTAAAAACTTAAATATTAAATTTTTAAAATAATATTATATTTTTAAAAATAAATATTAGAAAAAAGTTAATATATATATATATTATATTTACATGTACAAAATATTAAAGATATATATTTATATATTTACATATTTATATCTTTATATATTTATATATTTATATCTTTATATTTTTACATATATTTATATCTTTACATATTTATATTTTTATATATTTATATATAAAGATATTAGTTTTATATATAAATAATATTATAATATAAAATATTATACTATTAATATAGTATACAAATTATATATTAATATAGTGTAGTATACAAATTATTAGTTTTGTAATTTATACACAATATAATTTATATACAATAAAAATAATATAATGGTATATTAGTATAATATAGTATATTTGTATTCTAGTTTTTAATTAAACTAAAATTACGCTAATAATATATAATAATATATGAGGAGACAATAAATTTAATTCAATTATTTTTATAAATATATAAATATAAAATTTATAAATACAAATATATTTATATATTTTAATATATATTTAAATATTCATATATTTATATTTATATATTTATACTTATATATTTATATATTTATACTTATATATTTATATATTTATATTTATATATTGATATATTTATATATTTATATATATATATATATATATATTATATATATATATATATATATTTATATATATATATATATTTATATATATATATATATATATATATATATATTTAAATATTTATATATTTATATATTTATATATTTATATATTTATATATTTATATATTTATTTATATATTTATATATTTATTTATATATTTATATATTTATACATTTATATATATATATATATTTATTTATATATTTATATCTTTATATATTTATATATATATATATATATATATATATATATATATATATTTGTTTATATATTTATATCTTTATATATTTATAAAATCTATAAATACAAATATATTTATATATTTAAATATTAATATATTTATATATTTACATATTTATATATTGATGTATTTGTATATTGATATATTAATATATTTATATATTGATATACTGATATATTTATATATTTATATATTTCTTTATACATTTATATCTTTATATATTTCTTTATACATTTATATCTTTATATGTTTATAAATTTAAAAAAATGAAAAATTTAAATATTAAATTTTAAAAATAATATTATATTTTTAAAAACAAATATTAGAAAAAGGTTTAAAAATATATATAAATTATATTTACATGTACAAAATATTAAAGATATATATTTATATATTTATATATTTATGTATTTATTTATTTATATATTTATAAATTTATATCTTTATACATTTATATATTTAAAAAAAAATATAAATATGAAATATTAAAAATGATATTATATTTTTAAAAACAAATATTAGAAAAATGTTTAAAAATATGTATAAATTATTTTTATATGTCCAAAATATTAAAGATATCCACATTTAAAAAAATACTAAAAAATATTAAAAATTATACTTTAAATTGATGAAAATATTAAAAAAAAATTATATTTATTAAAGTATTAAAAAATATTTTGTAATATATAAGATAAAAAACGTATCATTAAAATTTTTAAAAATTATTAGTATTGTAATTTATACACAATAAAATTAAATTACAAATATTATAATATTACAAATATTCTACATCGGTTTTTAGTCAACCAGACGTAGAAAGTACTTTCCACGTCGGACGTTGAAAGTTTTTTTGTTTTAATTTTTTTCACCAAAAAATTCATTTAAATTAGAGAATTGTCAGCTGACGGATTCGAACGCAGTATTTTAGAATTAAAAACTAATACCCTAACAACTAAACTACTATAATATTTTTATAATAACTTACAAATAAATATATATATCAGTGTAAAATATATATTTATTTGTATATATTTTCTGGAAAGTGTTTTTTTTTTCACCAATAATTCACTTAAGTTAAAGAATTGTCACTTGACGACATTTGAACCCGAGCATTTTGAAAACTCACTCAATACACACTTTCACCTTCGAGCATGCTCTTACATCCAACATATAAAATATAAATATATAAATATATAACTATATAAATATATAACTATATAAATATATCAAAATATATAAATTGATATATTTGTATTTATATATTTACACGGATATATATTTATTTTGTATATAAATATAATTTATTTGTAAGTTATTATCGAGAAAATTCTAGTAGCTTAGTGGTTGGAGTATCAGCCTCCAACTCTAAGGTATTGGGTTTGAATCCATCGGTGACAATTCTCTTAAAAAATTAATAAACTTCTAAAAAATATAATATAAAAGAGAGTGGGGACCTGGACTCCCTGTAAAGGGGTTGTAAATAAATAAAAATTATTAATTTGAAAAATCGGACTTTCAACGTCAACTCGGTTCAACAACCGAGCGTGGAAAACCTTATTTGTAGTATGTAATTTTCATTTTGTTAATATTGAGACCAAAATTTATTTTTAAAGTATATTTTAAAAAATAAATTACTTTTAAAAAATAAATTGTAAAAAATATACTAAAACAATTAAAGTATATTTATAAAAAAATAAATTTAAATATAATAAAAAAATAATAATCATTAGCGACCAATTTCAATTCGGTCGCTATTTTCTCATTAGCGACCGATTTCAATTCGGTCACTATTTCAATTTGTAATTCGGTCGCTAAATAAAAAAATGAAACCAAATCATATTTCGGTGGTTAAAGCGGTCTCTAAATCGGTTGCTAATTGCGACCGAATTAAATTAGTCGCTAAATCGGTCACTAATTGCGACCAAAATTAAATTGGTCGCTAATTTCGGTCGCTAAATGTGTTTTTTCTTGTAGTGGATGAAAAACTTAGAACTGAGAATTTTGGAAAGTTCGTCTAGCATATGATGAAACCTTAAACATCGCAATCATGAGATATATAAATCTTAAAAATTCTACTAGTATAGTCTATACATTGAAGGATGTCATATATATTCAAGACTAAAGAGAATGGTAATCTTTGTGGGCATGTGGATGTTCAAGGATATCGAGTCATATTCGGAGAAGGTAAATGGAAGGTGGTGAAAGATAATCTAACTATTCCTCATGGCTGGAAGAAAGGAACCATATACATGGCAGAATTACCTACAGAAGTAGTGAATTCAATTAGTGGTGATGTTGGTTATCCTTCGACTCTGTGGCACTAAAGATTTCGTTGCATGAGCGAGAAGGGTATGAAGATATTAGTCTCAAAGGGGAAGATTCTAGAATTGAAAAAGGTAGAAGTTGGTTTATGTGAACCTTGTGTGTCTGGGAAGTAGAAAAAAGTTACTTTTGCTACGTCAGGAGGATGCCCAAGGTAGATAGGTTAAAACTTGTTCATATAGATATATATGGGTCAACATCAGTCTTATCATGAGGAGGATCATAGTACTATGTCACCTTTATTGATGATTTCACTAGAAAGGTATGAGTTTATTTTTTGAAGCAAAAATCATAAGTATTTAATACCTTTAAGAAATGGAAAGTCATTGTTGAGAATGAGACAAGGTTAAAAATTAAATGTTTAAAGTCTAATGATGTTGATAAATATAATAGTACTAAATTTGTTTATTATTATGTTGAGAATGTAATTAAAATGCTTAAAATTATTCCTGAGACACCTTAACAGAATGATATTACTGAAAGAATGAACAAGACTTTGAATGAGAAGGCAAAGAGTGTGAGAACTCATGCAGGGTTACCGAAGATATTTTGGGCAGAAATAGTGAGAGTATAACAACATACCACATTAATCGAGGACCCTCAGTTCCCATAGGGTTCAAGATTCTTGAGGACGAATGGCAAGGTAAGGATGCAACTCTTTCTCATTTAAAAGTAATCAATTGTGTTTCTTATGTTCATGTTAAAGATATTGACAGGGACAAACTTGACCCGAAAGCAAGAAAGTGCATTTTCATGGATATGGAGCAGATGATATAGAATTTCGCTTCTAGGATGATCAAAACAAAAGTATCATTAAAAGAAAAGATGTTACATTTAATGAAAATACAGTGTACAAGGGCAAACTTTTGACTAACCTACCAGCAAGAAAGAGGGCATTGCAGAACAAGTAGTGGGTGTTCAAGATTAAGAAATAACATGATGACAACAAGATAAATAAGGCAAGGTTAGAGGTCAAAAGGCTTTCATTAGAAAATATGTATGACTATAATGAGATTTTCTCTTCTATAGTTAAAATGACTACCATTAGACTTGTGTTAGCATTATGGCTGTAGAGGATGTACATCTAGAGCAGCAAGATGTTAAGATACCATTCTTACATGGTGACCTTGATGAGAACATCTACATGGTGCAACCAGAGGGTTTCCAAGTGGTAAGGAAAGAGAACTTGGTTTGCAAGTTGACCAAGTGTTTGTATGGGTTGAAGTAAACACCTAGACAGAGTGGTACTTGAAATTTGATTGTTTTATGAGTAGGAAAGGGTACAAGAAGTGTGTCATGGATCAATGTTGTTAGTTGCAAGTTCTAATATGGATGAAATTAATAGATTGAAGACATAGTTGTCTGAAGAGTTTGAGATGAAGGATTTATGTATTACTAAGCAGATTTTGGGCATGAATATTAGTAGGACAAAATTTGAAGGTTCCCAAATATTATCTTAAGAAAAGTATATTGGGAAAGTGTTAGAGAAATTTAGTATACAGGATGTCAAAATCGTAAATACACCTTAAGGAGTTTACTTTAATCTCACTAAAGAATAATCACCTAAGACAGATGAAGACAATGCAATAATGACTAAGGTTCCTTATGAATCTACAAATGATAGCTTAATGTATGCAATGGTATGCACTAGACCAGACATTACTCATGCAGTGAGAGTTGTTAGTAGATCGTGCTACTTAAAAAGTACTTCTAAAACTGCATTATGTTTCAAAAAATATGGTATCAGCTTATAAGGATATTTTGATGCAGATTTGGGGAGTTGTTTAGACACAAGGAAGAACACTACATGATTTGTTTTCACAATAGGTGGCCCAATAGTTAGTTAGTTGGATGTCTCGACTTCAGAAAAGTGTTGCACTTTTAACCATAGAAGCAGAACACATGACTATTTCGAAAGCTAGTAAGAAAATGGTTTGATTGAAGAATTTTCTTGAAAAGTTGGACAAGAAGCATTATGATAGTGTTTTTCATAGTGATAGTCAAAGTGTCATTCATCTTGTGAAGAATCATATTTTCCATACAAAAACAAAACATATCTAGTTGAGATAATCACTTCATTATACAGTTAATAAGTGATAATCTGTGTTTGGAGAAGATCTTGAGTCAAAAAATCTCACTAATATGTAGACCAATGTGGTTATTATAGTTGAAGTTTTGCATAGTTTCAACTGGTTTTCATGAGATAATTGTTAAGAAGACATCACACTAACTAAAAAATTTTATAGCTTTTAAATTTACTATATCTATTTTTAAGTATAGTTGATATGATCAACCTCCAAGTGAGAAATTGTTAAAGATATAAAATCTAAAGGGTTATTAGGTCTAACCTATTTATTTACTCTTTTATTATAAATGCTCATAATTATAAACCTAATTAAGAAAATAAGAAATATAATTAACTACAGCTGTAGATATAAATCATTTTGACTAAATAATGTAAATTTTGTGCTCTTATTTGTTTTCGTTTTGTAATATTTTTTTTTTTTTTAACATGTAGTATCCGGGAGAAATAAACAGCCAAACGATGGTGGACTGAAAAAAAAATTGTAAATTCAACACATTTTAGCCTGTGTTCTATTTTATTTTATTTGCTTGTCTCATATCTTATCAAATTCATTAATGACAGATTTTGTGGGAGGGAAAAGAATGATAAAATTAAACTCATTTATTTAATAACACAAAAATGAGAAAAATAAAATAAATAGATGAATGAGTTACTTTTTTTTATTTTTTTATCCATTTTATTTAAACTCTAAAAAATTGGTGTCGTCTTGTAATGTTATTTGGCCTATATATGGATTAAAATGATTTTGTTGATAGCTGATAGAAGATCTAAAAATATTTATTATCAGATATAAATTATTAATGTGAATCAGTTTTAGATGTTTAAAATTGTCCTGAAGACACTTATCAGAATCTTTTTAATTAAAATTTATTAATTATATTATTATAGTGAGGAAAGAAAGATATTTGGGTACTTGGGTTTTGAATTGAGCCTAGTCCTTTTCTTTTCTTTTTGTTGTCATTCTCCATTCTCCATTCTCCACCCCGCAATCACCAATTACACATTATTTCTATATTTCAATTCTTATTTCGCAGATCACCTTTTTCTTTTCCTTTTTGAAGAAATGATCATATGATGTCAATTTTGGGGAAATTCGTGTCAACGAATTACCCATTCCAATGGTTTTTAATTTTTATCCAATAAATATGAATATCTCTACCATTCTTTCTGTATTTTGATTGCACCTCGATTATTTGTTATGGAGTTGTAATTTGTGCAAAATTTTATTTGGGGCCTCTGGGTGGTTGGCAGGCATTTTCCAACACATGGCTCCTAATCCGAGGCCCAAGTTGCGTGTTCCATTCTTCATGTTACTGCTGATGCTTGTTTCCTTTGGTTGTTCCAACGCTGAATGGGAACAGAAGCCCGGAGCTGCTATACATAAGAATGTGATTGATGGCTCTGGTGTGGAGAATTCCCTCAAGTTCGAGGAAATCAATGGCAGAAAAGGTGGTGGCAGTAGTAGAGTTTCGGTTTCCACGGTTGCATTGTTCACATTAGCAATGGCAGCTGCCACTGGTTTAGGTGCTGTTCCCTTCTTCTTTGTGGAGCTTGATCCACAATGGGCAGGGTTGTGTAATGGAATGGCAGCTGGTGTCATGTTGGCTGCAAGCTTCGATCTCATACAGGAAGGTCAATATTATGGTGCTGGAAATTGGGTTGTCATTGGGATTCTAGCTGGTGGCATCTTTATTTGGTTCTGTAAGAAGGTAGGTACCATAATCTTTCTTGATTGTTGCTTCTATTTTCATACATGTCTTTCTCTGAATCCACGTTATGGTGAATTTGAAAAGCATTTTGATTACCTTTTTTACTCACTTGTTTATGCTTCATAAATAAGAAATGCCTAAGGTGCAGACGAGTTGGTAGTAAATATATCACTCCTATAAAACAATCTAAATGGTTAAACTCTTAGATAGTATGAATTATATCGTACTCTGGCTCATCCTTTACTGTTTTCTTGGGGAAGGAATAAACCAGCTGGGAAATTTTCTTGTGTCTTGGAATTTCTAATCTGAAAAACGGCTTGCATACTTTTGTTAGAAGGCATCATTAGCAATTTTAAGTGATCCTTGTACTTTAAGGATTTGATAAGTTGAAAATATAGTTCTCATTTCGAGTGGGTTTATCATGATCTCGTTTGTGTCTCACATAACCTATTGTTTTTCAGCTTCTTGAGCAATATGAGGAAGTAAGCATGTTGGATATAAAGGGTGCTGATGCAACCAAAGTTGTTCTTGTAATTGGAATAATGACTCTACATTCTTTTGGGGAAGGATCTGGGGTTGGGGTCTCCTTTGCTGGTTCAAAGGGTTTCTCTCAAGGCTTATTGGTAACTTTGGCTATTGCTGTACATAACATTCCAGAGGGATTGGCTGTGAGCATGGTGCTGGCATCAAGGGGTGTCTCTCCACAGAATGCTATGTTGTGGAGCATTATTACATCGTTACCTCAGGTACATATTAATCTGAAAACTAATAATCGTTACATTGTGAAGGGGAGAATATTATGAATTTAGTCATGATATCAACTTGAATTTTGAAGAGTTTCTATTCTGAAATTAAATGTAAATAGTTTGTCCCATCAGCCTGTTGTCAAAAGTCTTTTGTTTTCTTCTGTATTTGAGATGTAGTATGTTAATATGATGCATATGACTATGTCTGGGTGGCTCTTCTGTGTTGCATGTGCAGTATTTAGGTATGCTTTAGTCTGATTCAAACGAGGGGTTTTATATGTTAAGATAAGAGTCTTTGGTTAGCAAGTCGGCCCTTTTGTATTGATAAATAACACTGATGACTAGACTCGTAAGTGGTATCACTGTTGGCTAACTTCAGCTAGAAATTCTAATACGTTCCTTGTTTTATTACAAACCATGTCAAACATTTGCTAGAGATAGCTTGAACTTATCAAATATTCTTGTTTGAAATATAATTGCATCCCTTGTAAAATTGTTTGTGCCTTAGACCATCTATAGTTGTAGAACTTGTAGTTGAGTTCGTTAGCATTATCAATATCTCCTAATACTATATTGATTTGTATATTATAGGTTTGGAATTGTGTATAAAAGGAGACAGTTATAACCTCCTGTAGATGTTTTTCAATGTACTTGATTATTATAAATAGTCAAGGTTTTATTGGGAAGGGGGCAATTAGTTTTTCTAAGAAGGAAAGAAGTTGTGGAAGAGTGAGGTCCTCTCGAAAAATCCTCAATTGTTGTACCTTATTGTTGTTATCTACCACATTGGCAAAAACAGTTTTCTTAGTAATAAAGTGATTCAAGAATCTGTCTTAAATGTTTCTGTAATTACAAGTTGTTCTATCAACTAGTATTCAAAGTCTCTTTCTTGGTCCTGTGGTAGCTGTGTGGAGGCTTATGGTTAACACTAGGATGGAGTCAAGACTCGACGCTTTAGACCGTATGTTTCAAGAAGTTGTGCGTGATAAAGATAAATCAGAGAATAAACAGCATGAGTGTTTGCAACGCCTGGAGAATATGATTAGTGGCCTTATGGTTGTGGTGGAGAAGATGTCAAGTGCGTCGACGTCTGGGCAAAATAAGAATGTGATTACACCAAAAAAATATCTTGAACAAGATCAAGATTGCCAGTCGAATGGTGGGTAATAGTGGCATAAATTCGACATTCTCATATTTGCGGGAGATGACGCTTTTGTTTGGACCAATAGGTTGGAGAGATACTTTTGCCTGCAAGAAGTATATGAAGTGGAAAGAATGCAAGCTGTGATGATAGCATTGGAGGGAAAGGCCTTAAATTGGTTCCAATGGTGGGAGTCTTGCAATCGAAATCCCACCTGGGAATCCTTTAAACTAGCAGTGGTGTGATGTTTTCAGCCCAACATGTTGAGGAATCCTTTTGAGGTGCTCATTGCGTTAACTCAAACTAATTCGGTGAAGGATTACATTGAACAATTTCAGCACTATGCAAGGTTGTTAAAGGGAATTGATCAAGATTATCTCATTGGGATATTTTTTAATGGATTACGGAAGGTTGAGGTAAAGCTATATGATCCTTTAAATTTGGTAAAATTAATGTTAAAGACTCAAATGGTGGAAGACAAAATCAGAATTTTGTCTAAAGGGAAAGGATCAGTGGTAAATAGGAGTGGTTCCGGTACCAAGATTAATTGGATAACAAGAACCTTTTCAAGAGAAGGTGGGACTCAATTACCTCTTCCGAATAGAGGGAAAGAAGAAGGAAGAGATACAACCAATCATCCTGCTAAAACTCAGGGCTTAAACCGTAATTGTGGATCATCTTTTAGAAGGTTGACAGATGAGGAGATGCAAGATAAGATTAAAAAGGGATTATGCTTCTGATGTGACAAGAAATATGATCCTAATTATGTATGTCGAAACAAACAATTCCACATGTTATTAGTAAACGAAGGAGTAAATGAGGAAGATGGTTTACTAGAAAGTAAGGAGTAGTTGGTGGAAGGAGAAGGAGAGGAAGATGCTAAGCTCATGCAATTGTCCATGTGTACCTTGGCGGGACTTACCATCAAGAAATCATGAAAAGTTTGGGGAAATGTTGGAAAAGAAAAAGTTGTTGTGATGTTGGATTGTGGGGCATTCCATAGTTTTCTATCTAAAGAATTGATTAACAGAATGGAAACTCCCACTTATGTGGTGGATGTTAGGGATGGCCAAAGGATACAATGTCAAGGGAAGTGTGTAGATTTTGTCTTGGAAATCCAAGGCTTGAAGATTTAACAAGAATTCTTCATTTTTGAGATTGGGGGAGCGGATATTATCCTGGGGTTGGAATGGCTAGCCAATCTGGGGGAGGTTAAGGTTAAGGCTAATTTTGGGAAGTTGAAGCTTACCATTAGCAGAGGGGATGACAACGTATGGTAATAGGCGATCTAGCCTTGTCTACTACTGCAACCTCATTTAAAAAATTGCTCAATGAGTTGCAGACAGGGAATAAGAGGTTTTTGGTTGATATGGTTCAGGATCACAATGTTGAAGGAACCAATGCAATTCCGACAGAAGTGGAAAAAGTGTTGGCATCCTATATGGAGGTTTTTCAAGAATTAGGAGAACTACCTTCTAGCCAATAACAAGACCATGTTATCCATCTCAAAGAAGGAGCTTCCATCCCAATATTAGGCCTTATAAATGTTCGCACTACCAGAAGGATGAGATTGAACGCTTGATTCGTGATATGTTGAAGAATGGTATTATTAGGACTAGTATTAGTCCCTACTCCAGCCCTATAATTCTGGTGAAGAAAAAAAAAATGGTGGGTGGAGATTTTGTGTGGATTATAGGGCTCTTAACAAGATGATCATTCTGAATAAATTTCTTATTCTAGTCATAAGTGAGATGTTGGATGAATTGGCTGGAGCTAGTATCTTCTCTAAACTGGATCTCAAATCTGGATATCACCAGATTCATATGAAGGAAGAAGATATTGAGAAGACAGTTTTTCGGACACATGAAGGCCACTATGAATTTTTAGTCATGCCCTTTGGGTTGACAAATGCCCCAACAACCTTTCAATCACTTATGAATGAGATTCTTAGGCCCTTATTAAGAAGGTTTGTATTAGTGTTTTTTTTATGATATTTTGGTTTACAGTTCTTCCTTGGATCTACACCTCCAACATTTATCACAAGTATTGCACTTGGTGAATGATCATAAGTTGAAGGTTAATAAGAAGAAACGTAGTTTTGGCCAAGACAGAATTGAATACTTGGGCCACGTGATTTCAAGGAATGGATTATCAGCTGACCCTAAGAAGGTTGAGGTTATGTGCAATTGGCCAAGACCAAAGGATGTTATTGCTTTAAGGGGCTTCCTTGGATTAACTGGTATTATAGAAGATTTGTCTAGAACTATGGAAAATTTGTTCAGCCTTTGACACAATTGTTAAGGAAGGATGGGTTTAATTGGTCTTTTATGAAGCCCAACAAGCCTTCGAAGCATTAAAGGTTGTTGTGTCCCAATTGCCTACATTAGTGGTACCATATTTTTCCAAACCCTTTGCGGTTGAGACAGATGCTTCTAGCAAGGGATTGGGTGTTGTTTTGTTACAAGAAGGCTAACCGTTAGTCTTCTGGAGTCAAGCTTTGTCCGAGAGAGGGCAAAGGAAATTTGTTTATGAACGTGAATTAATGACAGTGGTTCAAGCGATGCAAAAGTGGAAACACTACTTGATGGGTACTCATTTTACCGTTGTCACAGATAAGTAAAGCTTGAAGTTTTTGAATGAGCAGAAATTGTTGACAGAAGAACAATTTAGATGGGCTCCCAAGCTTATTGGGTCTGATTTTTACATTAAATATAGACTTGGAAAAGAGAATATGGTTGCTGATGCATTGTCTAGACAAGTTCTTTTCAATATTTTCATTCTACAGCCCTAAGAATGGGAAGATTGGATATGGAAATGCAAAAGGATGTGAAGATGAATGTCATCATGCAGGACTTGCTAGTGGAACCTACTTCTCATGAACATTATGAGATGAAGAAAGGGCGGTTATATTACCAAGGCAAACTAGTTTTGCCTAGGCACTATAGTAGAATTCCTACCATAATCGAAGAGTTGCATGAATCCCCTCTAGGAGGCCACAACGGTTACTTTTGCACTCTTAAAAGAATTGCAGGTGTTTTATATTGGGAAGGAATGAGAAAAGATATTAAGGCCTTTGTGATGTAATGTGAAACTTGCCAATGCAATAAAAGTGAAACTTTAGCCGTTGTTGGCTTATTACAACCTTTGTCAGTTCCAACTCAAGTGTGGTCTGACATTTCCATGAATTCCATTGAGAGTCTACGTAAAGCTAAAGGGAAGGATACTATTTTTGTGGCGGTAGACAGATTCACGAAGTATGCTCACTTCTTTGCCTTATCACATCCTTACACTGCTGTAGATGTGGCTCAAATTTTTGTAAAAGAAGTGGTTAGACTCCATGGGTTTCCTTCCACAATTTTGTTAGACTAGGACCAATTATTGTTTAAGCCAATTTTGGAAGGAGTTGTTTAAATCGGCAGGAACAAAGTTGAATATAGCACGACATACCATCTACAAACAGATGGCCAAATGGAAGTGGTAAACCGTTGTTTGGAGACTTACCTAAGGTGTATGACAGAAATCTCAACCTAAGCTTTGGCCTACTTGGTTACCTTGGGCTGAATTTTGGTTTAACACTAATTACAATGCCTCTTCAAAAATGATTTCATAAGAGACTTACCAAGAGCAGAATAGATTTCAAGCCAATAAACACATAAGAGAAGTCACCTTTGAAGTGGGAGATTGGGTCTTCTAAAGATTCAACCTTATCCATTCAAGTCCCTTGCAAAACGGCCTAATGAGAAATTGCGTCCTAGATTCTATGGTCCTTATGTTCTAGAACGCATTGGCCAAGTAGCATATAAGCTGTTACTCCCTGAACACAGTCACATCCATCTGGTTTTCCACGTGTCTCTACTCAAACCAGTTGTGAGGACGATACTAGCATCACAACCCTTGCCTCCTATATTATCCGAAGACTACATATTGGAAGTAACCCTTGAGAAGCTATTGGATACTCGCCTTAATTCAAGGGTTTGATAGAAGTTCTTCTCAAATGACATCAACTTCCAGACCTTGAGAATAGTTGGGAATTTGCTGCTATTAAGAAAGAGTTTCTAGATTTTCACCTTGAGGACAAGGTGAATCTTCATGGGCGGTGTAATGGTAGGTTTGGAATTATGTATAAAAGGAGGAATAACATAATATAACCTCCTATAGATGTTTTTCAATGTACTTGATTATTATAAATAGTCAAGGTTTTGTTGGGAAGGGAGCAATTAGTTTTTCTAAGAAGGAAAGGAGTTGTGGGAGAGTGAGGTTCTCTCGAAACATCCTCAATTGTTTTAACTTGTTGTTATGTACCACATTGGCAGAAACAGTTTTCTTAGTAATAAAGTCATTCAAGAATCTGTCTTGAATGTTTCTGTAATTACAGGTTGTTCTATCAGTATAAAACGGCTATATGTTTTAATAGCATTTAATAATAGTTTGCCTAGTACAGCTTACTTCTTTTGTAGCTAAAATAGTGTCATGAGGACAGTCTCAGATGAATTAGGATTATCCACAGTTTCATGTTGGTAACTTAGCATGAGTGGATATTATTCGCTAAAACTAGCCTAAAGTATACTGTATAAAACGTCCAGCAGTATGCTTTATTTGTTGAATTCATCAGAAGAAACTTTATTCTGTTGGAAATAATTCTTTTCAATTCTGCTATAAATTTTTAAAACTTGTATCTGACCTCTTTCGCCTTTGCCTCTTACCATCTCTTCCATTAATGCAGCCAATTGTAGCCGTTCCTTCATTTATTTGTGCTGATGCATTCAGTAAGTTCCTGCCTTTTTGTACTGGGTTCGCTGCTGGATGCATGATCTGGATGGTTGTTGCAGAAGTGCTTCCTGATGCATTCAAGGTATGTATATTTAGGGTTTGTTTGGATTGAGAAATTTTTTTTCTGTTGGATTGAAGAAAACATTTTCTCAAAGTAAAAAGCATGCTGTTAATTTTTCTCAAAATTTGGATCCTCTGTTCCCATCACCTTGCACGTGACTTTAATCAATTAAAGTTGATTTTAATGACTAAAATTTGTTATATTTTAATAGTTTACAAATGGTTAAGTAAGCCGTAACATCTTTAATTTGAACCTTCAAATTTAAAAGTAAACAGTAGAAGTACTTTTGGGTTGCGAGACTAAGCCTCCATTTGGAAATGATTTGCCCATTTGTGTGATCACAAGGCACAATCATTGTTTATGCTTTATTAAAACTCCTTCTGTGAATGTGCTTTTTTTCAAGTCAAAGGTGCTCCAATGTATTTCCCCAGGTCATAGCAATCTTCAAATACCAAACTAAAGGATTGGTTCTCTTCCAATTAGTAATGTTTGACTTGGAATATGGAAACAATATAGTCATTTGGAAGAGGGATGGCAATGTCTTTATTCTTTTATCACCTGATTAATTCCATGGATTTGGGACTCCAGCTCTTTGGCAACACCTATTTAGAGTATGATGTTTTCAGATATATAACATCATTCCCCATACTTTGGTATACAGGAAGCCTCTGCTTCTCAAGTTGCATCGGCTGCAACACTTTCAGTAGCATCTATGGAAGCTCTAAGCACCCTTTTTCAGAATTTCTACCGTGACTACAGGTGAGTGTATATTATTTTTATTCAGCTATGTAGTATTTGGTTAGGAAATGCTGGTTGCTGCTGGCTAGATGGCCAAAATTTTATTGTAACGAGTTGGCATTACTATTGACTCTTGGATGGATGAGTACCCTCTAATCCATATAACTAGCCTTGAATCTAGTTGAATTTAGTCAAGTTTTGGCAGTCTTTAGTCAACTCACTTTGTTATCTTAATTTTTCTTGTTACAGCTCTCAGGATGCTTCTGGCTTCTTTGTTTCATTACTTTTTGGGCTTGGCCCATTACTTGGTGGTATTATTCTGGTTGTATTTGCTCTTGCACTTCGTCTTCCGCATGCTCTCCTGATGGGCATAGCATGTGGTATTGCCTTTGTTCTTGGTGCCTGGCGACCAGTGCAGCTTATTTTGTCTTCAAAGTTAGGATTTTTTCCTGTTGTGTTACTCCTTGCAATGGGTGCTGCTTTCATCCATGTTTCCAGCTCTGGTGTACTGAAGGTGGCAGCACGCAAGAAAACCTCGGCCACTGACTTGCCTACTCTTATAGGCTTCCCAGTGAGTGTTCAAACCCTTCAATCATTCATATTATGCGGTGCTGTTGCTCTACATGCTTTGGCTGAAGGACTTGCACTGGGAGTAGCTGCACCAAAAGCTTATGGATTTGGTCGTCACATCGTCCTTCCAGTCTCTCTACATGGTCTCCCTCGAGGTGCTGCTGTTGCTAGCTGCATCTATGGTTCTACTGATAGTTGGCATGGTTCTCTTGCAACAGCTGCCATAATTGGATTTATGGGTCCTATAGCAGCAATTGGATCTATTCTTGCTGGGATTGATTACAGTGGCCTTGATCACATAATGGTCCTGGCTTCTGGTGGAATAATTCTAAGTTTTGGAAATGTATTTAATAGAGCACTTAGCTTGGACAAGAAAAAGAGCACATGTGGCCTCGTTATGGGAATTGGGTTTGCTACCTTATGCCTAATGTTCACTAAATTAGTTTGCTTAAACACACCTTACTGCAATTCTGCACCAGAGGCTGTCAGATAAACGATTGTGCTCCATTTCCTGCGTCGTCTATATTTTGTGCTTACAACTGTAGTACATATTTTTATAGTTTGATCTCCCAATGCATATTGCATAATTTGAAGAGTTGGGAGAAATTGTAAAAAGTTGTTGATTCTTTTGGACTTGAAAGAATTAAGTTATATCCCCTTTTATAAATCCAGAATGAAAGCGAGAATTGATTTTTTGGAGGGTAGGAAGAAATGTCCAAAAGAGTCTCCTATCCAATGAAAAAAAATGGTACAGTTGCCGATTGGTGGCTATAGTCCACTGGCTACTTACTAGCTTGCTTTAAAATTAAAATACGTCCACATCAGTACAAGTCCCACAAGCATGTGATGTTAGTTTGAAAAAAGCTAGTAACCTTACGTAAAGGAAAATTATTCAATTTATAATATGATCATGTAATGTAACAGTATCCCATCACACCTTAAATTCTACGTTTTTTTTTCTTCTGTTCTTGAAATCATCCCTCCTATTTCACATTTTTCTACCATCTTTCTGATTGTAGACAACTGAAAGACCAGATGTCCATGGCTGAACCTCGAAAAATGTATAGCTATCAAGGCCGAATTTTGTGCATGGCCTCAAGAATGTAAGGAATGGTAGAAAGAGCAGATAATATTTTTCTGTGGAGAATGTTTTTTAAGCATTTATGGTGACAGTGGTAGAATTTAATTTGAAGATGAGAAATGAAATAGTTCTCTGAGGCTCAGATGCCACGTCTTTATGATTCATTCCTAAAGCCGAACAAGTAAATGGCAGATATTTAAGAGCATTCCAAAGGAAGAAGAACTAACTAGAGAGGAAAAAGAAAAGAAAAGAAAAAAACAAAATCAAAGTCACTATTTGGGTTGAGGAACAGAAACAGACTGAGAGCCGGTGAGCCTTGCCAACATGACAAAAGTCATCCCTCCAACAACGTTGTTGGCCAGTCTGAGAGCCAACACAGAGGACTTGAACACAAAAGGAGGGACCCACTTCTCCAACAAAAACTCCACCCCATTCAGACACTGGTACCTCACATTGCTGCTCACACCCATGTGCGCCGCCCAAGTCAGGGCGTTCAGAACCGTAGGCGGAGCCTTGTTCGGCGACTCGAACGTGGGGTCGACCCTCTTCCTCATCGCGATCAGCCCGTTCGAAATGGCAGTCCCAACAAGGCCAGCAACCAGCCCCACCAGCGCAAACACCCCTCCCTTGTACACCAGAGTTCCACACCGCTCCACTATTCCGTAGGGACCCGGTTCGAACATGTGGCTGCTGGGACACCTCGCGAACAAAGAAGGGAGGGTGGAGCAGGAGGAGGAGGAGGAGGACAAGGTGGGTGCCAAGAGATACATCAGAATGAAATTCAGAATGGACCCCACAACCAGAGTCGAGAACACGAAGTCCAGTTCGTTGAGCCCGAAGTTGGGGCGTGTGGCCATGTCGCCCACAACCGCCGCACTCACACCCACCAATTCCTCCATCAAAACCTTGAAAAGGAATTGTGGGTCCGCCGCCACCCTCGATCTCCATCCGTTTAAAAACATACCCAGAACTCCGAATCCGACGCTGTCTCCGTCCGAGTCTCCGCCTCCTCCCCCACCGCCTCCTCCCCCCGCCCCGCTGCCTATGTCGCCGCCGGAGAAGGCAAAGTGGAGTCTTTGGATGCGGGGGTGGCGCGGAGACGGGAAGGAATGTGTGGAGTGGTAATGGTAATGGTAATGGTAGCGCTGATGAGAAGAGAGAGGAGAGAAACGGAAGTGGGCCATGGCTTGTGCCGCCATTGCCATTTTGATTTGAAGTTGTGCGTGTGTGTAAGAAGTGAGATTGAAAAAAGAAAGAAGGAGAAGGGGGAAGAAGATAAAAATGGGTGGCAAAATAAGTGGTGGAGGGATGTGCGAGAAAATATGAAGAGTTTGGGAAGAATATAAAACGTTGGAAAGAAACAAAAGAAGAGGAATGAATTTAATGGTTTTGACAGGGAAAGGAGTGTGTTTGATTGTGAGTTGCCACGTGGACAGCCAAATATCGGATTCAGCTCCACCTCACTCTGTTAATTCATTCATATCCAAGCTTCGTGCACTCATTCTATTAGAGCCATCGTGAATAGTAAATTTTATTTTGAGATTTTGTATAATTTGTTCGGTGGATTCACGTTGTTTAGGAAAAAAAAATCTAGTTTAAATATTGAAATATAAAATTTAAAAAATAACTTTTTATTATTATTTTGTAGGTGTTAAATTGTTAGAATTTTCTGATCAAGATCTCACTTCATATTTCATCTTCCAGTATTCACTTAACATATAATATCTTCTTCATCCATTATACCCATTCCCTCAATTTGTCAGTTGAAAACTTGGTAAAAAAAAAAGTTGTTATTTTCCGTTCATTCACTGCATGTTTTTCTTTTATTATTTGAAATAGATCCAACATTAAATACAGATAAATTTTTCACAAATTTGAGATAGATTGTTCTATTTTTAAAAAATATTTATATATTAAAATTAGAATACAAATAATTAAAAACATTATTTTTTATATTATATTATTAAAATATATAAATATATTATAATATTATAATTTAAATTATAAATATTAATTAATTAAATTTAAATTATTAATTAAATTAAGTATTTTTAATATATAATTTAATTTATTTAATGAAAATATTAATTAATAAATAAAAACTTAAAAAATATATTTTTAAAAAAATTATATAAAAAAAATATTGATAAATTAACCGTTAATCCGTCTTTTTTATTCTGAATATTAAGAACCAGCTCATCCACCTCATTTTCGGCTGATAGAGACAAAAGTAAATGGGACTGCATCCCTACTTTTATCAAATAAGAAGCCCACAACAAGGGATTGATTACGGAAACTTTCTTAAACGTAGAAGATTACAGAAAAAGCATCTATTTGGTGTGTTAAATTCCAAAAAGGGATTGATTCCCGTTTTCAACTGGAGATACTTCTTCATAATGAAGGAAAAAGAAAAACTAATAATTTACAACAATACACTCGAAGATTGGTACTCGCAGCATAACATCAATGTAATTATTCTAAGATGGAAATTTTCACCTATAAAATGGTTCGGCCGTTGGCAATTAAACCAGTTTATGTGAGGATACACTTCGTTTTAGTTCCGAGTTTGACGGGAAAAATACAAGTAGATCGGGCGGGTTTTCCGCTTTAAAAAGTGAGAGCGGGGATGGGTAATACGATCCTCACGCTCGATTCAGACTTCTGTTCACGCCAAATTTATATTTAAATTTAAATTTTAAAATATTAATATTTTAAAAGTATTTTCTTTTCTTTTTCTATTACATATAAGGTCATTTTTTTATATTTCCCAACTTTTATTTTTCTTCTACCTATTTTTTAATTTTTTTTGTCTTTTTTAATCTTTTATATCAATTAATTTATTACATTATTATCTCTTTTACCTTTCAGTTTTTCACATTTCCTTAATCTCTCCCAATAATTTTTTTTTCAATCTTTTCAATCAATTTGATGAACATAAAGTTAATTTTTTTAATCTTTATCTTTTTCTAAATATTTTACATAAATCTTAGTAATAACTAATATTATTTTATTTATAATTTATATTTATTAGAATTTATTATGTCATTTTTTTATCTTATTATTCTTATTTATTATATATCAAATTTTATCTTAATAAAATAATTGTATTTTAAAGGATTAAAGTAATTGATAATTTAAACTTTTATTACTTTGAATTAATTGAATAATAATTAATTTATTAAATATTTCCTTATAAACTAAATATTTCATATAAGACAATTTAAAAATGAATTAACTTATATATATATATAATCAAATGTTTGAATATAATATTATAATAATATATTATAAGTATTCATTGAATACAATATTATAATAATAATAATAATATTATAAATAAAAAATGATTAAATATTTCTTTTACATACATATTTTAATATAAATATAATAAATTAAAATATATATTCAATTAATAATAATTATAAATTATAAAATTATAAATATTTATTTATATATAAAAAATAGATAGTAAAATTAATTTATTATAAATATAATTATTTTTTAAAAATAATATAGATCGGAGACGGAGAACCTGAAACACAACAACAACGGGGATGAGTACTTGATTTCTAACCCAATTTCTAACCAGGCGGGGATAGGGAAACAAAACCCGGCCCCGCCCCCATTGCCATGCCTGTGGTCAAATGAAATAATTCGAATGGGTGAAGACTTGTGGTTATTCCTTAGTTCATGTGATTGTCAGATTCTGAATTTGAACCCAGAACAAAAACAAATAGAAAGAACAATCCCATATATTTCGATTGGATATGACGTAAGTCTAAAACAGTCGCTAAACAAATATAATATAATATTATATTCTTTATAAACAAATACCAGTGTTTTCCCCTCAACGATACATGGTCTGATATCTGTGACATGACTTGACATGTATCGTTCGACTGTAACGCAGAGAATAGAATACAAATGCTTGAGACAAACAACTATAAAGAATTCAGCCTATGCAAACTAATCTTTGAATACCAATGAGACTTTGACATGTCATGTCACATGCCCACAAAACTTGATCCACTTCCAGACCTAAAACTTCACCCCATCACATGTATATTCCATGCTTCTCACAAGAATAAATCCAATAATAAATGTATGAAGTGTACACGAAAAAAGACTCATTTGAACACGCCTATTCTAAATACCCAATTATATTATCTTCTTTTTATCATTCTTTTTTTCTTCTAAAAACCTTTCTAGCTTTGACTTCCTGTTGTTTAAGAAGAAAAATGTAGGATAAAGGATGTAAAAACCACCAGCGATAATTGTTAGCCTATTGTTTCATAGCTGCTTTGTTTGAGATGGACTGGTAAACCATAAAACCCATCTACATGTAACGAGGAAACCTTTCTTTCATCGACCAGTTTTAGCCCGTTTCATTCCACTGGAATTGAATGGAGATACACTTCCACTTGGTCCAGGACTCTCTTCTCTGAAATTTGAATTCAGCATCGCCAATTCACGTAACTGCTGCCTCTTGATATAGTCCTCAGACTCATCCTGCATATCAATGTTGGCAACCAAAAGAAAGTAAATATAAAATTTTTCACAACCAAGATTAATCAACAAAGTGGTTACCGTGGAGGTTTCCATGTTTCTGACTTCAGACAATAAGATGGTCGTGTCAGGGAAGGTATTGAACGGTTTAAATCCTCACGTTTTTTACATGAATTTTGGAGGTTACAAGGAGTAGCTTTTGTGTTGAATGTGAGTTCACACAAGTATACGCATGTTCCTAAAACTAAATCTGCTAGCTTGAAGTGATTCTAACAGAATATTTCGGGAAAAAGCCAAAGGTAAACCATCTGGACTCAACCAAATTCTAATAAGTCAACTTTGACTCCTTTGAAGGTCAAGGAAAACTTTAGAGACTAAAAAGAAAATTGGAAGAAAACCTTGGATTACAACAAAAGAGTGGTTTACCTAGTCCATTAATTGTCATCCAGTCACTTAAAATCTAGTCTAGAAACTTATGCAGATCACTTCAAAGGTATTAATTATTCACAAAATTAAAAGCAGTATAAATAAGTTGTTCCTTTACATTTTTACTTCGGAATTTTAAAGCTTTTAAATGTGTGAACACTTATTGGGATCAGTATTTTAATACTGGCCTGAGATAAAAGTGAAGCAGAATAGTCAGCTCATCCAACATAATACAGAACAGATGATTAAGACACAATGTGAAGGAACTTACCACAGGTTTGAGCAATTCTTCTATAATTTCCTGAGCCTGTCGGAGCCTTATGTCAACAATATTAGCAGGTAAATCAGCCTCAATCAAGATATGGAGTGGCTCATTGAGATGCTCATAACCTGGTCTTCCTCTTAATTTTTCTTCCTTAAGGATTCAAGAGATAATAAACTCAATCATTACACAAGAATAATGCATAGATCAATAAAAATAAGCATCATATATATATTTACTTCACGTTTTGCAATATTAAACGTGGGAAATCATACCAAGATCTTCATTACCTTGTCTGGATCTTTTATTGAACCCTTTCCTCTAATATACACCCGACAACCTGTAGAAGCTTCCACCCTTTTCAGAGAATTGCCCCTGGGTCCCAGAAGCCTTCCAACAAAATTGAACTAATGCCAAAAAAGAGAAAAGATAAATTTAAACAGTCTGATAGAATTATTAATTAGTCTTTACTAAATTGGAATTGATATATGAGAGCTTACATTGGGATATGTATCAACTGGAATTTCCAAGCGCAAAATCCTCTTAACTGTATATGAACTAGGACTTGCTGGTGCAACTTGCCAGTCCATTGTCATTCCAGGAGTTCCACGTAACCTCTGTTTAGCAGGGGGAAAGGAATAATAAGGTTATATATATGTATAAAAGCTAAATAGGGCAGGAAAGTAACATGGTGAAGATTAGAACTAGGGATAAAGCCTTTTTGTCATTTGAAAAAAATAAAACCAGACAAGAATTAGCATTCTCAATCCGGTAACCAACAAATAAGAAAAGTTTAGAAGCTAGATAAGAAAAAAAACTAGGCAAACAACTTAAATGGCAACTTGTAACTAGGAAAATAAGCAGTTATAAATGTGTCTCCTGTAACTACTGTATAGCATAGTTACTGGTCTAACATAGATTGGTGTAGCAGCTAGTTTTGAAAACACTATAGTGGATCAATGAGCACTGTTTTTTAACTATTTTATACTATAAACTAAACAATTTATACTACAATTATAAATACTCAAAAATAAAATAAAATAACCAAAATTCAATAAATTCATGATAAACAAGCCACAGTGCACACACACAATCACTGCCTGGGAGCAATAAGAACATGAGGATGATGGTGAATAATAGAAAAGCACAACAAATTAGATTAAATTAGTATAATGCAAACTGGGAAGTCTACATGTAGAGGAAAGAATAGAACACAGTTGCACAGGTATGTAAAGTAAGAAGGAGAAAAGGTCAAAATAGAAGTAACTTTTTCACGGAATGTTCAAGGAAGAACAGTTTCAAGTCCTACTATGCTTATGAAGCAAAGACTGCATTAGATAATGAAGGAGAAAACACAACTTTACCCAAATGGGTTTTTGAAGCCTCTATTATGGTACTAACCACTATGTTGGCCATTATTTGAATCTCATAGAAGCCTAGGGCTACTCCAGCGCTCCTAAAGTACACTATTTGACTTCTGCACTAAAGTATTACCACATTGGAAAGTTGAATGGCAAGGCCAACGTCACCATACCACACTGTTCTGAGTTGGATCACAAAAAATATCAGAGTAGGAAGCGCATTATTTCGTTTTTCTGAGTTAAGCCTTAAGACCACTTTCAAACATATTTAAACTCCAGGTATGCAATCAGATTAATTTACAAGGTCATACACTAAATTTCAGTAGTCACAGCCATTAAGAAAGTTAGTCAACATCATTAAATTTGTATGTAATTGTAATATTTTTCCAAGAGTACCCTGAAATAAATAATGTGTAGAGAAAGAATAATCTATTGAAGTTTTAATTTTGAAAACTAAATTCTTGATTCTCCAATTCATATGCGAGAGAAAGATAATTCATAGCATTTATTATTTATGAAAGGAGATAATTAGGGGTATTTTAGTAAAAAAAGTAAATAATGCAAGGGACGAATAGAAAAGAGTCTTATAAGAAAGAATAAAGAAATTTCAAAACAATGTCTTTTAATTAGGGACAAAAGGAGTAACATAGAGTCTATGGTCCCACATCATTTGGGGTTTGTTGGGAGGAAACTTCTCTATAAACACTTTCAGAGAGAGAGAAAAATAAGAAGGAAAAATTAAATCAGTTTCTGCATAAGGTAAAATTAGCTTATGTGTGAATTCAAAATCAGATTTTACAGAAGTTAATAAGAAATAATTTTGACAAATTAACTTGCACATAAGTTAATTTTAGGTTATGAAGAAACTAATTTTATTTTTCTTTCTTACAAAATCTTATGAAGAAATTTCTCCAACAACTCTTGGTATAGTCACTATGTAATCCCATCTCCATTATTTTCCACAGTCAACCATAAAAATACATTTTATGTACCGTCATTCATGATTATGGGGACACCCAAACATTCAATTTTCTCTCTTTTCGTTGGAACCCATGAGCCAACCCATCTCACCACTGATTCAAGCCGGATTGGGTTTTATTCTTTTAAATTTCTACTAATAATGGGTTAACAATGAGCATAACTCACTTAACCCACGGGTTAAATGGGTTCAAGTTGAGTTATGGTAGGTTGGCTCGCAACCCACCATTCATTTTAAATTTTAAAAATAATTATAATAATTAATAACTCTAATTGATGTTATCCTATCTCTCCACCTCTACTCTACGTCATCACTACAAGTCAAATCCTCACTCAAGCTTGTCATCAATTGTCCGTCGCACCACTGTGTTCGCTGCTGCACTTAGGTCGCTTGTCATTCGTTCATCGCACACACTGTCACCGTGTTCGTTGTGTTTGTTGCGCCACTACACCACAGCATTTGTCGTACCAAAGCATTTTAGTCGCGTCACAGCATTTGCCGCATCACTGTGTTTCAGTCGCGTCACTAGCGTTTGTCGTGTTTCAATCATGTCACAACATTTGTCATGTCATCACGCTACTGCATTCCAGTCCCGTAATTTAGTCGTGCTTATTAGAAAAAAAAAATTTAAAAATAAAAAATAAATATGGGTTAGTAAGCCAATCCACCAAACCCGGACCACCAACTCATAGTGGGTTGAACCAGGTTGTGAAATTTATGACTCGCCATAAAATGAGTCGGGTTGAGCTCGTCTATTTTCAGGTCAGCCTGTGATGAGCCAACCCAGACATCCCTTGTACTTAGCTCACATATAGCTAACATCTTCCGCTTTTACCAAAACAGGCTTTACTTTATTTGCATTGTCTTGTTTGACAAAACTTTTGTTAAAGCACAATAATAATATGTCATGAGTTCAATAAACTTTACCTCATAATCGAGGCTATTGGGCTAAGAGTAAATGACAAAATCTCAGCATTTCCAAATATACGAATTCAACAAGCATATGTGAGCATATATATAAGTCTTTTACTAGCCATGTACTATCTAAAGTAGCCAAAGAAAAATTCAAATCAACATGAACAGATGATAGTCAAACTACGACAAGCATAAATTGAGGATCAAAGTTTGAATGTAAAGATAAACAATTCGAAAGCAGTCACCTCTTGCTGAAGACTATTCCATCCACCCAACCCAGTTCCAGTTGACATGAGGTTTGAAGAAGCCATTGGACTAGGGCTTCTATGCCGCAGTCTATCAAAGTCACCAAAACCTTGATTGGACAGCAATCCAGAAACTCTTAATATTTCTGCACATAGAGAATCGTTGTAATGAGAAAGAAACCTAAATGTACTACTGAATATCATACTTACTGAATCAAAAGAACCATGATAAAGCAATCAATAAAAAAAATATTTGTAATTCGAAAAAAATAGGATGAAAGAACAGATACTGTGAAATGAACTATATCATACTATTTATTGACAGGAGGACAGCATCATTCATCAGTAATAAACTAGACAAAGACTTAGCTTCTAAAAGCTTTATACTATTGGGCAAAGGCACATAAAGTCCAATATTGGGAGAAAGTGTATGGATATACATGGTCAGAGTTTCTCTTAACAAGATCGACTGCAGTCAAATTTTCCCATGTTTTAAAGGTACCAAGGCAATAGAGATGTGGGTAATAATAGTTAAAGACCAATTTCATCCATAAGGCTTTGTGAGGAATTTTTTTATGTGGATGAGAAAAAGAGAGGGGATGGTGGAGTTACTTTCCCTAGTCTCGATGTTAGTAAGGAAATAAGGAACACTACTAGTACACTACCCCTAGTATGGGAGTTGAAATTGAAGTCGAGGGCTTAAGAGCCTCAGCTTAAATGACACCAAGTCCCTCCCCTGGGAACTGCTTGATCACAGGATTGAACCCCACAAAGGCCTATTGTCGTCTGCCCACCCTCCCTGCACGAATTCTTAGATCTCTTTAGAGGGTCAAAGAAGAAGATAAAAAGTTAAAGTACAAGAAATGAGAAATGCTTCCCCTTGTTAGTTAAAAACTTAAATAAATTGTTCCCCTGCTTGCCCGAATTTGAGAGGGACAGGGAAGTGGTAGGGAACACATCTCTACCTCCTCTTCCCTCCATATCTTCCAAATAAGGGTTTCAAATTTCCAACTTAATAATTCAAATATATTTACCTCTCATCCAGTCCAAGGATATGAAAGATATATATCCAACTTCACATTTCAGATACCACGCCAAATACTTGTATACAAAATTTTAAATTTCAAAGCAGAACCTTATAAACAAAGTCCATTGGAAGGATCTTCTCCTAAACCCATTAATATACACGATTCAGATCCCCAACCTCATAATCGGAGAGTAAGTTTAACAGCATCATTGTTTGCATTGCACACTTTACTTTACATTGAAGCTCTACAAAGTGAGAAGGGCGAAAGACAGAACCTTGAGGGGCAATTCGGGATTTAAATTTGTAACACAGAGACAGATAGAGAATAAAAGTTGGAAGTGAAGTGAGAAGAAATGGGTGATCTGTAGATCTCGTGAAGAAAGAAAGGGAAAGGAAACCTTGATTCAAGAGACGAGTGCAAATGGGAAGGGCTTGCATGAAGGGACCAAGCTTCTGATGCTCTGCCAGCAACTCCGTAAGATACTGACTGAAAAATCAAAAGCAAAAAGAGAAGCAATTGAGTTGGATTGATTGACATGAGCCCTAGATGAAGCAATCTAGTTGAAGTGTTGAAGTTGAATAAGAATACCTGTCAACTTCTGGGTTGGTTCGAATCTGAGGAGAAGCAGCTCTGACCGGAGAGAAGTTGGAATTGTAGAGACCCGACATGGCTAAACCTAAACCTAAACCTTGGATTTTGGCAGAGAGAGCGCCGTAGGTTTAGTTTAGTGTCGTGAAACAACGCTTGCTGTTGCTGGATGGACAACTTTCTCAATTTCACACCCTACAAATCATTATTTTATTTTTTTTATTTTTTATTGCTTACTACTTGTTTGTTTGTCCCCAAGCTGCGTTGTACTGCAAAGAATAAGAGGAAGAGAAAATGAGGAAAAAAAGACTTTGATAAAATAAATGAGAGAGAGATAGTTTTGGTGCAGAAAAAAAAAAGAAAAAAAAAAAGATTACGACAGTTGGAGAGGTAAGTTAAGGTGAAGAAGAAGATTTGACCGAACGGGTAGGGGAAGAAGAAAGAAAAAGACAGAATTTTTAATTTTAATAATTTGTATGGTGTGAGTGTAGTGAAGGAGGTAGAGACACGCGTTGGACATGCATGAATTAAGCAAAGGTTTTTGTTTTGTTTGGCTCTGTCTGGTGGTAAAAAAAAGAAAGCAAGTGGTAACTGATGATTGAGGAGGAAAAGGGATGTGCCTTGAAGTTAAGAGTTAAATAAGAGTTGAGTGAAAGTAATAAATAAATAAAAAATCAGAAAGAAACCAAAACAATTATGATGTTTGCCCGTGCCTCTTAGCTGGACCCACAATCCCTCTTCCATTTATGTGTTTTATGTTAGTACCTTCATAAAGAGCATACAAATTATTAATGATAAAATAAGAGACTTTTTTTTATATAAATAATATTATTTTTAAAAACAATTTTTCAAAATAGTATATATATGGAACATTAAGGGTTTTACGGGGTTTAATTTCGTTCAAGCGATATAATTCTCGCTCAAGTGAGAAGTTATCTATATCAAGCGAGAAACTCTTCGCTTGAGTGAGGAGACATAAAACTAATGGGTAATCTCGAGTATTTTTTCACTCAAGTGATGGATAATTTCGCTCGAGAGCGAGAACTGATTGAAATATATGGTGACCCAAGTTATATTATGTGGCTAACTACATTGGACATTTAGTCTGTGGTCAATTCTCACTCAAACGATGAATAATTTCGTTCGAGCAAGAAGTGATTGGCTAAGTTAACGTCTGTGGTCAATTCTCGCTCAAGCGAGAAATTCATCGCTTAAACGAGGAAACTTATAATCGATTATAATTTAAACTAATCGATCATAATTTTAAAATATTCGAATATTTAAAATTATGATCAATTATTTCTCTCTTGCTCAGCGAGAAATTCATTGCTTGAGCGATGAAACCTGCAACTATTTATAATTGATTATAAGCTAAACTAATCGATTATAATTTTAAAATAATCGAATCTTATATCTTCACTAGTCAACTTAAAGCTTTTTACAATAATTGTTTCATAAAACATTCAAAGGTTTATCTAATTATTTTCGTATTCAAAAATTTGTCCTTGATAATTTTAAGTTATACACTCCCTGGACTGCAAATTGCAACCTTGTCAGCATATCTTCGATTCAACCATGAACAAGATTGAACAGCAAAAGGACTAAAGTGAAGAATATTAACAATTCATGCAACAAACCTGTATTCCTATTATGATTTGTTACCAATATAATTATCCTTATTGTAAGAACAGATGAGCCCATGAGTTACTACATTGTAGGTAATCCCCACTCTACAAAGAAGAAATTTTATTAATTGAAAAACTCCTAAGTTTCACACATTGGGGCATTTCTTAACTAACACAATCTAATGATACGAAGTAATGCACGTGCAACATTGGGGCATGTTCTTCTACTATGACCAGGGGTATGACAATATGAACATTTTTTAATCCTACTTTGATTTTTTGTAATATCCATCTCAGTTCTTATACGGCTTGATTTTGGTCGGCCCTTTGAAGTTCTTTTCATTTCTGGATTTGCACACAAAGTAGATCTTGTGTATGTTGGGCAATATTCTTCATTTCGCAACCACCCAAATTGTGTTTCGTATACCTTTGAAACTTGTTGTAAGGTATACACTGGATGAATGTGGTTGTTGAAGTCATGGTGTGCATGCTTGCATGCAGCAAGAACATGTGAACAAGGCATGTGAAATTTCTGAAATTTCCCACAGTCACACCATAACTCATCAAGGCGAACGGCAAACTTCCCTGCTAATCGAACTTCACGCGGGTTTTGTATTTCTTCTACTACAAATTTTGTGGTAGATCTGTCAAAAGTTATGACCCTATGCGTGTTTGACTGTGTTTGTTCTTCCTCTAAATTTGTGACCAAAATTTCACAGTATACATAACCAACATTGATCATGGCATCTATATGCCTCCCTCTTTTAATAAAAAATTTGTTGCAGCGGGTGCACGTTGCGTTGACCATAGAGCAAATAGGTAGATTTCTTGTTTTTTTCAAAACAAAGTTAATAGACTCTGCTATGTTGGTCGTTATGTGGTCCCAACGTCGTCCATTGTCTCATGCAAGTGCCCATTTTTTTCTAGGTATCTCATCCAACCAATTAGCTGCTTGTATGTCACATTGCCTCAAGATATTGTAATAATAGTAGAATCGTGGTTCAATCATCCCATATGCTACAACAATATTAAAAAAACATAATTAATATAAATATTTATTAGCAACAGTTAAATAATGAATAAATTGTAACAAATTTGAAGCAAAAGAATTACCCATATTTACAACATCTTTCCTTAGTGCGGTGTTTTTGAAACGTCTTATAAAATTCTATGCAATGTGTCTAATGCAGTAGACATGCACTGAATTATTTTCTGTCCATCCACTTCCATTTCTCATGTATGCACTTCTAATAGATTCATGTCGGTCTGATATGAGGCATAATCCTTGCTGGGGTGTGACATATCTTTGGAGGTTTCTTAAGAAAAAAAACCATGCATCACTTGTTTCACCTTCAACCACTACAAACTCAATGGGGAGGATATTGTTGCAGTCATCTTGTGCTACTACAACCAACAAGGTACCTCTATATTTTCCGTACAGAAAAGTTCCATCCACTTGAACAATGGACTTGCAGTGAACAAATCCATCTATGCATGGTCTAAACGTCCAAAACACACGCTTAAAAATATTTGAATTTTGTTGAAGGATCTCACCTTGGTAAGTTGGTTGTGACTGTAGTTTATAGATGAATCCAGGAACAAATTGTTGCATGGCTTATAACAAATAAGGCAATTTCTTATACGAATCCTCCCAATTGTCGTAAATGGTCTCCACTGCCTTTTGTTTGGCCAATCAGGCCTTCCTGTATGTTATAGTGTAACCCGTTGTTAATTGTATGTGGGCTATGATTGTGGAGATTGGTGTTGACGAATCAACATCAATTATTTGACCAATTATTTGGGAAACAATTTTATATCCCAACTTGTTGTGGTCTTGGCTGATTAATGGCGAAACGCACATATGGTGCCCTTCAAGCTTCATAATCTCCCAATATTGCTCTCTTGTGCGCAATATTGCTCGACATCTCCAATTGCATTGGTTATCAACACATTCAACAACATATCTACTTTGGTTTTAAATTTTCACCTTGTATATGCAGTGATTGACAATGTGAAAGCGGTTGATGACATCTTGAACTTGTTCTTTTGTTATGAAATATTGTCCAAGAAATAGAGTTCCTATCGGAGAAATAAAAGACTCTCTGTCCAACGCATGACCATACTCTGGGTCTTGTTGTTGAATGTGACTTTCAAAGTTAAGAAAATGTTGTGGTGGGTTGTATGGTTCCATGAAGTTTGGTGCATGTGTAAGGATATGTGGTTGTTCATCCTCTGAATCATCTTGGTGTTGGCTGAGAATTTCATCTTCGTCTTCATCCTCACTAAAAGGATCAACGACTTCAATTGGGAGGCTAACAATTTTGTTCTCTTGTGTGGGTAGTTCTTCGTTGATGTTGGTGGAAGACCCAGTTAGAAGTTGGGTAAAAGAGATGTAGTCATTATGTGTGGGTATTTCTGGGTTTGTGTTTGGGAAAGCTTGGTAAGGTGAGAGTGAGATTTCAGGTGAGTGTGTGTTGGGGTATGAAGAAGAAGAAGTTTTAAATGTAATAAAAATTTCAATACCATATAGACTTGAGTTTGAATCATGAACATCGAACATGGCCTCCACGTCGTCATCATCTTTCAACTCAACAACAACGAAGTTGTTGATCCCAACTCCGGGTCTAGTTGGACAGCAAAAATCGATGGTTGCTACATTTTCGTGAGGTTCTTTCTCTAATTTCCTGTGGATCAACTTCTCTAACCTTTGTAGAGAAATTTCTCTCTTTAAAGGAACAAGTTTTGTAGTCCCAGTATTGAATGTAACTCCCTCCATGGGACATGGGTTCATGGAACCATCATAGGGGACAATAGTAGACATTACACCCATTTTAGGAGTGTGGAACAAAAAGAAGACTAAAGGTAAGAAGAAGAAAGAATGCAAAGAGCTTTAGAGATTTAGGAGTGTGCAATGTGAGAACTTCAAAGAATGAAAGTGGTCTATTTATAATGAAGTCCAATGGTTTGAATCCAAGACTCCCTCACATGGCTTCTGACGCACACAAAACCCAAGCAAAGTGAGTGGGTCAGCATCTCTTTAAATGTGTTTGGATTCTTCTGCGTTTGTCTAACCCAATGCAGGGAATTCAAGATTGGAATCCTGACTTGGGTGGGTGACTCAACATTGGATTCCTGACTTGTGTGCATCAGAAAGACATGGGAATCCTGACTTGAGTGGGTGACTTAGCATTGGATTTCTGACTTGTGTGCGTTAGAAATTATATTAGGAGGTGCTATTTTGGGAAATATTTTTTTAAAAATTATTAATTATGTAAAAAATAGCTGCAGGTTTCCTCGCTCAAGCGATAAATTTCTCGCTTGAGAGAGAGTTGACCACATGCTAAAGCTCCAACGCAGTTAGCCACATAATGCAACTTGAGTCACCACATATTTCAATCAGTTCTCGCTCGAGCGAAATTATACATCGCTTGAGCTAAAAAACACCCGAGATTACCCATTAGTTTTACTCAAGCGATGAATTTCTCGCTTGATCGAGAGAGAAATAATCGATCATAATTTTAAATATTCAAATATTTTAAAATTATGATTGATTAGTTTAAATTATAATCGATTATAAGTTTCCTCGCTCAAGCGATGAATTTCTTTCTTGAGCGATAATTGACCACGAGCGTTAAGTTAGCCAATCACTTCTCGCTCGAGCAAAATTACCCATCGCTTGAGCGAGAATTGACCCAATATTACCTATTAGTTTCAGATCTCCTAACTCAAGAGATGAATTTCTCGCTTGAGTGAGAGAGAAATAATTGATCATAATTTTAAATATTCGAATATTTCAAAATTATGATCGATTAGTTTAAACTATAATCTATTATAAATTTCCTCGCTCAAGCTATGGATTTCTCGCTTGAGCGACAATTGACCACAGGTGTTAAGTTAGCCAATCACTTCTCGCTTGAGCGAAATTATTCATCCTTGAGCGAGAATTGATCATAGGCTAAAGGTCCAACGCAGTTAGCCACATAATACAACTTGAGTCACCACATATTTCAATCAGTTATTGCTCGAGCGAAATTACCCATCACTTGAGAAAAAAATACCCAAGATTACCCATTAGTTTCACAAGTCTCCTCGCTCAAGCGAAGGGTTTCTCGCTTGAGCGAGAATTATATCACTTGACTGTAATTAAATCCCACAAAACCCTTAAATTTCAAGTCTCCTCGCTCAAGCGATGCATTTCTCGCTTGAGCGAGAGTACGATGAACGATAAAGAGTGCTAGTTGCATAAATAATATTACGGATGTGCTATTTTGGAAAATATTTTTAAAATAGTATTATTTATGAAAAAAAGTCTAAAATAAGAATCAAAGTTAAATAGTCTATTTATTTTTATCTCAAATTTAATGAAAAGAATTGAGATTAAATTTTACCTTAATTAAACAATTATATTTAAAGAATTAATAATTTTATTATTATTTTATATTAATTTAATTTATTAAATATTTTTTATAAATTATATTTATATTTATTAACATTTTAAAATCTTAATTTAAAAATAATTTATTTAAATTTAATAATATAATATTATAATATAAGAATAATATTATAAATATTATATGTTTATATAAAAATATTATAATATATAATAAATATATATATATATATATATATATTATTAAAAAATATAAAATTATAAATTTTTTATATATAAAAATAATATATAAAAAATAGTAAAATTATTTTATTATAAATATAATTATTGTTTTTAGAAATAATAAAGTATAATAATAGATGGGATGGAAAATTAGAAATCTAATAAAAATTGACGATAAAAACATAATTTTTAATTTAACCGAGAATAAAAAAAATGAGAACGAAAATAATTAAAAAAATCGTACTCTGACTCGTTGCCCAGGTAAAACTAGTATCATATTTTATTTCATATTATCTTGAAAGAAAAATCCTTTAATACTTATATATTATTAAGGTTGAAATATATTTTTAGTTTGGGATAAAATAATATATTTTGATTTTAATTTTTATTTAAATTTTATTTCAAGATTTTATTATTTTGTTTTTATCTAAAATTGAAAATTAATGTTATTTATTTTTATTATTGTATGACACTCATTAATTACTTCCTTACTATTTATTTATGTGTAAATCAAGTAAATATATAAAAAGAAATATTTTTTTAGTGTTATATATATATATGATTTTTTTTAAAATGAGGTATATAAAAATATATGTTATTTATTTATCATAAAATAATCCTTGGAAATCAAAATTAATGAATTCAAATTTTAGATCGATAAAAATTAAAGAAAAATATTTTCAATTAGTAGCATATAAATTCATACATTTTATAAGAAAAAAATAAAATTAGTTCATTTCACTAACATTGAAAACATGTTTATATTTATTATTAATAATAAGTTTATTTTTTATTAATACTGTGAATTGATAAGTTAAAGAGAAATTGTGGATTTGCTTCGATAATATGTTGTTATTGAAGATTGAAGGAGCGAATTTGCAATGAAATTGGTAGTTTGCTCATGTATGTGTGCTCATTTAAGAAAAAAGATTGTGCAAAGAAATAGAAGGAAAGGCAAGTGCAATATTCATCTTGCCTCTAAGATTTGATATTGTCTTATTCTCATGTGATATTCGACGTGCCTTAACACAACTCATGAGTTTGTTTCTCTTTATTACATGTAGCTACCACCCCAATTAACAGCACTACCTCATTACTACCTCTTTATTATACTTGTTTAGCATAGCTTGAATTTTATTAATATAATCATTTTCATTATAAATCTAAAGCAAAAAATAAGACTCATTAGAACAAGAAACACTTGTGGTAGAATATGGATAGGAAAAGGTGAGTCAGGCCCATTAGGAGAAGGGAGTGTTGGGCTGACTTGGAGGCCTTTTTATATTTGCAGTGATGTGAGTTAGTGACTGTGGCTATAATCACTGAAATTCTACAATTTAAATGATAACGTTTGCTATGACTCTCTGTTGAATAAGTGCTTATTAGGAATGGCTTCTTTGCTGGATATTCAGAGATTTCCTAGTTTTTTTTTTCCTTCAATTGATATTCTCTAAGATGTTTTGATGCAGAATGTTTGAAGTAATGCAATAGTCTATATTACCTTACCAATATTTTACGAGCAATATGTGTGAGTTTTGTCTTTCTTCTATTTATGAGATATGATCCCGTTCAAATTGTCTGCAACATCAACATTCCTTTTTTTTTTTTTTTCTTTTAACAAAAAAAGTCTTCAAGTAGAGATGTATTAATGAATTAGGTGGGGAGCTTTGAAAACAAATGAAATCTTTCACATTTGAAAAACGTATAATTTTATTTTAATTATATAAATTTTGCAGAGATGTAAAGATGGTGAAGTTTGGAAGAAGACAGAAATGAATGATTGAGTTAAAAACTGATATTTTGGCGTCGGTGGTGCTGTGCTGAGCTGTGGACTTCATTTCTTCTTCACTCATCTTATCTCATCCCATCCACGCCTCTTCTCTCCTTCCTTTCGTTCCTATAAATAATAATAATAAGAGTATTTGTGTAAACCTAAAAATCCTCAAAAGAAATCTAATATTTGTGGAAATTTATAACAAATAAATTGCGACTTTTTCAGAAAATAATATTCCTTTTCAGAACTTTAAGAAAGGGGCCTAATGTTTGGACATGCGTTGTCCTGACGGTTTCCAAGCTTAAAGTCATGGCAAATTAATTGGATTCGTTGGCCATGCGTTGTCCCGAATTTTACGACAATACAATGTCAATCTCAAAATCAAATTGACATTCTGATAGGTTCATTTGGTTGCAATTGTGGTTCATCACTATACTAAACATTTCACACTTCATCATCATTCAAAACTAGAAACCCAGTAACCCACCCCATACATCTGGTCAAACATTCCACACCATACGATTTTTGGGACGGGAAATCCTTCTTGTCCATCAATTATGTGCACGTAGTTTTACTGTCATCATCATTCATAGTATAAACCAATGATTAATTAGAGAAAAAAAGGTAAGATGTGGATGGCCTTTTGTTGCTTATGTATGTTAGTTGGGTAAGATGTTCTTTTTTTCTTTCTTTGTGGTTCTGTTGAAGAATACAGAGACGAAATCATTTCATGCAAAAGTACCAAGATTCATGGCCAGCACTCAACAGCATATCTTGATTTATCACCTCTTTAGTCACTTTGCTAACTTGTCTGAGTGAAAGCATCTTAGGTACGAATGCGGACAGTTACTACTCCGATATTCATATGACTAAAGTGTTTGATTCAACTTTCACTACCTACATTTGGCCACAAAGTCGTGTCTAATGTGCAAAATAACACAAGCTAATTGATAAGGCTTTTAATATGACTTGAATCCGAGGCTAAGTGTTGACACATATCCAAGCATGCAGCTAATCTAATTCTAAGCAGTTTACTTTCTTCATGAACAAGTGACTCAAGTTTTATGCTTCCATTCCCTTTTCTGTATCCTACCAACATTCTATACCAATGCAAAGCCAACAAAAACAGAAAGGAGGCAGAAGAAGCTCACATTGAATTTCCAAGAATGTTTTCTGCAGGAACATTAATAGGTATTTGTGTGCCAATAATTGATTCCAGTTTATCAAGTATCAAACAGGGGCAAAGAGGATTAGTAAAAATTATCCCAAAAGTAGGAGCTATACTTTTATTCCTTGTCGATGGAAGAACTGGATTCATCACAAATAGAATCACTTTGAGCTGCTACATACACATTCACACCACAATGAATCACAAAGGAAATGAACAGATTTACTTTACACAAAAATTCTATATTACCATTTACCACCCGTATAAACTAGCCAAGGGAAGAGAAGAGCCTAAGCAAACAACCACCAAAATGAGGTGTTTGGAAGAATTTCTGAATACATCAACGGAGCTTGCACATGAGTGGAACAGCAACTGAAGATCATGTGAAAAAACAATGTGTCAGGGTACATATTCATGCTCAAGGGTAGGCTGCGTTCGAGTAACCGTGGCAGCAGGCGCTTTTGTATCCCCAACAGTGGCTATATGAAGGGCTTCTCCTGCATCTGCAGCCCTTTCCATCTGTTGTATTTTCTTGGTTTGTTTGTACTTTAGCACCCACAAAACCAGCAAACACAGCAACACCAAAAACACAATTCCACCCAAGACAGACCCCACAATAACCCCAACCTTCTTGCTACTCTTGCTCTCCTTTGGAACAACTGGTGGTGGTGATGGTGGAGAAGGAGCAGGAGATACTGGTGGTGGCAATGATGGTGGCGGTGGTGGAAGAACAGAAGTCTCAGCGACGATAGATAAATGGCCTTGAGTGGAGGTAGAGCAAGTGTTGCCTCCTGTTACATTGCTGAAATTGGATGAACCCTGCAAATCAAACCAAACACATCTTACCACAGCACCCAGAGGAGGATCTCTGACATCCAGAAACTTGACCTTGATAGGCTCAGCAGAGGCATTAACATTGAGGGTCGGTAAATCAGTAGCTGACAAATTGGAGCCATTGTAAGCCAAGAGTCCTAGAACAGGAGCCAGGTAAGTGTAATTGGGCAAAGGGTAATACCTGTTGGACCAATTACCCAAATTTTGGTAAACCAAAACCAGTCTCTTCACATACGGTTTCTCAATGACCCCTATGGGAATCTCAAACTCGTTATAACTTGGAACAACCCCTCTTCTCCTCAAACTGCCACTCCGTAATCTCAATGCAGCAATCTTAACCCCAGTGAAATTGGAAGGAAGGTGAGATGTTGCATTGTATATGGTACCTGTTTTGGGTTTGACCAAAGCCCTGAAGGCATATTCTTGAAGAATTACGTCAAGGGACCTAGCTTCGCTGGACTGAGCCCTGATACGGGGAAAAGGAGAGCATAGCAGAAGAAGCAGATGCAGCAGGAGAAGATGAAGCCTCATGGAGAAAAATAAATAAAAAAACAACAATAATAATAATAAAGTTTTGAGCTGTTGGGAGTTTTATTGAGAAAGAACAAGAACAACGGGCAGAGAGGGAGGGTATAATATAAAGAACAATATTCTAAAGCAACTTTGAAGGTTTCTTCTTAGTTGTGTTGAATTGAACCGTTATTGGGAAAAGGCAAAGAGAAGGATGGGGAATCTGCTTCCAAGCTTTTGCATTTCATCCATTCCTAAAAAATCAGATGAGTTCCAAAAAGGGGAAGAAAATGAAAATGAAAATGAAAACGAAAATGAAAATGAAATTAAAGATGAAAGAATAGAAAAGAAAGCCCTAAATAAATCATTGAGCGAATTCAGAAACCATAATCTGCTGGTGGGATGGTCACATCCATCCAAACACGACCCAACCAGCTGCAGTGGACAGAAACACAGACACCATCCCAAGAATCTTCATCAGAGTCCCCCATTACAGCATTTGGGCTGAGATCAAGCTCGTCTCCAAAGAGAGAATGGAAGAAGAAGAAGAAGAAGAAGAAGAAGAAGGGGAAAGAGATAAGTAGTTTGTGTAGTGTTTGCAGAGAGTGGTTGAGGTGCAGTGGAGACTACTGGGCACCCCGGGGACACCAGAACAAAAGCAGAAAGCAGCGTGACTGCGAGTGTGCGTTTGTCTTTGTGGCCCTTCCAAAAACAAAAACACCACCACCAGCAACAACGACAACATCAACATAAAAAAAACATTGTATTGTAAAATACTACTAAAATGCAACCATCTACCCCCCCCCTCCTAACCCTTTTCACATCATCAATCTTCCCTAGATATTCAATTATACAATTTTAATAGTAATTTACTTTTTTCCTTTTAAATTCACAATTTACCAAAATATCTATGACAATCTTATTTTCAGTGAAAAAAAAAAAACTACTCTGTATAATCAAAATTTCTAAACTTTTCTAACTCTTCATTGCAATTATATCTTCATAAATGGAAATAAATTTACGTGTTGGATTAGAACAACTATTAACTGATGCACATTTTGTTGATGTTGATTAATTTAATTCTATAATATACTTTTATTTTCTGTTCAAACATTGTTTAATGAACGGAAGTAATAATTTACAAGTAATAGATTGAGATTAAAATAGTTTTTTTTTTAATATCAACTATGAATAAATAATATTTTACATAAAGTTTGTGTCTTATCATGTAATCTCGAGTGAGGGGTTCCATTATTAATTAAGCTTACGTAGGGATGACAGAATGAGAAGTTAGTTCCATTAAGTTCTGTTCATGATTTTTTTTTAAAGTCCATTTTTTTATTTCGGTAAAAGAAAAACTCAAAGTCCGGTTTGAATTTGCGTTTGACACAAACTCAAATAAAGAAAGTAAAAAAAAGCCTTGAATAGGTCTACTATTTATTCCAACCTAAAATTTAATGTCCTTGTTCCAGCTGGCTAGATATTTTAACAAAGAAGTGATTTTAATGTAAAATAATTTAGTAATTAATTTTTAGCAAATTCAAAAATATTAATTCCTTAAAATGTATTTAAAATTATATTTTCTTTAATTAATCCAGTTTTATATTATATTTACGCTTTGATTAAAAAAATGTATTTTTACAACAATGACTGTTTGTTGTATTAAAAAAAAATCTACAAGAGAAAATGCACCCTTAATCAAGTTTGCATGATAAAACCAGAAATAACGGATAAGAATTTCTACGTTTACTTTCACATTTTACTTTAAAAAAAATATCAAGTTTTTTAGTAGAAAAAACATATTTTACCATCATATATTTAAATATTCGTAAATCTTATCAATATATTAAATAATAAAATATGATACCTTAAGCAATATTGTTTTTATTGTCCGAAACGGGAAAAAATTCCAGTAAAATATGCAGAAAAAAAAGTTGAAGTAAGAAAAATTTGTATGATAATTTAGTGATAAAACGTAGAATGGGAGAAAAGAAATACAAATATTTATTTACAAGTATGTATGGAAAAGAGAAAAAGGAAAGTTGATAAAGGCACACATGAGTGATGAGATGACCAAAAAGAATATAAATAAATAAAGGTGCACACACACGAGTGAGTGTGAGGGTTTTTACACTTATGACCCTACTTATTTTGCTTAAATACCAAAATGTCCTGTACCAAAAGCAATGTGATGTGATGATGATAGAGGCTTGTTTGGTTGGAGTGGAGAGCAGAAATACTTGTGAATCAATTCAATGAGAAATGAGGATGATCCATGCATCAATATCAACCTATTACAAATACAACCAACTGCATTCATCATTCCTCAACTTGTAATCTTTTTCACAGTTGAAATTTTGTTAACACAATCAATAATCACCCTTTTCTATGACAAAACTAACAATGCTTTCATCAATTTCTCTCTCATCCAACACCATTTCCCTAATCTAGCTGCATGATTGAGCTGGCTGAAATCACTCCTGCATCATTATATGGAGAAAACAAACTTTTCATTCAAAAGCTTTAAAGATAATACTTTAACCCGTGTTAGCTTGGTTTAGGCTGAACAAGTTTTGGGTCTCCACTTTCACGGAAAAAGAAAGGCACTTCCGAGTGATGTAGGGGACCGAATGAATGTTAAGATTGAAAGGGAGTAGTTCTATGATTTCACAAATGTTGAGTATGCATGTATGAGTTTGTTATTGGATATCCTTTCATGTGTTAAAAAATTATGTATAATTATGAAATTATGTTAAAATATTTGAATATATGAAATATGTAAAATCAAATAATTGAGAGATTTGTATGATAAAAAAACTTTTTTAAAATGGAAAAATATAATAAAAGTTTTCATCAATTAGACCTATAATGACATTAATTTTATTATTGGATTTGTATATTTAAGAGAGTGAAGCCAAATTTATATTTTCTATCTTTATCTTTTTACACCTCTTTCTCAAAAGTAAACCGGGAACTTAACATCCCTCCCACTGAATGCCTTGTACATATTTGCGTTGCTTCCACATTACTCACTTATATATAAACAAATAAATATTTATTATTAATTGAAGAACAAAGTACCATTTCCACTTAAAGATATAAGCTCAGACTAATTCATTTTTAAAATAATTATAGTAATGTTTATGTTAACATCAATTGATTAATAATATTTTAAGTCCTGTTTATCTCCTTGATTTAATGTCGTGTTAACATTTTTATTAATACAAAAACCAAATCGTTTTAATAAAAAAAATGAACACAGGGAGTTTGAGAATGCAAGGATTATGAGAAAAATAAACAAAAGAATATATTTTATTTTACCAGTGATGCCATTTTTCAGTGAAAAAAGTGGTGTATGATGGATTATCTATCGATGTGAAACTGAATAATAGATTAAAAGAAAAAAAATGAAGGATTTGAATAAACCAATTCATTAATACTTGGGTGATGAGAAAATTATTGTATCGTCTTTCATGTTTTCAAGAGTTTTATGATGGCATAGTCCAAGAATATATATATATATATATATATATATATATATATATATATATATATATATATATATATATTTATTTATTTATTTATTTTACCAAGGGTATTTTTTTTTTAATTTATCAAAATGATATAAAATTTTTAAAAATTAGAGATTTTAATCAAGTCGTTGTATCGGGCGGTGCATGAAAAAGTTGTATTTTATACTAAGATTTAAGTTTTTTATACTGTCTTTTTTTTAAAAAAAACAAATAGGACTATAAAGTAGTATTATAATTCCAATTTTATATTATAATAATAATTATATTATTATAATTAATAATAATAATAATATGTTTTATATTATTAATATTAAAAATAAATAATAATAATTTAATATATATATATAATTATTAAAATTATTATTTATTATTTTATTAATATTATATTATTATTAAAAATAAAATAAAAATAATATCATTAAAATTAATAATATTAAAAATAATATAATTATAATTACTAAAATCATTTTAATAATGTTATTAATAATAGAAAAAAGTAATAATAATATAATTATAGTTATATAAAATAAAAATAATATTAATAATAAAGTAATTATATTAATAATTATAATTCTTATTATTATTATTATTATTTAATAATAATAAAAGTTTTTAATAATGATTTATTATTAATATTATTATGATTTTTATTTATAAATAATAACTATTTATTTAATAATAATATAATTTTATTAATAATCATTCATTATATAATAATAATAATAATTAAATTTACATATATAATTATATTAATAATTGTTACATTAATAATATAAATTAAATTGTCATCATTATTATTTATTTATTATTAATAATATAAAATATATTATTTTTAATTATAATAACTATTATAATATAAAATTAGAATGGGTACTCGCTAATATGAAATTTATATAGAAGTGATGGTATCTAGCATGACTTCTTCGATTTTTTTCTTTAAAAAAAAGAAAAAATTATATTATATTATAAAATGTAACTTCTTCACTTCTTTATCTTTAAAAAAAAAATTAAATCATATTATAAAATATAACTTTTTCGTGAAGAGTGGTGTTTGATAAAACAACTTACACAAATCCGTAATTTTTTTAAAATTTACATCATTTTGGTAAATTTTTTAAAAAATTACACCCTTTAGTTAATAATCACATTTATTATTATAGCTAGCCACATGTTCACATGATGATGCAATAATAACAATTTCACCTCTCATTCTTTATAAGATATTCATCTTCAATAACATAACAAACAAACTACCATAAATAAACAAGACAATATAGTTATAAGAAATTCTAAATTAAAGAGAAATCATTATATAAGAAGACTAAACAAATGTAAATTTGTAGTAAAATTTAGTTGATAAGAGTGCAATCAAAATCATTAATGTATTAGATACTATATTATATATTATAATTTATCTTAGTAGAAATAAAGCTTTAATAATTATCATTTATAAAATTGAGTGAATTTTTCTTTTTATAAAAAGTGGTATTTCTTATTTATCTTAAATTTTCAAAGCTATTTTTTTAAAATTAAAGTGTACAAAGTTTCATATTAAATAAAAATAATAAAATTGAGTAATATAAAAAAATCTACAAATTAATTATTTTTATTTGATGTCATATTCTTTTTTATAATTAGACAGTGTCTTATTAGTCATGTGTAGCCGTTAAACTTAATGTTAACGCTGGTAATAAATAATGATTGAATTTTTAAAAGGTTGAAATTGTTTGAGTTTAGGATTTCACCACATGAAATAAATAATGTGCCTCGTTATCTTTTGAAAGTTAGCTTATTACATATAATTCATGGAGGGCGAAGTTCTTTTGTTACTTTTTCAAGACCATTTCTATGTACGTTACTTTGTTTCTAAAGTTTCAACCATGATAACCTATTATATATCTACCCGTTGTTTCTTATTTTTCTTGTCATTTGGTCAAGGGTACCTAAAATGAACAAAGTTCAACTCCTTCAACCCATTTATAAAAGCCCAACAAACCTAAATAGAAGAATAGAGAAATGATGTCATACAAATGATGATTCCAATAGTTATTCCTTTTTTACTAGTAATTGTCACATTGCAATGAGAAAAAAAAAAAAATATATATATATATATATATATATATATATATATATATATATATATATATATATATATATGAAAATTGTTGCTATGAAGAATGAATTCATATGGTGTTGGAGATCAAAGAAGACGTGTGGAAGAAAAAGGAAGATCAAAACTAGGGAAAAAAATGATGTGCCAACTCACATATATAAGTTTTCTTCTGGTCATTTGTTAAGATAAATTGATATATATATTGAAAACTTTAAGACAAGAGACTGTTAAAAGAAGCGAACATATCATGTGTAAAATTTGAATGTACGGGTTATACTTCTCTTACTCCATAGTAGTAATAAAATTTCTTCTGCTATTAGAAAAAAAAAAATTGTCAAATGAACCCAAATGTATATAGATTACATAATCAATTAACAAAATGTGTTTTTGGTTTGGGGGAACACAACACTAACCCCCGCCGCTACAAGCTAGTTTAATCTTCCCTTGGGTAACCAAGATTGTAATAACAAGTGAATAACTAAATGTTACAAGTAATGCATGCATGCCATATGCATATATGTTTCCATGAGTAAGAAACCCATCTAAGGCTAAACCAAACTACACATGTTAAAAAAAAAAAGTGAGCATTACTTTGGCATTGCACGCTTATCTTTAGAAAGTGAGATATTGGGAGGAACCTCATCTAATTGTGATGTAATAATATTCATATCTTCTTCTTCGTCTTGTTGTTGATGTTGTTGTGGTGACACAGAAAATATTGATTTTGTCTGTGAGCCTTGATGATATAAGGGGGAGCGTGGGGACTTGGGCAACTGTACCCTTGGAACTCCACTGGCAGTAGTGCAACTGGTATCTATGGGATAAAGTTCTGTGACTTCTTCCATGCCTTCTATGCTTTCATCAAAATACACCACGTCCTGCATACTCAACTGATGGTACTCCACAATTTCCCGTAGAAAACGATTCTCCCTGGCATATACCTCATTCTCACTAGCTAACCTACCCTTCTCAGCAAGAAGTGTCTCCAGTTGAAGCCGGATCTACTCCATCACAATGTTAAATTAATAACATTATATACATTTGAACAAAAACTTTATTAATTATAAATGCTAACCAAATCATCATCTGCACGGTTGACGTTTTGTCCCTTCTCGCTGCCCTCACGATCGCGGAGTATTTTATTTTCTTCTTCTAGTTGAGCACACCGTGCTTTAGAGAAAGCCAAATCTGCTTTAACGGTTTTTAGCTCTCGCAGAAGTAATTTTGCTTTGGCTGCTGTTGCCATTGCCACCTGCCACCCAACCAAAACCAAAGAACCTTGCGTGTCATGTCATTAGAGAAACCAGAACCATCGAATATGAATTAATTAATCATATATATCATCATGAAACCAAATCTTTCGTATGTTTTTTTTACTGCGCGAAGCAGTGGCACGCAATTAATTACATAGTTGCTAGAGCCACCTTACGTCGCGAGATGCCTTGAGTTGTGTTTCATGGATAGTTTGAGGGTCTCCTGTCTGAGCTGGTTGTTGCCATGGATTCCACTTCCTAGGAGCTTGGTTTGACTTTGAGCCCTTTGGAGAAATTCCTTTTAGCTTGATTGGAGATCTGGGTTGTGCTAGTTTACTCTCCATACCCTCCTGAACCATCATTAACTATAAGGGTTATTGAGAAAAAGCGTATATTTTAAACAATAATGCAGTATATAGTACGTACGCGAGGACGAGCATGAGGAGCAAATGTATTCAAAGAGTGTATTTTGAGTTTTTCAGGGACGATGCCGTCGCGTTGCAGGTGTGGGGATGCCTTATCGTCCTCCAGAATTTCTTTGGCTTTCTGAGCGAGGACACCCCACACACCAGATTTGGAAACATCCCCCACGTAAGTATCAGTGCTCTGCATGCAAAAATATTGATTATCAATTATATGATAAAATTATGCATGGAAATGGCCTGGTAAGAAAATGAAGGGGATGAACCTTGCATCTGTGATGGTCATGTTCAGATTTGGCGGAAGTAAAGTGAAGAGAGGGATCACGACGAGCAGTAGAGGCTTTGATGGCCTGAGCAGCGAGGGAGGATGAGGAAGATGATGAGGAAGATGGAGTGAAGGATAAGGAAGAGGTCAGAGAGGGACGAGGGTGAGAATCTGCATGAGAACGAGTCTCTTCCTTGAAAGTGGAAGCTCTGGATATTCCATGTTTTCTCCGATATGCCATTGCCTTGTCGCCACCACCACCACAACCACTGCTAGAACACCACGATGATCACGATCACGATCACAAGCAAAACACAAACCAACCCTTTCTCTTCCAAATTTCAACTCATAACCATTCCTTTCCCATTTTCAATCTCACCATCATTTAACACATAAGTGGCTGCTTCAAACGTAGGACTCGTAGCAATTCACGCTCACCCTTATCTATATTTTACTTTCATTTTTTTATATAGCCTCTAACATTCCCCTCCACTTCTATCCATCATATATATATATATATATATATATATATATATATATATATATATATATATATATGATTTTTCTACCCATTCACCTCCATAATTAATATATGTCTATATATTAGATGTACTATGAACATATTATAAAAATTATTATAAATTATTGTTTATTTGTTAGATCATGTAAAGATCATAGATAGTGTAAACAATAATTTCTTAAACATTTTAATGTCTAAAGATTCAATTTTTATGTATTTGTTGCAAATTTAAAAGAAGTCTACTATAAAGCATTGTTATAAATTTTGTTGAAAATTTTAAACATTTTAAAATGTAAAAGAATGTTAATTTTTAAAAAATAATAAAATTTGAAATTTAATACTATCAAAATCTAAAAGAAGCCGTGTATTAGGTTTGCATACTTTCATAATTTTCCAATATTAATTTCATAAAATTTTACTATCATAAGTTTTATTTTGTATTTAATATATTTTTTTATATTTTATTACGTTAGAGACAAGATAATAAGAAATTGTGCGTCTAAAAACATTTTTTAAGATTATTTTCATTAAATTTATCAGTAATTAAATTAAAAAAAATTAGTGATGAAATAAATTGTTCACAAAATAATAAAAAATTATCAAAAATATTGATGACAAATTGAGTAAAAAAATACTGTTTGAAAATTGTTTTCATCTGTAAAATATGATTTTCTTTAATTCATTTTAAATTATCTTTTATCACTAATTAAGAGGAAATAATTCATTGTAAATTAGTATATATTCTAGTTAAGTAAATATATTATCACAATTTATGATGACTTGATCTGTCATATAAATTTTTTGCGACAATTTTTTTCAAGGCAAATTATAAGGTATGAAATCATGGTTACTTAAACTGTGATTTATTAAAATTTGTTTGATGACTTATTCCAAAACAAATTGTAATGCATAATTCTATATTATCCAAAAAATAATAATAAATAATTTTCAAATTTACAAATATATTTATATAAATACATTATCTATTATGAACATTTTTTATACTAATATATGTTATTTAGAACAGTTAATTATATATATATATATATATATATATATATATATATATATCAACATATTTTATTTAATATTAGTTATTTTTTATCATCTCTGTATAATAAAATATTAGTTAAGACATACATTCCATATATATTATAATCCTATATATTGCATTAGTATATCCTTTTTTTCCTTTATTTAGATAGAATAATTAGTGTTAATTAATAATTTTACACAAAAGAATTCAAAAAATCAATAAGTTGGTGAATAAATTCAATAAATGAGATTAAAATTATTAAAAAAATAATTAATATTTTAAGGTTATTTATTATTATATTATTATTATTGATTAAATATTTAAGATAGTAAGAGATTAAAATAACAACAAACTGACATTCCAAGTTTTATTCTACCCAAATCACATTCACAAAATCATGAATATCATAATTATCATATATCAATTATTCACATAATACGTAAATAAATATTATTTGTTTATGTTAAAAGATACAAGTTGGTGTTTTATTATCCATGCTTTTAGATGGAAAACCAAATAAAAAAAATATGATTAAAAAAACATCCCAAAATATAAATAAGATAACTTTTTTATATCTCAATTTTGTATTTATAAAACATTTTCATATCAATGTTTCTTTTTAAGATCACTTACTCTCATGGAGCTTTGCCATGACCAAATTTACAAACATGAAGTATGAAGTCATTCTAACTTTATAAGTAATTTGTTAATTAAATCTACATTTTTCATATAGTTTAATTACTTCAATATAGAACAGTTAAACATTTAGTTTAAGATTATAATTTGTACATACATGAAACAACTAGGCATCAATCATAACTAACATAATTACAAGAAAATGTAAAATTATTGAGGAAATATAATTCATTAATAAATTTAAATTACTGACAGTTTTTTTTTAATAATTTACAAATTTATAGATAAATATGTACCTTGTACCGATAGAAAAATCAAAATTGTAGGAAATTTTTGTATATTTTTACGAAAAAATAATCTGCGATAATATTGGAAATTCTGTAGGTAATATAAAAAGAATTTGTCACTATTATTAACAAAGTCATCGATATATATATATATATATATATATATATATATATATAATTATATTAAACCTTTTTTTTAATTAAATGTCTTAAGAAAATGTAAACATTGTAAAAATGAATGAATGCTACAAAATAAAAATTTTGAATTTTTAAAAGTTTAAAATTATTTTTTGTGAAATAAGTAAGGATGCAAAATGATTATTAAATTATAAAAACAAATTTTAAAGATTTAGTTGATGAAAAATAACTTATGACTAAAAATCATGTTTTCACATAATAAATATGATTTTAATTAGATATCAAAACATGAATCATATATATTATTTGAAATTTTATTTTTAATTAAGGAAAAAAATTATATAGTTTGTATAAATTAAAATGCAACCATTGTTGAATAATTGAATTTTTATGTTTAAAACCAAATTATTTGATTTTATGATTGAATTGTAACATTTTTTTCATCACTCATTGTGGACTAAAAACCTTCAGTAAAGATAATATATATATATATATATATATATATATATATATATATATATATATATATATATTAAAATATATTATTTATTTATTATTCAAACCTAATTCTTTTTATGTACCCCACATCTAACATTTTTTTTCCTCCATTGATAAATGCAATACATCCTATGACATTAATATGTCAAAATTAATTCAAATATTTTTTATATAAGCATAAATTTTCTTTTTAAATTATGAAAAAATTTAACTAATACATATATTATTGAATCATATATGCATTAAAGTATGAATTAAAAAATAAGGTATTATTTGTTTAATAAAAAATATTTCTATAATAACTATTAAAATATATATATATATATATATATATATATATATTAAATCATGAATTATTTAATAAATAAATATTAATGTATCATATATTTAAATAATAAATATTAATCAAATAATTATTTAATTAATAAATATTAATATACTAATTAATTAGTTAATAAATATGAATCTTATATTCATTTAATTAATAAATATTAATCTAATATTTATTTACTTCATAAATATACATTTTCCTTTATATAATTATTTAATATTAAATATTAATTATTTCATTAATAAATATTAAAAGATTAATTATTAAATTAATAATATTTTAATAACTGATATATATATTAAAATTTAATTATATATACAATTATTTAAATATAATTTTAGATAAAATACTAATTTTAGTCTTTAATATTTTTGGAACAACTTTCTCATACTTATCGAGGTGAGAATGAAAGCCGGAAACATTAGAATTATGCTTCTAATTCCTTATATAACCCTACTTAAGCTTCTAATTCCTTATATAACCCTAAAGACATCTTTCAACCTAGTCAATGACTTTGTGGGAGTAAAGAGGAGATTCATCAAATAAAAGAGAACAATGACTGAATCCTTCAATTTCAATATTCCTTTGCTAATGTAACACATAAATTTATTTTCTCAATAATACCGGTTGAACTAACACCAATTAAATGAGCAACATAAAAAAGATGACTATGAAAAATAAGAAGATGACCATTGAAAAATAAAAATAAACATTAATTAGGGAGGACAAAATAGGCTAGTCCGTTTCGTTTTGGCTTGTTCTTTTCTAGCCTACCAAAAATGAGGTGGGTTGGTCCAGTCAAAGTTAGGACGAAGTTATAAACTTTAACTTGTTAATATTTTTTTAAAATAAAAATTTTTATATGTAATTTTTTTAAATGTATCTTTAATTATATGAATAATTTTTATTTATTAATTAGTATTTTTATTATATAAATTCAAAAAATTATTATATTATGTGTTAAAATAATTAATTATTATCAATAATTTAAACTTAATTGATTAATTTTTATAATTTAAATTATAATATTATAATATATTTACATATTTCAATAACATAATACAACAAAATATAATATTTTAATTATAATCATTTTTGTTTTAATTTTACTATATATATATATTAAGCGAAGCAACCAGTCCTATCCACTCTTATCCCATCAAATTGGTGAGCTAGGTGGAGTAGGCTTAAACGAGTTAGTGAACTAAAATCATCAACTTATGTTGCTAATTTTTGGATGAGTTGGGAGACCGACCCGCCATACTTAATCCATTTTTTCATCCCTACCATAAACCATAAATGATCAAGATAAATAAGATCCACAACAACCAAATTTTTGTTATAATTATTCAAATTATTAGATAGTATTAAAAATAATTATTAAACTTATTTGAGGTTTATGTAGTTCACACTTATAATATAAACTTTATATCATGTGTTAGTATTATGAGAAATGTTATCGAAATGATTTTGGTTAAATGTATTGTCCAATGACCATAATTTAGATTGAATAACATTATGATTGTTTAATGATAATGATGATGAATTGAATAATTTGTATTATGCTCAATTGATTATGGTGATTGTGTTGTGATGTATATTATATACAAAAATATTTGTATAAAATATTAAAACAAAACGGGTTGATAAAATAAAAGAATTATGAACAAATTTTTTTACATGTATTAATTTAATTATTGATGGATAAATTCATAGATAAGCACTTATATTAATATTTCATTAGTAATTATTAACAAAATTATGTATGAATTTTTTTGGTGATTACTAACATAAAATAATTCGTCAATAAATTCTATCAAAAACAATATTATCAACAAAAAATTGTTTGTAGATCCATTAAAAAAACCTATTTATTGGCAAAAATTATTTATTACCAAGAAAGACAAAATCCGTCGACAATACCCAAATTTCTTATAATGATATATCAATCAAATTTGCTTAAGAACATCATGCATAAGAGCATTGAGAGACTTATTTTAACTAAAAATTGGATTACTACCATAATTTTAGTAATAGTATTTTACTTGAACTACATGCTATTTTTATAATATATTATGTTAGACTAATATTTTCTTGCTCAATAAAGTAAACAAATCAAAAGTTACGTAGAAAGTTAAGCCATTAAGGTAATTGCTTTATAAATTATCCAATCACTAGTATTATGTTTAATGACTTCAAAGAGTGGTGTACAAATTGGTTAGAGGACCCATATAAAAACTCCTTGATAGCTCCCTTGAGTAGAAAATGTACATCTTGTCATTACAATTTTTGTTGTGAAATCTTATGTTATTGTGATGAATTTAATTAGTTATGTCTTTAAATATGGAAGGTTCAAACAAAAAGGTAAAAGTCTTTGAAACAATTTGGTATAATTTTAAAATCTTCATGTGAGCAACTACTATCATTTGTTAGACACATTATTGGCCAACCACCAGCTATATATTTAAAATAAAAAAAATGACTTGTTTTACATATGATTTATGTTGAACAGGACAATAAACATCATTACTTTTTATTCTATGAGGTTGTGAATATACTCAAAATGATTGTCTGACATTGATTCTAACACGTCACTAGCTTAAGATTTTTTTATGATTAGTACTAACAAATTTTCTTAATTAGTCAATTTTGACATATCCAATAATGTCCTCTAAGATTTTGTATCAATTTCTTTAGTTTCTTGATCTAAACAAGTAAAACCTATAGCATAAGCTTGTGAATAACATGTATTAATGCGAAAACACTTGTTAAAAAATTCTTTACCACATCTTAATCTTAGAGGCTACTTGTGACATCCCAAAGTATTACCATTTAAGGGATTATAGTCTTTAGGGTTGTCAATATAGACTTAGGTCGATGAATCAACTCAAAATGTTCGAAAAAATAGGTGAAGTTAGGCCACAAAACTTATGACCTAAATAGAACCAGACAAATTTTGACTTGACCTATTTAGGTTAGGCTTGAATAGGGTTAGGTTAGACTAGTCCGTAAACTTATGGACTGACCCGTTTTATAAAATAATAATTATTTTACCAATAAAATATAAGTAATATTATTTTATTAGAAAATATATGTATAATAAATTAATTTGATAATATATATATATATATATATATATATAATTTAGAAAAAATAACAAACTCTAAACATAACTTTTATTTGCTTTGGTAATTTTCTTCTCTATTATTGTTGTCATATTTGCTTTTCAGGACCAATAATTTAAGATGACATATTATTAAATATAATGTATTTTCAAAGTAATGTTGTTAGCTTGTTGTAGTAATGAAAATTTGGCTCTAAAATTTATCGAGATGCACTTGCTAGATGCATTATTAAACATGATATTCAATTTAGCTATGTTGAGTATGAGGGAGTTTGAGAGGTAAATAAAGTTTTGAACCCTGATTTCAAACAAATTACTAGAAACACTTCAATTACAATTTATAACGGGTATTTAACAAAAAAAAAAGTTAAAAGATGTGTTATCTAATATTTCTGGTAAGATATTTTAAATCAATTACTAGAAACACTTCAATTACAGACGTTTACAATGTTTATTTAACTGAAAAGAAAAAGCTAAAAGATGTCTTATCTAATTTGTTAGGATATGTATTTAACTTAAGACTACATTCTCATTTTTATGATTTATATACATTTGATTTTATTTTGCCTGGATAGGTTATGAGTTAATTTAAATAAACAAATGAATGACATTTTTTTTTACAAACAAAATTAAAAGACAAATTGTATAAATAGAAAAAATTATTTTTAATTAGGCCAAAAATAGTTCATTAGCCCGTTAACCCGTTGGCCTAACATAGGGGCATGCTCGGTCAAAATTTTTGGCCCATTTTAAAATATAGGTCAAACTGGGCTATTAGATTTTTTTTACTTAGCTCATAGGACCAGGTCAGGTTGGACTGCCCATTTTGACATCCCTAACCGTATTTATCTTTTTAATTATTCAATGTCCCTTTAATTACTTTCCTTCCATTCTTGAGGCTTATTATGTCATTAGGATAATTAGGAAACTGATGAAAATAATAGTTAGACATCACAGAATAGGTAATAATTGTATTACAAGTATCCTTCTCTAGTTTACTTGGAGCAGAAGTAAATGTTGTACACCCATGGTAATTCCTTTCAGCTATATTTTGAGCAATGGGTCATAAATATTTGGTAAACAACAGTAAACTATCTTTGTAACCAATATCTTGTTCACCAACCTATATAAAGATAAGGAAAATAACAATGTATGATCATTCCACACTAGAATTTATATTAATTTTGTTAAATTGAATTTATACATTAGTCAAGGAGAAAAATAATACTCACATGCTTAATAAGTTTTAGTTTACCATGTATTGTCAAAAATATCTATTTATCCTTATTAAAGGATAAAGATTTATAAATATGATGCTTATCAATCTTAAAAGATTTGCATGTGTTACTCTCTTTAGTACCCGATAAAACATACACTAGAGATGATTATATCAGATAATGAACTAGTCATCACTAGAAGTTGTACTCAAGTTCAATGAAAATTTAATGATGATATTTTTCAAGTTGACTTTTAGTGTTGCCTAACAACACTTTGGGGGTAATCCTTGGAATGTAATGATTTAAAACATTAGGAGAGATAAACTAAAATTGTGGCCAATTGACAATGAAATTTGAACACAATGGCAAACTAGTTCGCTTACAAGGTGAACTTCTTTCAAATGATATTTGCGAACTAATAGGTAAGCTTAAGCTAACTCAATGTCATGTCGTGTTATTGGCCTTACAAGGACCATTATGCTACAATGATTCAGTAGATGAAGATCTTCATAAATTACCCCATAGCCAACAATCTGAATCGATTAAACTATTAGATAACTATCAACAATTATTCAAGAAGCCCACAACTCTTCCTCAAAAAAGAAGGTATGATCATCAGATTTCTTTGGTCAATGATAAACCATTTTGTTTAAAACCATACAAGTATCCACATACCTAAAAAGAAGAAATAGAAAGGCAGGTTAAGGCCTTGCTTACAATTGGTTTTATCACAGAAAGTGAAAGTTGTTATGCATCTCCTTTCGTGTTGGTAAAGAAAAAAGATGGTTCATGGAGATGTTGTACTGAGTTTCAAAAACTAAATGTTTTGACAATGAAAAACATGTTTCCTATGCCCTTGATAAAAGATATATTAAATGAGGTCCATTATTTCTCCAAGTTAGATATACAAAGTGACTATAACCAAGAGAGAATGTCAGGGGTGAATATTCATAAAATAACTTTTTGAACTCATAGTGGACACTACAAATGGGTGGTCTTACCTTTTGAATTAAGTAATGCACCAATCACATTGCAAAATTTGATGAATGATATATTTAGGGAGCATCTCAAGAAGTTCATTTTGGTATTTTTTGATAATATTTTAGTCTATACAAAGTCACGGTCCGATCACATTCAATGTTTGTGCACCATCATCCAAATATTACAAGAGCACAAATTGGTTCTCAACTATAAAAAATACAGCTTTGGAAAAACAAAAATAGTTTACTTGGGTCGTTTGATCTCCTTTAAAGGTGTGCAGCCAGATCTAGGTAAGATTCATGCCACTCAGCACCGACTAAAACCAATGTCAGTTAATGAATTGAGAGGTTTTTTGAGTCTATCTACCTATTATAGAAGGTCTATACATATAGAAAGATTGCTAAACCATTGAAAAAATTATTGCACAAAGATACTAAGTTTAGATGGAATGAAAATATAGAAACAACATTTGTTAAGTTAAAAGTGGCTTTAACATCAACTCCTATATTGACTCTGCCTGAGTTTGGTCAACCGTTCACTATAGAAATAAATGTGTCAGGAGTAGGCAAGGGTGTTGTGCTCCTTCAAAAAGGCTATCCAGTTGACTACATCAACAAAGCCATGGGTCCTAAATATCAACTTCTTTTAGCTTATGAGCAGTTTTATGCTATATTGCAGTGAAGAAATGGTAGCATTATTTCCTTAAACAACATTTTATAACAAAGACGGGTTAAAAAGAACTAAAACACCTACTAGAGCAACCTCTAACAACATTGATGCAGAATCGAGACTAGACACTACAAAAAAATGGATATTATCTACAAAATATTACCTACGGATAAAAATCCATAGGTAAAATATACATTACATATGGATATTACCTACGAAATTATATCCGTATGTAAATTATCCATTACCTAGGAAGTTTACCTATGGATAAAATGATTGTGCATTACCTACAAATGTAGGAGGTAGGTAATGCTTATTTACTACTTTACCTACTCATTTATCTACGGATGTGTAATTAAAAAAAAAACATGTAAATTTTCATCCCTTCGCGTGTGGCCACCCCCCTCCTTTTGAACCAAACTCTGCTCTCTCTCCCCTATCCCGACCTTACTCACCATTCATCACCATTTTTACAGCCACCATCTCCCTTCTTAAATCACCCCCCGACTAACCCCAACCACCCACTCTCTAGCTATTCACCGCCTGCACCCCTAGGCTCCTCGGTCTCACCCTCCAGACGTGCCTTAGCCCCTTCACTCTGACCCTCATTTCACACACGTGACTCAGGGCCTTCATGGGAGCCTTCTCCTCCCGGTAACCCTAGCCGCATCTCACCGCCCCCCGGTCTACCCTCACTCACCTACACCAAGCATCCCAACTCCCTGCACCGACCACCACTAACCAGCACCCATCACCGTGGCCATCATCACACGACCCTAGATCTGCGTGGCACAATCGTCACCACGCTCTTTCCCCTTCTCCCCTCACCATCGCATCCGCCCACGCCTCCTCCATTAAGGCCAAGTACCCCTCTGTCTTCGCTAGCCTCTCCTCAGCTCTACCACTTCCTAACCACCACTTCTCTATCTCACCCAAATCACCACCGCACCAGCCGTAACCCTCTCTGCAACCACCATCCTTGCGATCTAAATCGTCACCTAAAGTCATCTGCCAACTGCACCCACGATTTTGTCCGAGCCGAGGAGGTT